>WHPX01000570.1:680000-1155000 GCA_011057435.1 Actinia equina
TTGTGTTTAATCAGTCTTGATGCGTCCCCAGAGACATGACAAACATTTAGCTGGGTGTTGGTTTTATATAACGCTGTCTAAGGTCACGAGATGCAAGCCGATCCCTTTTTTCCGAGAAATACTTGACTTCTACGAATTATTGCGCAATAAACGTTCTTAGAAGTCGTTTGTGATACCTGTAGAAAAGGGTGTGTGTGATTTGAAAACAATAGGCGTTTGACTTGTGACGTATTTCCGGTACTGATCTTACGAATATATAACAGGCTCTGATTTGCTGCTTTAAAAGCTCATTCTTACATGCGTTCTGATTGGCTCATAATCGTGCAACTTTATAGAAGTAATTTGTGATACCTGTAGAAAAGGGTGTGTATAATTTGAAAACAATAGAGCGTTTGACTTGAGTCGTATTTCCGGTTCCAACTGATCTTACAATTATATAACAGGCTCTGATTTGCTGCTTTAAAAGCTCATTCTTACAAGGAAGGAGACTCCGCAATCGAAGCCGCAATCGTGTTCGGACCGGAACCGGAAACCATTTATAAAATGAGTAAGCTTGTGAACGAGTTAGTTTCTTAGCAACCACTGCGCATGCTCAAATAACATTCTACACGATTTCTGCAGTCTTCTGTCCTTCTCTCGCCCGTAGAGGAGTTAAAAGTAGACTCTGCTCGCAGGGTATGTTTAAGCTCAAAACGTGTATGGTTCTTCAATATCCTGTAGATCTTTCAGCGGTTTTTGAGGGCGCGCACATCGTGGGCTCGTATCGAATATTCAAAAGTAGGCAGTCACTTTAAAGCAATATTTTTTTTCAATAGAGAGTTTTAAATATACGTTTACGGCAAACGGGAAACGACAGTTGAACAGTAAAAAATTCTTTTAAATTACTGAAAAAGAATCGCAAAAAATTACAAGTAGTAGAAAAACAAAATAGTATTTGCGCTTGGTGAGAAGGTTTGTAATAGCCTGCAGAGCAGGCGTTCTTTTCATATATGGATTTGAGGAAGAATCGGGGTTTTGGGGTTCCTGTTTCGTTTTCAATTCTCGCTCGTTACAAATTTCCAAAGTTCCCCCCAAAACCCCGGTTTTTCCCCAAACGTTCAAGAACGCTTGCTTTGAAGGCTAGTTTGTAAGAGGTAAAGTAAAATACGGGAAAACTACGAAAATGTGGTCACGTTTGCCGTTTGCGGGGAGAAAAAAATAGTCAATCTAAAACTCTCTAATAGCGGCTCCAAGACTGTAAAGAAAGTATATTCTCAATCCATGAGGTCTCGGAAATATTGAGCAATAACGAGAGATCATGGTCTTTTGGCACTGAACAACGGGGTTCAAAAATAGTCGTTTCAAAAATAAATTCCATAACCAGCTAGTCTCCTCAGCAGCCGTCATTCGTTTCGGTCCCAGATCCTCACGGGCTCTCTCGTAGAAGAGAGCGAAGTTTGAAACAAACGAATGAATGGCGAAGAAATTAATTTATCAGATGTGAAAATGCGTTTATCAAGTATTCTAAGGTTTATATCCAAGAATCTTTTAAAAAAGAAGAAGAAGAAGAAAATGAAGACTATGATGATGATGATGATGATGATGAAGAAGAAGACAGACAGACAGACAGACAGAAAACTTTATTTATACACGTTAAAAACATCAGTTACATCCTAAATTCAAATAAGTTAAAATTAAAACTGGTTTACATGTTTGCCGTGTGGGAGTCTGATAACGAATAAAATTTGTCAAGCCCTTTTTTAAAATGATTGAGAGACTTTGACTTTCTCAGGTTAACTGACAATCCATTCCATAACATAGACCCACTGTAGCTAAAGCTACGCTTACAGTAGTCAGTTCTAGGTTTAGGAATATTAACCTTGTTGTCGGTTCTCTAAATTGATAAGGAGTATTTTTCATGGTGAACGAATCTCGTAAGTAGCTGGGCGTGAGACCATTCAGAGACTTGTACATCATGACAGCTTTTTGTTTGCTCCTTCTAAGTATGTAATTTATCTAATTCGAGTCTTTTGAGCAATAATTCTGAACTAGTATCATAGTCCGAGCAAGTGATAGCTCTGTGTGCACGATTTTGGTTTTTGCAAATTATCACTAAATGTCTGAGATAGTCCATCCCAAACAGAACTACAATGATCAAAGTGTGGCTCAATTAAAGCCTTGTTTATTGTTAATGCAGTGTGTTGACTAATAAACGGTCTGACTCGCTTGAATGCACCAATTCCCGAGGAAATATTTTTTGAGATTTCTTTAATATGGATTTTCCATGACAAGGTATCGTCTATGTACACCCCAAAGATTTATTATTATCAACCTGTTTTATTTGTTTATTATCTACTTGGTAAGGTTATGGTACTATCTCTTTGATTTTGTAGCTTTTGGCGTGAGCCAATAACATGAATTCGGTTTTAGCAATCTTTAAGCTTAATTTATTAGCTCTCAGAGCCAGACATTGATATTTTGAAGTTCTAAATTAATCTTAGTTTGAAGCCTTTTATTCATTGTTGAGGCTGCATAGCTAGTATTTGTGTCATCAGCGTACTATCTAGGTAAATCCTTGCGTAAGACAATTCGGTAAATCGTTTATGTATATCAAAAAAAGCATGAGAATAGACATAAGAGAAAAAAATTTAACGCAAACGTTTTTACTTTTGAACTTCTTTCAATGAGGGTAGAGAAGTATGGCGTTTAAAATTCTTTGAAGCGTTTTCCTTATGTTTTGCCGTCGAGCTATAACACTGAGTCTGGTACTGAAACAGCTGTACTAGAAAAATGTCATTAGCATGAACATCACTTTGAGTATTAATTTTGATTTAACTACATGTTTATGTTAGTTATGCATAGTTTGTGCTGCATGCTTTTATCAGAAAAAAAAAAAATAGAAATAATTGAATTCACTTTTCTCGCTTTTCTCTTTGTGGGCTTCCTTTGTGCTGTCATATATTATGATTTCAGTTTTAAAGAGCAAGACAAAGGCTTCTTTCTTTCCCTATCGACTTAAACAACCTCAACATCGTAAAGACTTTTGTCTTTTTTCTCTTTTTGCTTTCGCTTTATTCCTGGTTCTTTTTTACGACTACATTTCTCAATGAATCGTTTTGGTGGACGAGAAACACGTTTTACACCGTCCGCCATCTTATTTTCGGTCATTAATGAGCATGCGCACCAGAACTGAATTGTGTTATTGTCACCAATATCAAATGTCATGTCAATATATGTAATGATTTTTATATGAATAACCATGACAACAATGCACCAGATTGACCAGATTATTTCCCACTTCAAATCAACGTGCCAGTGCGTGGCAGAGTGCAAGGGCTTAGCTGTAGATATGGTCTGGGAGCCGGCTAGTCTCTCCCTTGATGCTTCGGCTAGAACACTATCCTGCGTAATCCGTACACCCAAGGGCAGAGGGACATAATCGCCGTCATGTCCGACGTCCATACGATGACCAGGCGGATGTCTTGGGGTATGGCATGAAGGCACTATCTCTTTTCTGCATTTTGAAATTAATTATGTAATAAAGTCGGCGGACGTGGGTTCGATTCCTGCCGCTTTTAGATTACCTTTATCGTTCTCCTTTTCCCTTCATCTAGCTTTAGATCTTTTTCATAGTCCTTCTTTTTTCCCTTCCTTCTTTCCGTAGCAAATATATAACTAATGGAGAAATGTGTTCATAAAAATTCAATTAGAGAGAGTTTAAGTAGTGGAATGATATGGCAAACACATTGCTGGGCTCCCTGTGGTATGTCGAGCAACATCTGGCTTTGACGGTAGCCATTATAATCGTTCATTCTTTTGTTCAATGTGTTGTTGTAGAACGTTGGTATTTCATTGATTTTCCACCAAAGATCATGCTATTTTCTGGTCAACTGGTACTTAAAGACTTAAAGATACTTAAAGATTTATAACAGATATTTGAATATTCCTTACAAGAATCCCATAGACAAAGTTTATATTTACTTATTTTGCAATTTCGGATGAGCATAAATCAAACAACGGTCAAACCGGTTCAACATCAAAAGCGAACAAACAGTGAACAAACAGTATGCCAGAGCCCTCGTTCTTCGCCGCATGCCAGAAGAAACGCAGGCTCTGGGTACGAGATTGAAATCATACGTGAAAGTAAGATGACGCGGCATGCGATTTTTCATAGTGACGTCCATCGAATAGAAGTGCTGACTTCCATGATATTTCTTTAAGAACATGCGTAATAGGTATATTATGAGCCAACTCGACTAGAAACCGTGGTTTACGCACGGTGTTTTCACAGTTTCTATTTGAGCTTGCTCACGTTTTACGCGACTTAAAGTAGTGAAAGGCCATTGGCACTCTTCTTTAGTCGTTACATAGAAGGCTCGTAATTTACCTATTGCACGCATGTTCTTATTTGATGTTTGAGCCCATCCCATCTAATATTTCTATGTTTTTTTGGAACTTCCATGGTATGGAAAAATGTTAGTTCGCCACCTCCAACATATCTCCATTATTTGGCCGCATGATTTAATTTTCCCAGTGTTTCTTATTTGTTTATTTTACCTGAGAAAAATATATCCCTAGAAACAGAGAAAGACCTTCAAAATATGTTTATTGACCACCATAAAAACAATAACCAATAAAACCTTTTTCTTAAGAATATGTCATCTCTCACAAATCACATAAGATGTTATCTTTGTTATGCATGTGTATTTTGGCTCTTGCCAGCTAAATCTATACAGCTAAAACCAAAAGTTTGTATTTCTGTCTCCACTATCAATTCAGCTGCAAAGCTTTAAGCAATTGCATGGTTGGTTGTTTGGTAAACGATGATGGAGTGTTATAAAAATTGAAGGCTTAAGCGTAGAGTGATAGATTGTCGCGATGGATCGTCTTAGTACAGAAACACTGTTGTTTCTTCTGTTAGCCACTTGTATCAAGATTCAAGGTATAGTATGGTTTTCCTCATACCCCGAAACAGTTTCTAGTAGTTAGTGGATAATGATCAAATAGACAGAAAATAACACAATAAAATAAGATACATTAACATCTATTTGACTGCTAACTGGATTTTACAGTTTGAGGAAAGCAACTCTAGTTCGTTCAATAGCGAAAATTGTAGAACCATATGTATGAGGGAAGCTTCCTTCTATCCTCTCTTCTTTTCTTCCTTCCTTTATTGGATTGTATATTTGTTTCTAAAGAGGTTTATCAATAACACTCATTTTATCCCAAAGCATTCTCATGCAGCTTTGATAAAGACTTATGTGGATTCACTCAAAGAGTTGATGATGACTTTAATTGGAAAAGACATCGATGGGGAACACCTTCACAGGGTACTGGCCCTAATTCAGACCATACTACTACTAGAAGAGGTACATTTAAATTTCCTAAAAATTCAAAATATATTTACACATTGAGGGTTTTTTTAAGTATCAAAAAAGAAACTTTTCAAGTTATTCTTTTCCTAGTTACTATTTAGTTAGTTTTATATATTGTATATATGAAAATAAAAAATAAAAAAATAGATATCAATTAGAAGATGGTTCTTTTATTTTGATTGTAAATTCCCCGAGAGTGATGAAAATAGCTCTTTTAGTATATACTAAAAGGTAATATCAAAAATGTCAGTCTATACCTTAAAACAGTGAAATAGTTACAACAGTTTTGCTAAGAAAATTCATTCCTATCTGTTATTTTTATATGACAACGTTCCTGCAATAGCTAGTCCCCTTCACGGTTCCCTGCGCCATCTTGAAAGGTAGCCACGGCTACCTTTCAAGATGGCGCAGGGAACCGTGAAGGGGACTAATAGGTGGAAATATATAATTTATTATTGATATATTTTTTATTTAAACGGGTTTAAAAAATACTATCTAGATCTCACTACCATCATTATTGAAATCTTTTTACATATTTATTATGTCAATCTCATCTGGCCTTATCCAATAATTGTTTAAAGGATATTACATGTATATCGAGGCGTCAGGAAAGAGGGATAGGAAGAAGCCTGTAATAGAAAGAAACAAAGATCTAGACCTCGCTAGCCACACAGTGACTTTCCCAAAAAGTATTTACAAATTTATACATATTGTTTATGTCAAGCTTGTCCAACCTTATAATTATTCAAAGGATATTACATGTATATCGAGGCGTCAGGGAAGAAAGAAGGAAAGAAGGCTGTACTTCAGAGAAACGTGGATATAAGCAGTGAAAACACGTGTCTTACGTTTTATTATCACATGAATGGACGTCATGTTGGGAAGCTCAATGTGAACGTGGGATCAAGAAAAGTATTCAGTAAGACGGGTAGTCAGGGAGATGGATGGAAAATGGCTAAAGTATCACTGTCAGGAGCACATCGAGGAAAGCAAATGGTAAGTCTTATAAAACCCTGGAGCCCTTTATCAGTCTGGGCTAATCTAAGCCAGGGCATGGCTAACTCACAGATCAAACCCTGAAATGACAACTTCTGAGCTGATCTACGTCAGGGCATGGCTGACTCACAGATCAAACCCCGAAACAACATCTGTGCCGATCTAAGTCAGGGCATGGCTAACTCACAGATCAAACCCTGAAAAAACCTTTAGTCTGATTTAAGTGAGGGCATGACTGCAGATCGAGCCCTGAAACAAGGTCTTGGCTGAAGTCAGGGCACGGCTTATTCACAGATTCAAATTGAATTTAACATTTTAGGTTTAGGAGAAGGCGAAAAGATTAAGACCCGGAAAGCCACTAACGAGTAGAACTCAAATACAAAACGCTAGTTCAGTTAGAACATTTCGTTTGACCGTTTAATGTTAATTGTTATTACAGCTCAAGTTTGAAGGCATTGTAGGGAGAGGATTTCTAGGAGACATGGCAATTGATGATGTATCAGTTGGACTCTGTCACGAAGAAGGTCTGTGTCCCCGTCCCCGTCCCCGTCTATTTTTTTTATTTTTTTATTTAAACATATTTATCATAACATTTGCCCCAAAAGCAACGAGACTTAACAAGGGGGCTTACGTCTATTTTACAATATAAATAATAAATAGCAAAAGCGGAAATTAGAAAATAAGTACAATAAATACACAATAAATACGAAGCTTGTAGCTTGAAGCTCTAGCTTGTGTGCTATATAAATGTGCTCCAGTAAATGTACATGCATTTTCAAAGTATTTGAGTTGGTGACATTTTGCATTCTTACTTATTGATTTTGACGTTAAAATGAGGCTAACACTGTGTAAAGGCCGGTTTAGACGATAAGATTTTCGCCTACCACTATCGTATACAACACTCTCGCGCCATCCTACAACTCGAGTCGTAGCGTGTAAATCAAGCCTACAACTTGCCTACGACAGACACGAGTGTGCTGTATACGATAGTTGTAGGCGAAGATCGTACCGCCTACTGAAATCGGCCTTAAAGCAATGATCAATACATAATCAATTAACAATGTGGTATTTTATGAAATTGGAAAATGGTCTAGCAACGTACAACGAATTGTTTATCACCCACTAGGTACCGTTCCTCCTCCTTTCCCATCAGCTACAACACCGATAGTCATATTACCAACACCCATGAGACCAAGTCCTCCGATTCCGCCTTCAGGTAAAAACGACAAAGAATCTTCCAATGTTTTTTAACACAGTTACATTATGCTCCGCGCTATGATTGCAAGATGATTTATAAGTTGAAGAATAGAACCGAAATAACTGGAAACTCTACTCACAAATGACACGAAGTCCGGTAATCGTCCTCGGGCGGAGCATCCCGCACTGTTGGCGACGAGTGTAATTATTGATTTCCAAAGAGAAAAAATACACAATTTAAATACAATAGATTGTTCTTTCAAACAATTAACTAAAACCTAACCTAAAAAAAGAGATGCTTATTGGGTAATCAAAAAGCAGGTTCCAAACGGTGCGGTCTTGCTGACCGGGGTCGCATGTCCGAGCTCGATTGGCTAGCGTTCTCACTGCTACACCACCCGTGCTTATTCCTTTATCTCTACAGGATCATGTGGTATCCGACCAAAGACAAGGATCGTTGGAGGGACGTCATCCCAACACGGAGATTGGCCATGGCAAGCTCAGTTAAAGTCCAGCCCGGGTTCTTCACCGTTCTGTGGAGGGTCACTTATTCATCCACAGTGGATATTAACTGCTTCTCATTGTGTATCAGGATCTACGGCTATCGAAACTATTGTAAGGTACATTAAAATTACAAATTTGAATAAAAACTGAAAATTTGCGAAGCATTTTGGTTGTCGCAATAAAATGATACCATCATGCAAACGGCTTATTGATAAAAGTCTTTGAAACTCATTAGCTGCTTAAAATTATTCAAACACTTACAAAATGTGCTGTCAACTAGAAGCGATTAACCTCTATTAAACGGTCACTGGGCTACTTCACGAAGATGACAGTTTCAAATAGGTTTGACTGTATCAATTGTATGAGTCTAGATTGGGAGCTCATCGACGCAGTGTTAAAGTTGGTACTGAACAGGACTTCAAGATTGTCAAAGTGATCACGCATCCTAGTTACCACAAACCAATTAGCTATTCAAATGACATTGCTCTACTGAAACTTGAAAAACCTGCCAAGCTCAATAGGTATGTTAATGCATATATATGATATATATTTATATACCTTAAGATATTCACTAATGCTTTACACCCATCACTACCCGTAAGGGGCTCTTCCGTGCAGTTTTCTCTACATGTCCACCCTTCAAAACCACATATTTACAACATAAAACACTCAACTCACCCAGTGGTCTTTTCAGGGTTCAATCTGTCAGTTAGCCGTGCCCTGACTCACATCAGACCAGAGGTTGTTTCAGGGTTTAATCTGTAAGTTAGCTGTGCCCTAACAAAGATCAGCCTAGAGGTTGTTCAGGGTTGGACCTGTTAGTTAAGCCATGCCCTGACTTAGATCAGCCCAGAGGTTGTTTCAGGGTTCAATCTGTCAGTTAGCCGTGCCCTGACTCACATCAGACCAGAGGTTGTTTCAGGGTTTAATCTGTAAGTTAGCTGTGCCCTAACAAAGATCAGCCTAGAGGTTGTTCAGGGTTGGACCTGTTAGTAAAGCCATGCCCTGACTTAGATCAGCCCAGAGGTTGTTTCAGGGTTCAATCTGTGAGTTAGTCATGACCTGACTTAGATCAGCCCATAGTCCTATTTAAAAATCTATCTAAGTAAATCCGCTTTGTCAACGTTGTTACAATTTATGAACTTAATTATTTTTCAGGTATGTGAACTTGGTTTGTTTACCGGATAGTGTATCACTCCCCAGTGGTGGCACAAAGTGCTGGATAACAGGGTGGGGTCGGACACATGGTCCATCTCCTGATTACCTTCAACAAGCCTCTGTCCCAATCGTGAGCGAAAATCGCTGTAGATTCGCTTATTTCGGACGAATCCACGACTCAATGATGTGTGCAGGGCTCGATCGGGGTGGTATTGACTCATGCCAAGGTGATTCGGGGGGGCCCATGGTATGTGAAAGTGGAGGGCGATTCTATGTACAAGGTGCAACGAGCTGGGGTAATGGTTGTGGGAGACCTGGAAAATTTGGTGTCTATGCAAAGGTGAAATATCAATTAGATTGGATTCATTCTGAGATCAAGAAGGGTTGAATATGTATTTATTGGTGAAGAAAATCACGCAAATAAACGTATCAGATATAACACAATTGTGCATTTGTGATAATTTTACAGACCGAGAAATGCTATGAATGAAATTTCACAATAGAGCAGGTGCATGTTACGCCATTGCCGCCATCTTGCTTTGACGTTAACAAAGCATTCCTCATTAGCTTCTCTTGTTAGATCAACCAACATGGCAGCTGTATGAAAGTTATCCTACTTATCTTGGGGTGCATGTTACTTCATTGCCGCCATCTTGCTTTGACGATAACAAAGCATTCCTCGTTAGTTTGTTTTGTTAGATCAAACAAGATGGCGGTCGTTTCATCGTTATTCATTTCTCAAGGGTTTTTGAGTCACATGGCTGCACACACTTTCTAGACGTCTTTAGCTTTGACGTTTTACCCATTTTAGACCACGTGTTATACCTGAGCCTTTTTCACTCGGCAGCCATATCGGTTTGAACGATAGTTTCCACCGCGCGTGGACTCGCATTCAAGGACTAGAGAATAAATTGATGTTTTTGTTTTCAGAATACGAAGCCAAAAAAAAGATTCTTTGAGCTGTATCCATATTCATGTGTCTTCTCATGCGCAACCGTTAAACAAAGAAATAATGCTCTAGGGAATTACACATGGTTTTAAATGAGAGAGCTATGAATAACTACAAAAAAGCAGAGTAAGAAGTTATTTTCCTTTAAGAGAACAGTATTGCGTTATGCATGTCACATTGCTCTTAAACCTTACTTTGTCATGGCATTATCACTTCGGCAAAGAATTGATGGGCTGCAAGCGTTCACAAGACAAAAGCATGGCGGCCATTGTTGTGCCGTTAACAATAAATACTGATAAGAAATCCTTTGTTAAAAGGCACCAACATGGCCGCGATATGACTTAACGTGCAATCGAAGAATTGAGTGCATTTTAAATTACTAAAAACATCATACGTTCTCGTCGAAAGAAGCCGAGCTTTTTATTTGAGTCTACAAACCACTAGTTGTTTCTCCAAGCAAAGCTGTTAGTTGTTTATTCAAGTGGCGTTATTGTGTTTGAGTGTTAAATTTGATATTGATTTAATATATGTTCATTCACAAACGCTCGATTTATATGGTATGTTCAAAATTTCATCGGAAATCATATTTTTTTATTTTTTGGTAATTTCTTAAGGTAAGTCCTTTTTCCCTCAATAAAGAAACTTTAAAATGCCATTCCTTAACGAATTGGCACTTACATTCTGTTCATTCAAATTAATTTTTATCAAGTTTATTTTTAATGGCTATACTGACTAAGGTACATGTAAACTGAATTAGAAAACATGAATGTGCAGAAAGTCCAATAGTGAGAGCGTGAACGGGACGCAGACGGGCTAAGCACTTCCCTTGAGGACGCGCATTATATAAAAAATAAATAAAATAATAAATAAATCTACTATGTATGAAGCACACTCGCGAACAAGCGACCATGTGCTAGGCAAATAGTTTGTCATATCAAGCAATTGCTCCATAAAAAGTGTCGTTTCTGCTCAGCCATTTTCTATGTCCATATATGGAGTTTGAGGTATGTTTGTATCGCAAAAAGACCATTTTTCGGGGTAACTTTTATCCAAACTTACACAAATTCGAGTGAAAACACATTTTTAAGTCGGCCATTTTGTTTTTTATCCAAGAAAAGACTGGAGAAGAGACACAGGGTGACCGTTGTTTGATAGGCTGTTTACCACAGGATGCCCGAGAAAACGACACTGATTGTTTGATATGTTGAAGTCAAATTAAAAATATCCTTTCGTTGTTTCTTTGTACGTTAATAGTAACAAGCAAAAGTTCTATTTTCTTCGCCAGTCTCAGGTTTTATAAAATCTATATGTTTATATTGTAACAAACAAACCAAACTGAATTAAACTTAAGTAATTGAATCCCGGCAATTGCCTAACTTTTTCGATTTGTTGAGAATCAGGAAAACGTAATTTTACACCGGTTAAACACAGGCAACCCAAGAATAAATTTTCTAGGCAATATGCCTTTGGCTATGCGGAGGAGGGGTCGTAATAGAAACTAGTATTGATAAATACTTTTTAAAAACGGTTTTATCACTTAACAGAGTATCAAGAACGTCAAACCACTTACTAAGCCTAATAAGATACATAAAACATTTCATGTTCCAATAGAGATGACGCAAACAAGGCTAATCAGTGAAATATTTTGATAAGTAAATAAGATCAAAATTTTCGTGAAGATAAAAAAAAAAAATGACCAAAATCTTAGTAGATTGGTTTTGTGTATCTGGTCAGTTTTCGAATCAAACATGAATAATAAACTTATAGACCTAATCCATTGTTTTCCCATTTCAGGCCACGTGTTATTCCCTAGAGTATCATTTCTTTGTTAACGGTTGGGTATAAGAATATGAATATGAATACAACTAGAACAAATAATCTTATTCTTAAGAGAATGAAACGTGGTCTGAAAGGGCCAAAGCATTAAGCCCAATTGCCCTTAATTCACTAGGACGTCACATTAAAACAATCTATTGTTTAAACGCACAGGATCTTCGTCGTCGGACGGGGTCAAATCAACGCAAATTCACTGAAAATTGTTCTAAAACTCGTATCAATCCACGAAGAGAAGTAGAATAGCCAGCAAACGCTTAGAATATTTTTTAGTACATATTAACACATATTATATCTGAAAACCAGGCCATTTTAGATTAAACTATTTCGCTAGGAGCAAATTTTGTCGACTTTTCTATTGGATTTTTTTATCTCCCACATAAACAAGCAGTGACGTCAGAGTGAATTAGGTCAATTGGATTTGGTCAATTTTGCTTGAGTGTAATGTTTTCCCATTTCAGACCACATGTCAGTTCTGCTAATTTCAGGCTAAAGCCAAAGGAGTACAGAGTGTCAACGTGCAAAAGGAGTACACCTAAGAAGGTAATTAAATATCATTACTAAAGCACGTGTCATTCTTCTGAGAATAAGATTCTTTGTTTGACTGGTTGTATCCATCGTCTACCCTCGTCATCATGAGTATTATGTTTCTAAGAAATATAAGGTATTTATTCTATGTGTTGTTTGTTTTTAATTTAGTTTCTGTTATATTTATGTTTCGAACCGATATTATAGTATTTATTGTATCTAACATTTAATAGCTTCTATTGTACATCTATTATATATATTTTTGGAAGGCACGTTAAAAAACTGTAAAAGTTTATTGCGTTTCCCTTTTGAAATAAAGTAATCGCATTGTATGCTATAAGAACATGCGCAATGGGTAAATTACGAGCCTTACATGACACGACTGAAGAAGAGTGCCAATAGGCTTTTCGCAACTTCAAGTCGCGTAAAATGAGCCAGCTGAACTAGAAAACGTGGACACCTGTTTCGGCCTGTATTGGGCCTCGTCAGCACGGTTTATCTAGTGAGCTGGTAGTAACCAATACATATACAAACATCAACATACGTAGACTTAAAAGTTATTTATACTCGAATTTACAGAGTATCTCTAAGAATTTAAAGCTAAACTTATTATTTATCGCAGTTTTTATAAACTTGCGAACTCTGTTCTGCAAGCTGAAGGCTGCAATCTGTTTTTTCGCTGCGATCAATTAAACCTAATCGCTTAGTGGTAACTTCCATATCTTTGACTGGCGGTAGAGAAAAACTGAACTTCAGCATGTAGCTCACAGACACAGAGTTCGCATGTTTATGAAGATTGCTATAATACAGGGGAAAATACTCTCAAAAAACCGAATATTTTTATGTATATTTAAAACGATGATAGTATAAATGTGTATAAAAAAGTCTATATCCTATTCTAGAACTATTGCTTACATAGATGATTAATTTAAATTAACTTTAGTTTGAGCGAAAATGTTTTCCCATTTCAGACCACTTGTTATTTCCTAGAAAATCATTTCTTTGTTTATTAATGGTTGCACATGAGAAGACACACGAATATGGATACAACTCAAACAAAGAATCTTTAGATAGAGTGATACGTGGTCTAAATTGAAAAAAATATTTTCCCAAGCTATAAAAGTCAACTTCCGGTGAGAAATAAATATATATAGGCATCGACTTGGCGACAGCAGTTTAACTGCTAAAGCTATATATCTTTTTTTTAAGTACACAACATGAACTTAATTAGAAACTTAGATCTATACTCTGACGCCGAATTTCATTAGGTGATAGAGTCTTTTTCTTCATCTTCTTTCGGAAATCAAATTCAAAATAGAAGCCATATCAGAAAAACAAATAAACGCAAATGAAAACACGCAGATTGGTATCCTGCTAAGACCATACGTCAATACTGGCTCACAATAATAAAAGGGATTGGAAAAAGATTGGCCAAGATTATAATGTATAACTTGGTGGCCGATTTAAAACTGATTCGAAAAAGATTTGGCTCTGAATTGATCTCTGAATCCAAATCAAGTGCAGTACAGCGGCAATAAACTCGTCTCGTCTCAATTGGAAAATCGTTCTCGATTGAGTCGCATCACATGTGAGTAGAGTTCTTTAAGTCTTTTCTTCGATTCGAGGGCTTTTTCTGCGGTTTTCCAGTTTTCCATCCCCGCACAATTTTTAAAACACGCTAAACTGGTTATTTGAGTGTTAACCATGACTTTGATCAGCCCGAGAGGTTTCATGGTTCGATGTGTTGGCCATGCCCTGACTTAGACCAGCCCAGATGTTGTTTCAGGGTTCGATCTGTGGGTTTGCCATGCCCTGACTTAGATCAGCCCAGAGGTTGTTTCAGGGTTCTATCTGTGAGTTAGTCATGTCCTGACTTAGATCAGCCCAGAGGCTGTTTCAGGGTTCTATCTGTGAGTTAGCCGTGCCCTGACTTAGATCAGGTCAGAGGTTGTTTCAGGATTCCTTCTGTGAGTTAGTCATGTCCTGACTTAGATCAGGTCAGAGGTTGTTTCAGGGTTAGATCTGTGAGATAGCCATGCCCTGATCAGAAAAAAAAACTGAAGATGTACAAATTGCGTTACAGATTTGATGCTTTAAGAGATTTCAATGTCGAGTATACAGATAAACATTGCCTTCATATCGTTTGGGGATCATTCCGTGTTACGACTAAATACTGTGTAAAAAGAATTTTTAGAAAAATTAGTAGATTTTGCGCGACTTTTTATTTCGAAAAATAATTTCAACCAAGGATATCAACCAGCTTATCAACCCCCTCATTAAAACGTGAAGTTTAAAGTTAAAACCTTAAGCTGGAACCTAGAGACGTTTTAACGAAATTTCCATATTTGAAGCATAGTATATTTTTGCGAGTTTTGAACTTACTTCCTTCTAACTTCTTAGTTTCCGATCAAAAATTGCTAACATGATTTTCCTACTATGTTAATGAATTTTTCTGTCCTGTGAGTTTTTTTGAAAATTGAAGTACGCTCCATAGGCTCATTCTTTAGCAGATCAGTGTGAGATTCACTTAGAGTTATATGAAAAGTTAAATTGATTTTAAAACTCAGACTAAGCTGTTTCTGAGAAAAGAATAGAATGCATTAACCTGACTTCCTTTTTATGAATTGTTAATGAGTGATTTTCAGCTGCTTCAAAACAAGTAAAAAAATATTATAAAGTTAAAACAAAACTTCCAAGCTTTACTAAAGATTGACGATATGGTTCAAATATTATAAAGATTTAAAAAACTCATTAATAATTCATGAAGGAAACACAATAGAAATCATGGCCGTGAAGGAGGTTTTATATCTGATAAAGATTCGTCTTCATTTGCATAAACTTTAACTTGGATTTTCTCTATCAAACTTGGATCATTTCGTAAAGAATTCGGTACAAAATAAGAACTTACATCATGAGTTTTTTAAGCCGTTCAATAAACTCGCAGATCGTGTTTTATCGGGTATAAAACCACTCGGCTACGCCTCGTGTTTTATACCTGATAAAACACTCCTGCTCGTTTATTAAACAGTACTTACATTGCAGTGAATTATAATAATAGTAATGATAATGATAATAATAATAATAATAATAATAATAATAGTAATAATAATGATATAATAATAATAATATAATAATAGTAATAATAATATAATAATATAATAATGGTAATAATAATAAAAATATAATAATAGTAATAATATAATAATAATAATAACAATAATATAATAATAAAAATATAATAAAAATAATATAGTAATAATGATGTAATAATATTAATAATAATAATATAATAATAATGATAATAATAATAAAAATAATGGAAATTTTGTAAATACTATTTAATAATAATATAAATCATATTAATAGTATTATTAATGATAATAATAATAATAATACAGTTCTAGGGCATCACAACTGCGTTTCGTGGCCTTTACAGAAGGCGGCAAAGAATAAAAAGGAAAAAGTTAGGTAAGAATATGTATATGCATAAATATCAATCATACGCTCGTGTATCTCGTGTACATATACACTTATTTCAATAAAGTTAGTCACCAAAAACCTAAAAAGCTGAGATCACTGAGCAGCATGGGAAACTTTTCATATCAAAAAAGCATATATATACAAAGCTTTTTTAAGACAAACTGCAGCTCGATCATGCTCAGAAGAGGTGATACTGTAACCGGTAAAAGATTCGCAAGTCCATGAGCAGTTATCAAGCGGTTGAACATGTAAAAAGAGTCTACCCATAATCCTTGTCGGCCTCAGCTTTATAGCTTACCAGGTGACCAACTACATTGAAAAAAGTGTATATGGATTTTCAGGAAAGAAAACTGGAAAAAGGTGGATACATGTATATGCATATATTTATATATATATATATATAAATATATAACAAATAATATACATATATATATATATGTATTTACACTATAATAACTAATTGGTTGAAACAATCGAATAAAAACTGGTTTTCCTTCCAAACTCGGTAGGGACGATTGTTTTGGGATTCCTGTGGACGCGCGTACAACCAAAACACTCGTTTTTACTGATTCACAGGAGGGAAAAAAGAAACTGCTCGCAGTCTATAAATATATTACGGTCTATAACGTAACGTCCAAGCTGAACGAAGAAAGATGAGACACGTAAACAACTATTTCATACTGGACAATTTCGGTTGAGGATCTCAAGGAAATCTGAAATCTGAACAATCTGAGAGCAATACGCTAGTGCAAGTATAGCTGCTAGCAATTATTGAATGTCCAGGCTCAAGTCAGAGTTTATGATGATTGGCAAAGGATTTAGTTCTTGAAAATGAAAGCATCATTGTTCATCATTCCACCGATGAAAGCCGTAATAACTCGACCGAAGCGTCTAGAAAAAAAAACCCACTTCATTGACATCAGAGAAAACTAGTTATCAATTTCATATTTCAAATTAGAAAAATCAACAACCTGCAAACGCGAGGTTATCAAAAAATAAGAACTCTGTAGGTTTCAGAGAAAAAACTTTCACGTTATCAACAATGACGATGAATGAATCCCTGCCCCAGCCGCGATGTCCTATTAACCAGATATTATAGCAACCTCACGTGATGGCAGCCATGACAGGCGCTAGCTTGGATTATGTTACGATCACCAAAAAGTGAAGACATAGAGAAAATACAAGTAGGTTTCTTTATTCATTGAAAGCAAAGTAATGATTAATGAACGCTTTGCTTTCAACTAACCCTTTCTTTTGTCTTTTGATTGTTTGTTTTTTGTTTCCTTGCCTACCGTGTTCTCAACTAACCCTTTCTTTTGTCTTTTGATTGTTTGTTTTTGTTTCCTTGCCTACCTTGTTCTCATTGGCTTCTTTTGTCTTATTCTATCATATAAACACTCCTTTCTACCACATCTTTCTCTCTTACTCCGACGAAGGACTAACGTCTGAAACGTCTCTAAGTTTTTTCATCCTTTCACGGTGTATAATTTACCTTTTTATCATTACTGTAAAATTAGAAGATGTCATTTGAGATACAAAGCTTAACATCAACAACCAACACAGGTTATCAAATGATCAATTCAACTGTCCATACTTAATGGGAAACAGCTAACTCGTTATTCTATTGCTTGGTATCAATTAGTTGAATGAACCTCATTACCTTTTTGCGATAACAGACAAACACTGCCCGTCATGTGCTATCGACCAGAGTGTATTCCAATGCATGGTATCTGTCAGTTGAGTAAATCTTATGAATCTCGTAACCAGCCTACAATGGCAGACACACACTGCCCATCATGTTTTATCAGCCACAGAACGTTTACATTCTATAGCTTAGTATCTATCAGTTGAATGAATCTCATTACCTGCCTACGATAACAGACACACACTGCCCGTCATATGCTATTAACCACAGAGCATTCTATAGCTTAGTATCTATCAGTTGAATGAATCTCATTACCTGCCTACGATAACAGACACACACTGCCCGTCATATGCTATTAACCACAGAACATTCTATAGCTTTGTATCTATCAGTTGAATGAATCTCATTACCTGCCTACGATAACAGACACAAACTGCCCGTCATATGCTATCAAACAGAGATTACTCTATTGCTTGGTATCAATCAGTTGAATAAATCTTATTACCAGCCTACAATGACAGACAAACACTCCCCTTCATGTGCTATCAAACAGAGATTACTATATTGCTTGGTATCCATCAGTTGAATAAATCTCATGAATCTCACTACGTCCTACAATGACAGGAAAACACTAGCAGTAGTAGAGTATCCTATTATTATCCATCATCTGAATGAGTCTTTTTACTTAGCATCATTCTGATTATTAAACATATGTTCATTTTTGATTGAAAACTATCCATTAAGCTCCACGTGATCCCGCGCACGCACTTCCGGTTTCATCGCCAAAAGTTTCACGATGAATTGAAGAAATAGAAAACGCGTGCGCGTGCAATGTGCTCTCATAAAGCACGCGCTCCAAACCATTCAGAACGCGAAATTCATAACAGTTATTATATAAATTTAGTTATCAAACTCATGAATAATTCATGAGAAAAACACAACAGAAATCACGACCGTGAAGAGTGATGTAAATCTGATATAAAATTGTGTTCATTTGGATGTACTTTAAGTTGGATTTTCTTGGCCAAATCAACTTTAATTTTGAAAATTTTAGTGAAGCACAAAAGAATTAACACCTGACGTTTGACAAGCAATCTATAGTATTCTATTCGTGTCCGAATCTCGAATACCGTACGCTTTGGGAGACTGGGTATAAGACAAATATTCCTTTGCGTGATCGAGGCGAGATCACCTGGTGTAAAGAACACGCACGAACCGATAAAGAGGACTACCGTTTAAAACAAGCCCACATAGGACTTCGTCATCTGCTTTCCTGAATCGGATCTACTATTAAAGTAAAAGTCTTTTTATCAAACCACATCACTTTAATGTATCTTTTCCTTTTAATAAAACCTGAAGGGTAAAAACCTAGTTAATTTGTAATTTGTTTGAAAGCAAACCATTAACCAAACCTCAGGAGGTCTCGTAAATCTATAAAACCCTTCATTTTACAAATGATGAAATAAATTTCGTTTTTCAAAGAAGTTATCTTATCGTAAGGAAAATCGAGGCTCTCCAGCTTTTAGAAATAGGTTTGTTCAATTGTTTTTTTTTCTTCTTCACTTGGTTATGAAATTCTGTATTGGCTATAGAACTACGAACAAGCACAGAGTTCAGTGCCAGCCGGCGACACTGTTAGACATTTCAACAACAGCAGCAAACGACATATGAGCGCCGAGAAGGCAAAAAGCGAGATTCAATTCATTAAAAGGTATTCTGTTTTATTTTTTCTTTTTATTTAAGCTTTTTTTTTTCGATGATCAAGAAAATCTGGAAAACAGTTAAAGAAAACTTGTTATTTAAAATGTATCATAATTATTCACTTACAAGAATTGTTCAAAATACATAAGAGCAAAAGTTTGTTTAACGCTTTTTGACAAGATACATCTTCAGGATTTTTTTTTCTGATCAGGGTATGGCTAACTCACAGATCTAACCCTTAAACAACCTCTGGACTGATCCAAGTCAGGGCACGGCTAACTCACAGATCAAACCTTGAAACAACCTCTGGGCTGATCTAAGTCAGGGCATGGCTAACTCACAGATAGAACCCTGAAACAGCCTCTGGGTTGATCTAAGTCAGTGCATGACTAACTCACAGATCTAATCCTGAAACAACCTCTGGGCTGATCTAAGTCAGGGCATGGCTAACTCACAGATTGAACCCTGAAACAACCTCTGGGCTGATCTAAGTCAGGGCATGGCTAACTCACAGATAGAACCCTGAAACAACCTCTGGGCTGATCTAAGTCAGGGCATGGCTAACTCACAGATTGAACCCTGAAACAACCTCTGGGCTGATCTAAGTCAGGGCACGGCTAACTCACAGATGGAACCCTGAAACAACCTGATCTTATTCAGAGCATGGTTTCAAAATACAAAATATTCATAAATTTAACATTGAAAGTATCAAAAATTTCACTATGAGAACGGCAGGTAAGGTGTTACTTGTTTGTTGTTCCAGCCGTCGCTACGTCACCGCCCACACATAGAAAAAATATAAAGCTAAAAGCTTTTTCCTATTATATTTAAAAGACTAAAGCTGTTTTTAAGGAAAAAAAAACACTTTCAGGCCACTCTTAGGGAGTTTACTACCATTATTGTGAAAAGTGCGACCCGGGAGATTTTCTTAGTGCTCGTTCGCCGACATAACGTCATTTTAGCGACCTTCAAACAAAGCTGAATTTCTAACCAAAATATCCTTGCGGAAAATTATAGCATGTATTCAAGAAAATCATATTAGAGAATTGAAATCTCTTATTTCATTTACATACATACATACACACACACACACACACACACAAACACAACACACACACACACACACACACACACACAAACACACACACAACACACACACACACATGCACAAACACACCACACACACACACAAACACACACACAAACACACACACACACACACAAACATACACACACACACACTGAAGATATCGAAAACGTTCAAAGAAAACCAATTTAAAAAAAATCTGAAAAACGATAAATCCATAATATTCAATCCTATGTGAAACAGTTTACCTAATTTTTGCATGCTTTCGTGGAAGGGAATTTCTGTATAAATGGTTTTTGGAAGACTGGTATATTGAATAAGCTATAGAAATCGCATGCCGCAAGTGGAGGAAGGAGACAAGCTATCTATCCTGAAACGCTTAAAGAAAATTTATTAAGAAATACAAATAATCTTAAAAACGATGAATCCATAATATTCAATATCCTATGTGAAAGTGTTTAACTAGTTTTTGCATGTTTTCGTCTAGTATCATTCCTGTATAACAGGTTTTTGGAAGACTGGTATATTGAAAAACTATAGAAATCGCATGCCGCAAGTGGAAAGGAAGCTGACACACACCACACACCACACACACACCAACCACACCACACACCCCACACACACAACACACATACATACATACCATACATACATTCGACAACTTCGACAATTAGCGATATACTAATATCTAATGCAAGATGCAAGCTATTCAAATGAGGCGCAATACTTAAAACCTTGCTTAAATACGATTGGCTAGCCATTATATTTTGTGGGTACTGAACTACGTCACGTCTGGCATAATTTATTCAGGGAAATTAGCGCGTTCATCTTAATTTTCTTACTTAATTAAACCTTAACTCGATTTCTCCCTCACCTCTTACAGAATGGATAAGCTATTCCCAAACAACACAAGTAAGATCCTGTCAAATGAATCGACAATGCACAATGTTGTCAACTGTCAGTTAGTCCAGAGTAACATGTGGTATGTCGAAGATCTTACGACGGTCTACATCATTGCCTGCATATTCAACTTTTTTTTTGCCATCGTTGCAGTCGTTGGTAACGTCTTAGTACTATTAGCTATTATCAAAACACCTGCGCTTCATAAACCTTCTATATTTTTAATGTGTAATCTCGCTGCTAACGACCTTGCAGTGGGTGTCCTCGTTCAACCAATCTACGTCATATACAAAGTCGCAGAAATGAATGGTCTTGTGACTATGTCATGTTATTGCGGCGTTGTCGTCAACATGCTGGCCAATCTCTTCTCTGGCATGTCCTTCATAACAGTCACATGCATCAGCATCGACAGATACCTGGCTTTGTACCTTCACTTAAGATACGTCGCTGTGGTAACCACACAACGAGTGGTCAAGGTTTTCGTTGTCATATGGTCAATCAATATAATATTTGTAACATTTTATCCCTGGAAAACTTCAGTTGCGTTGGCCTATGGAATCCTTTTAATCATTGCTTGTCTTATCACTGCAACATTTACCTTTACCAAGATACATATCATTGTTCAAAGACATCGAAGAAAGATAAACGATCTTACAGCACAATCTCCTAATGCATTGGACAGGAATCCTGCCTCTCTTCGTGGGATAAACATACCAAAATTTTGGAAATCAGTCCTCACAATGAAATATGTCTATATCCTCTTGTTGGTGTGCTTTTTTCCATATATGGCAACTTTGGCAACTCGAGTCGTGATTGGCCTCACAAAAGAGTACAAAATGGCTTTGAACATCACTACGACTATAATCTACATCAATTCGTCTATCAATCCTATTGTGTATTGTTTTAGGTTAAGAGAAGTACGTAATGCTGTACTCAAAGTACTTGGGAAAAGAGTAAGAGAAGAGAACACATCAGGGACGTTCCTTAGTTCATCTGTAGGAAACAGAAACTCCTTCGTTATCCAACCGTCACCCAGGGACCATGAATTGTAATATATGTAATGTTTATTGATTTAGCTTCTCTTGTAAGGCCAGGCACAACACAACAGCATAGGCACGTACTGTGGGCCCTTTAGTCTCTAGCAGGGGCAATGAAGATGGTCGTCACTAGTGTCTTCAGTGGATCTTTTACGTCCGCCTTATGCAGGGTTGTATAGTGAAGACAGACGGCCGGGCTTACGGTCTTAAGTCCATGTTCGAGAATGCGCAACGATGTTCAACAATAGATAAAATAGAGATTTAGGGAAAAACGAGTCTGCAGTAGAGGGAGCCCAAGGTTACCTGAGATGCAAAACTGTAAGAAAGACAGCACGGCTGAGAAACGGCCTATCAATAGACGTCACTTCCGGTAATATGTGTGCTTTGACTGAGGAGCAAATAACATTTAGAAGCTTGGAAGAAGAGATAATTAGAAAATACTTTGAAGACTTATTTTGAGATATTTCCCTTAATAGTTGCTAGTTGCATATTAATTGCTACCAGTCAACTCCATAAAGTCACGTGATTGACAGTAAGCAATGTTATCAGTGGTTCTTTTGAGTCCCTGTTGGAAAACGCTTATTATTTTATCGATACCCTGAAACAGTGTCTGGCTGAACAAAAGTCAGGGCACTCCCTACATTTCATTTCTAAGTCATGTCTATTCAAACTTTTAGAAAACAAATATTGAATTAGGTCAGATTAAATTTTATTTCATCTTTCAGTTTCAAGTTTGTGTCACTGATTTTAAAGTTACCGTAACTTGTAATTTTTTGCAATAAAATAGATTCATGTTTTTAATTGTTTCCTTATCTCTTTCTTAATCCAGTCCATAAAGTGAGTAACCTTTGCATATACACCATAGTTACCAGCTGATCCCACACCCTACGCCCCAACTAGTAACACCCTGAATAAAATATCGACCTGTTGACTCGCAAACCAAGGGTCCACCCGAATCGCCCTGACATGAGTCAATCCCACCCCTATCGTACCCCCCACAGATCATAGAATCGTGCAGTTTTCGAGGATATGCCTTTTCACACCTTGGTCGACCAACGATTGGTACTTTTGCCTGACGTAGATAGTTTGGAAGCCATCCACTGGGGGATATAGCACCGAAATCCCTGTTATCCAACACTCTTTGCCTTCGTCTGGAGCAGGTTCGTTTTCGGGAGTGCATACCAGGTTGATAAACCTAAAAGAGTTGGCAACACGATTAGATTGCTAGGAGAGAAAAAAATCAAATTTACATCAGAAGATGATTGAATTTGTCATTATCTGTTGCAACATTGCAAGCAACAATACACGCAACAAATTTGCGTTGCAACAAAATCACGTACCATCGCTTGTGTGAGCCTGCTATGCTAAGATATTTGGTCAGTAGTTATAAATTTCGTGCAAGATGATTGGCTTGAAATTTTTAAAATATTGCACGCAATGCTGCAGCCCGCAATGTTGCGGCCATATTCACACGAAGAAATTTATTGCGTGCAAATTGCGAGAAGAGAATTCGATTCAACTTAAGAACTCATGCAACGTTGGTGCAACAAGTTTGGGGTAGATACACGCTGCGACAGTCCTGTTGCGTGCAATGTTGCACCGTGTATCCGTACCTTTCGATATTTTAACCCCTTAAAACTCAAGCAACATATAAGGCGCTTTTTAACCGGTTTGTGGTAACTGTGATGTTGGACAAATAAAGCAAATCTAATGATACATACTTGTTAAGCTTAGCAGGTTTTTCCAGTTTTACTAAAGCAACGTCATAAGCATGTTTAACTGGTTTATGGTAATCAGGATGTTGGATAATCTTGGTAACCCGGATGTCCTGGATGTTGCTATTATTCCTCGTACGATGATGAGCGCCAAGTCTAAATCCACCAATAAAGACACATTGTTAACAGGAGTGTGTTAAGGGGTCAATTTTTATTATTCCTTGGACGTAATGTTTTCTATTTCTGACCACGGCTACTCTGATAATTATTATTATTATCATACATTTTACTAAGTATCTCAATTCTGATTGGTCGAGAGCCCTCAGCCAATCCTTTATATCATGTGAACTCGACATGATAAACGTATCATATGTAAGTTTTCCTACAGATAATACATTTATCATGTCGAGTTCATTCAAAGTCACGCTGTGGTAGCTTTGTTTTTATTCATTATGTGTATTTATTTCCATAATTATGTACAAAAACAATTATTTAAGGAATCCTTAACTTATTTTCATATATTTTATGAAGAGTTCTCGAAATAATTTTGAATTAAGAATTTGCATTTTTCACGCGACATCTTGGCGTTCATAATTCTTGTCTCTATAATTTAAAGTTCATGTTATTTTTTTCCCAGTATAAAAAATGTATAATAAAGCAAATTATTGAATTCGGTTATTAGCCTTCGGCTTCGGCAGATAACACAGCCTTGGTCTTGGTAATTTACGATATCATGCTCAACCACATCCAATAATTGCTTAATAGATATCCCCTCCATTAGATCTTGACGCATTTCCATCTCAGTCAATGTATATTTAGTGAATAGAGATTGTGTCACGCAACAGTGTTGCGACACAAGTTGCAAAGTGTCTACCTGGTGCAACGGAGACACAATCGTTGCCAAAAGTAGAAACGAATCTGGCCAATTTTTTTCAAATTCCGCTGTATGTTACACGTTGCAATTCTCTAGAAACTTATGTGGTAATTTCATATGGTCATCATATCTCCATCCTTTGTGAATAATGACTAGTTTTACCTGACATGAATAGTATCGGCTGTTTTCTTCTTTAGGCAGTGAGTAGCAGACAAAACCCACTGAGGATGGATCAAAGTTCCTCCACAGAATGGGTACTTGTCTTTGTTTACAAGCTGAGCCTGCCATGGCCAGTCTCCTGCACGAGCATTTGAGCCACCAACGATTCTCGTGCTGGGGCGAAGACCACACTTGACTTTTAAAAAAAATCAGACTAAATGCATGACTATACGTAATAGTATGAAATGCTTTAACTTTGTCGCGAAATTTCATGCTATTACTTTTTATCAACATGATCAGCAAGGAAGATAAAAATATATCATCATTAAGTCCGTTTCTTTTGTTCACTGGCCGGCTATCTTTATCCTTCATATTTACCCAAATGCATTAAACAAAGGAATGTCCAGGTAGATATGTTGTTATCAACATCGTTTTAACAAACTTCCCCGTTGATGACATAATGAAATATCATTGTCACCTCCATATAATGAACGATTGATTATATACGGTACTTAGCTTAAGTATTTCAAGAAGTCGTTACTATTGTTAATGGAAACAAATCGTAAGAAAGACTCACGATGTGGTGAACACATACATGCGCAATGAGTCCTCAATGGGTGGTATTCGTTTGCGTTTCATAGGCGTATCTTTCTACTAATTGTAATATTTAAGAAATATGATAACTTACCAGTTGGTGGGACAGTATTAGGAACAATTGGAGGTTCAGCAGTGGTCGTAAGTGGTCGAGGTGTAGTAATGACAGGAGCCGTGCTAGGTTTTGTAGATGGGGTTTGTGGAGCAGGTGTTGGTGTTGACGATGTTGCTGTTGAGGGCAGCGTGGTAGCAACGGTAGGAACTGCAGTAACTAAAAAGATATTAAGGGAAAAAAGGATATTATTAAGGATATTATCGTGCAAGAAAGTAACTTATCAACAACAGAAAAAGTAGGAACGTTAGTGACTAAGTATTACTTATATATATGTACGGGGCACTTCCACGAGGTTCCCTCCACACCCACTACCACTACATTCTATATATTATACAACATATTTTACAACCACCACTCCCCATGCGGGGCACTTCCACGAGGTTCCCTCCACACCCACTACCACTACATTCTACATTTACAACATACATCTCTCAAATGACATGTCGATTTGTAGGAGCGAGGAAAACCGGAGAACCCGGAGAAAAACCCTCATTGCAAAGCGAGAGAATAACATATCCAACAAACTCAAATCTCATATGAGATTTATTGGGTTACTCCGACGATATGGCGGCCATCTTGTTAGGGGGCAAAACTAAACAAATTATATAAAGTCCGTATGTCCGTATTTCATTGGTAAAGGTGATCGATGGATATTCCGACTTAATTCATCTTTTGTCGTATTCTCTTGTGGTGAGCTATTAACATCACTAATATATCTAAAAATAGCTTAAAGATTCGGACAAACATTGCATTCTGTTTAACCGCTATGAGGATTATACGAGCCGATTTTATTATTCTTACTTAAAGTTACAATAATAACTCATGTAAACTAAGATCAACTGCGATCGGCTGTGAAAATTATCTGCTGAAAGTAAACTTGTAAGTTTGTTTGTCCGAATTTCGACTTTGTCTTCGTTTTCATGACGCCACGGTAGCACTGCGCTATTGATGTCATTACTGCAACAATAAAGATCCATAATATTTGCTTCTTGGACGAACCATCAATTCGATCCAAGATAGCCGCCGTATCGTCGGAGTACCCCATTGAAAATCGAGCTTGTTACCCCAGTGAGAGACCCCTGCCACCCATACCACCAAACCATAAGGATATTATTAAGGATTATACATCTAGCAAAAATTCATTACCTTTATCATCGCATGCTCCCACCATGACATCGTCGATTGCTATGTCACCTTGGAAACCATTACCAACAATACCTTCGAACGCTAGCTGGAGGATACATACACACACAAAATAAAAAAAATAAAAAACTTTTCTTTAGGCTTAGAGTGCTTTTGTTACTCCTGCGTGCTGTATTAGTTAACATACTATATCGCTCTGGGATCCTCACGAATACCCTACATTTCATATTCTGGCTGCGTTACCAGCGTGGTTGGTCCTTGTAGTGTAGTGGTTAACACATCGGACTAGAATACCGAAGACGTGGGTTCGAATCCTGCCAAGGGCATTGATATTTTTCTCTTATTCTCTCTACTTCATTGTATACACAACGAACGCATAATTTATCACTACTATACCAGGGACAATTCTGTACTATATCTTAAAAAAGCATGTCTCGCGATTAGCAGTTCTTCGATTGCACGTTACGTCATCGCGGCCATGTTGGCGCCATTTAACAGAATATTTCTCATTAGCATCCATTGTTAACGGCACAACAATGACTCTTGTCTTTTAATTGACTCTCTTAGGAATGGTTACAACCCATAAATTAAGTGATACATTATGTTTTATTGCACACCAGAGTACAGCAAATTAAAGCTGTTATAAATTCAGCGGCATTCAATTGTTTCTTCTCAGCATGCATTGCAGCCTGGTAGTATTTTCATTTGTGTAGGACTAAACTGAGTTATGCAATGCTTTCTTTATGACATATCATGGTTTTGGGTAAATGCTTTATGAGACTACACGGCACGCGCGCGCCTTTTCTATTTTGTCATTCGAATCCAATGTAACGGCTATGATAATTTAAATATATAAAAAGTTGTGCTGTACTGTGTGCAAGTATATAAAGCAAACTCCACTACTCATAGTTCTTTAGTTCTCTAGTAATATGCCAATCCCCGCTTGCTTAAAAATTTCATACAGCACGCATCCGCGCATTTGCCATTCATCAGGCACTAACCGTCTGATCTCCGTCTTGCTTCAAGCTAATCACAGCTTTGTTCCAGCTATATCCATATCGTCCTGTCTTACTGAATACTTTCGTTGAGCCAACATAAACGTTCAATGTACCGATATGAGAGCCAATCATATGGTAGTAAAATGAAAGGCACAGATTTCCACCATTCAGAGTTAAGGGTTTTGTTAGAACTGCATTGTCACCGGCACGCTTCCTGGACGCTTCGATATGCATGTAATAACCTAAAACACACCAATAATAATTTCAATTCCGTGGAGTATCACTGAGTACCACATTGATTACCAACTCATTTGCTCAGGGCTAGCATCATTTTGGATTTAAAATATTGACAAATAATGGGATTAACAGTGCATTCCACAGAGCTTCTCTTTATCCACTGGATTCCAATTGGAATTTAGAAGTTGACTTTTGTGGAGGGAGGAAAACCGGAGAACCCGGAAACCCCTTGAAGCACAGGAGACAGCCAACACACAACTCTACTTACATACAACACCGAGCTCGTCGGGACTGGAACCCGGGTCGAATAGGCCATTTCACGGATCCCGTTACTCAACCTCAGCCTAGTCAGCGTATTCTTTAGAATCTGACTACAGTTCGCAGTAATGAAAGGAATTTACACATCAATGAACAATTGAAACACTTACAAATTTCACAGGTTGTAGGCATTTTCTAAAGAATATATTACACGCTGACGAGGCTGACGTTGAGCTGCGGGATCCATAAAATGGTCTATTGATGAGAGGTAATTGCTCTACGCCACCCATGCTTCCCAGATTCCCGATTCCCGATTTCTAATTTTTATAGGGTGCGGAAGTAAACACAGAACTCTGTTTTAAAGCATGATTTCCATTGAATATATTTCACTTGAGCAAAACTGCGCATGCGCCAAAAAATGGATTATGCCAGAGCACTCGCTCTTCGTCCCAGGCCAGAAGAAACGCAGGCTCTGGGTATGAAATGTGGTTCCACTCGGATTTACTAAAAGCAGCGAAGCCGCGAGAAGCGAAACGATTAGAAATACATTAGAAATTCCGCGTTTTTTTTTTTTTTTTTTTTTTTGAGAAGATTAAGGCCCAGTCCACACGTATCCGGAAATTTTTGTACCCACAAATTATTTAAGCCGATACGAAAATGTTCGCGTCCACACGCAGCGTATTTGAATCGTTTTCATTGATCCTACCTGACGCACCCTAGTGCCTAGTCCCTTTGGCGGACAGTTTTTCTTATTGAGCATGGGCAAAATTGTGCTTACGTCAGCGTATTCGAAAATTTGCGGATACGACCGTCCACACGTATCCGTATTCGGAGCGTATTCGTAAATTTCCACTCTGGAGACCGTTTTCGAAAATTTCCGAATACAGATATAAAAATTTCAGGATACGTGTGGACGGGGCTTAATTCAGACCATAAACCTTTAAATGAATTGTTGTCTCCAGAAGGACCAGTCCCACCAGATGGTGTTCTTCCTCTGTGTCTTGTCCAATCAAAACTGTCATCTTGTTTCTGGGTAAATCCACAGAGACCCTCGTCAAACGTGCAAAGGAATCCTGAAAAAATAGTTGAATAAAGCTCTTCCTAAAGAAGGATGATACAGCGGTACAAGTACTTATAAGTGGACATCTTCAGGACCTTGTCTAATGTCCATATAATAAAGACTTGTTTTCAATTAAATATAGGAAGACCATTTCGCAACCATACAACTAGTCGTTCTTAATGAAGGGTATTCTTTAAAAAAAAGGCGCTCAACGATAGCAAGTGACTACTGCAGAATCTTGAAAGTCAAGTGTGTATAAAATGGAACATTTATGCAATTAATACCGACCCTGGGCCCTGTTGTACGAGAAGGGGATAGCATTATACATTATACATTATACATAATTCTTGGAAAAAAGCATGGTTTTAAGAATTTGTTCATCGGATAGCACTACTGGTTTACTCTTCGCACGACGGGGCTTTGGTCTCGAGGGAAATAGTTGGCTTTGTTTCACCGGGAGTCTTATTCCTATTCATTATTCAATTGGGGTTGAAATCTTTTAAGGTGTCTGTCTACTAAGTATAGACTGAAAATGAAGCACCGCGCTAAAACTACGCTGTAGCTTCGTAGCTCCACACTACTACGCAACGACATTCGAATTCTATCACGCTCCTTTTTTCTTTGAAACTTTGATACGCTTATGCTTAATCGTGAATAGAGAGTTTTAGATTGACGTTCACGGCAAACGTGTAACGTTAGTTGATTAGTGAAAAACCCTTTTAAAGTACTGAAAAGAAATCGCAAAAAAATCTAAGTAGTAGAAAGACGCACAAAAGAATTTTTTTTGTGATATGAAAAAGGTAAAGTAAAATGCAGGAAAACGATGAAAACGTGGTCACGCTTGCCCTTGCGGGAAGAAAAAAAGTATATCTAAAACTCTTTAAAAATAAAATAAATAAATCACTTTTATTTAAGTGTCTAGTTGTAATAGCGTTGTTGCACTAATTGGGGACACTTTTCACTCACACACACTACCACTACATTTAATATTCTATGCACACAACGCTCAACTCACATGTTGATTTTTACGGAGGGAGGAAACCTGGAGAACCCGGAGAAAACCCTCGTAGCATAGGAGAGAACAACACATTAAACAAACTGAATTCACATGTGGCGACCGCATTATCTATTATTTCGAAAACGACCTCAGCACTTCCATTTTTCTTTTTCAGGTTTGAAATTAGCATTTTAATGCATTTTAATTTTAAAAAATCAGATTAATAAAAGCGTGATTCAAAAACTTTTTCATTGATTTTTTAATAGTAGGAAGCCACTTTGTGAACTTCACGAACTACCTACCACTGGCGTCTTGGAAGATCGTTACAATCCCAATCAAAACCAAAATACACGCACTATTCATTGTAAGATAACTCTTCAAAAGCTACCGTACCATGAGAACTTTCTTCGTCAGCAACGCTAGAGTTTTAAGAGAGTTTTTATGTAATATCAAATATCCGCTTGCTTTCTCAGCTGGAATTGAGCTCACCTGTATAAAGAAATTGTCGTACTGTAAGATCAGCTTTGCAAGGTTTTATTGAACATGTTCCATACATCGGTTCACTGGTCAAACACAAAGCGCTCAAGCGAGGTGCCAAGGCACTTTCAAAGGATTACTCAAATTTGAACCTTGCAACCTCGACTGAATGCTTTGTGTTTGACCAGTGAACTGATGTATGGAAAATGGTGAATCATGTATTTGCACAAAGGAGATGTTTACCTATCATGCTTTGCGCGCCTCGACCAACTATATTATCACTCTGAAAAGTCACGTTATGCAGAAACATTGACGACTATGGAGTTTGTAGAGCAAAATTATGAACTTTTTTCCCCTTCAAATGTTCTTTAACTTAACTGCCATTGACAAACATGATTAGAGAGAATTTGAATTCGATACTATAAGTTGTCTGAAGCTTGTGACAGTCACAGGCCATCTGAGTTATCCGGATAATTTACGAGAAAGAAGATTGGCTTTGCTTTGAGAGATTAAAATCTAAATTTGCTTAAGGGAAGGATATAGTATGTGGTGATAACAGTATCACTTCTATAAATGATAAATATTATTTTTTGTCATCCACTCTTGAACGGAAGTAATTTTTCTTCGTTAGTAACGCCTGTCGTAAAACTCTGAGAAGGAATATTGTTATTGGCTTCGTTTGAGTCGATTAAAATTTCTGTAAATTCTAATGATGTAATATAGCAAAAGGATTATATAATATTTAGTGAATGGGACTAGTTGCTGAGTTAACAGCCATTTTGTGATAATTTTGCTGAAACGAATATTCGTTTGTGTAGCTGAGGAAAGATTGATTGTTCTCGTAGGCCTCTCACACCGCTGAGGTTCGGAGGTCCGGGGTTCGACTCGCCTCGTTCGCAGTTCCCTGCGCTATCTCTGAAAGGTAGCCGTGCCTTTTTTAACATATTATTCACGTCTTTATTATGGCAAGCTCAGTTCAGAGATCGATCTGTGTTTTTTTCGTGCTCTGACTTACATCAGCACAGAGGTTGCTTCAGTGATCAATCTGTGCCAAGTTAGCTGACCCTAAGTAGATCAGCCCAGAGGTTGTTTTAGGGTTTGATCTGTAAGTTAGTCATGCTGTAACTTATATCAGCCCAGATGTTGTTTCAGGGATCGATCTGTGAGTTATCCATGCCTTGACTTAGATCAGCCTAGAGGTTTTATTTAGTGTTCACTATCTGTGAGTTAGCCATGCCCTGACTATGATCAGCCCAGAGGTTGTTTCAGGGTTTGATCTGTGAGTTAGCCATGCCCTGACTTAGATCAGCCCATAGGTTGTTTCAGTGTTTGTTCTGTGAGTGAGCCGTTCCCTGACTAAGATCAGCCCATAGGTTGTTTCAGGGTTTGTTCTGTGAGTGAGCCGTGCCCTGACTTAGATCAGACCAGAGGTTGTTTTGGGTTCCATCTGTGAGTTAGCCATGTTGTAACTTATGTCAGCAAAGATGTTGTTAGAGGGTTCGATCTGTAAGTTAGCCGTGCCCTGACTTAGAACGGCCATGAACAGATAGGTTGTTTAAGGGATCGGTCCGTAAGTTAGGCTTAGATCGGCCAATTCAAGGGACTGCTTTAGGGTTTGATCTGTAAGTTAGCCGGCTTGCCATGACTTTGATTAGTCGGTCCAGACGTTTAAGATTTCACGCCGATGTGACTGGACATTAAATAATATGACAAGAAGCCCAAAAAAGTTTCATAAGCATGTGTTTATTTTCCTTTTTACTTATCAGGTATTTGCTACTTTTAGTCTTATCTATTGAAGTAGATACTTGATCTTTGTGTAGACACTAAATCTACCAGGATGTGCGCTGCCATGACCCCAGCTGGCTTTTGTCGTCAAACTGTACAAAACATTAAAAAAAGCATGAATTATATTGAGTTATTAAAAAAACATCTGGACTCATCTAAGTCTTACTTGAGCCTGGAAAAATTAGGAATCAGGGGTAGAGTTAATAGAAGTGGTGTTCATATAAAAGTTTTTGTTTTAATTTTTAAAAAGTCACGAAGACTAGTTTAGCGTCCTTCGCCTCACTAGCTTGCTTCTGCTTCTTCATCACCTTCCCCAACAATTCACGGCATAATTCAAACTCTTCTCCACTCAAAATACCTCTAGCTTCACTATCTATATCACTTTCGGTGTCACTGATAGTGAATTTGTATCGTTTTTGCTGCTTGTTCTCATGTAAATCTCGCACATGGTCGACTACTAGAAGACGCTATTTTGAATTTGTCTTAAACTCGAAGGCATAGAGAGCTTTAGTTCTAGCCAATCGAAAGCAACGATTCTAGAAACTTGCAATATGATTGGCTGATGTATAATAAGCATTGTTTTCATGTTTTTTTTTGTTTGTTTTGATGCTCAAAAAAAACATTTCCATAGCAACCAATACATCATCGTTCCTGGAGGAACGATTTTTAAAGGGCCGGCACCAAAGGGTTAAAGATGAGAAGGGTTAAAGATAGGAAGCTTGGGTCAGTAGACGATTTTCAAGATGAGCGAGCCTTTTCCGGTAATTATCACAGGCCCAGACATAAGAACGAGGCATTTTCAAAAAGTGTTTATATGCAAAACCTTTAAAGTGTATATGACACGAAAACATTTCATCGTTTAAAATGTATAGTTTGTTAGTAATAATAAATATTTCGAAATGAAATTTGTTTCAAAAGCATATTTCTTGAGATATTTGAGAAAATTAATCCCAATTTGTTACGTCATCTTGTTGACACATACTCTAGATTCGGTAGTAATGCACTAAATATAAATTGTAATTCGCGTAAAATAACAACAAATTGCATATTCTATTTAGCTTCATTTGATAGCTTACGTAGTACTCTCCAAATGTTGGAAAACTGAAAAGTGTACTACCTGAAATTAAGATTCTGCATTCAAACATATTTCGTCTATTTGCAACTAAATCTGGAGACTCGTAAACAAAATGACGTCATAGCTTGTGCTAAATTTTCTTGATTTTCTAGAGAAATACGTTTTTGAAACGAATTTAACCGTGATATTCTTATTAATGTCAATAAACTACACATTTTTAAGGTTAAAATATTTTCGTGTCATATGCACTTTAAAAACTACACAGAGTTACAGGCGGTTTTTAAAACTCTCAGTTGAACAAAATATTTTGTCTGGAGCTAGTGAGCAATATTTTATCAAAAAATTATAGCCCGAACTAAAAGCAACTTCGAAGTATTCGACAGTAACATAATCGGTGATTTTTTATAGCGTGCATAACATATTCAGTAATTTGCCCGAAAATGCCTCTTTTTTTCAAATCCGAGCACGCCATAATTGTGACAGAGCGCTAGCGCATCTCGGAATAGATGTATTAAACTTAGTCATTAAATATTACTGTTTCACAAGAGTGAGCAAAATAGAACGAGACTATCGGGTCGAGCTTCGAATAATTTGTGAAGAAATTTCCTACAAATCTTCGAGGGATCACTACGTTTTGATAAATATCTTTGATATACAAAGTATTTTGTAGTCTTTCTTACTATGGTCAAACAATATATAGATTTTGGATTTGTTTGAAGCCGGTATATTAAGGACGTTCATGGGCATTTTTCGAGCGCATTCTTTCTACGCATGAATTGAGAGAGCGCGTGCTCATCGTGATGAAGAGATTCCGATTTTTCGATAAGCAAAATATTATAAAACGTCTTTAATCTCTTATAGCTATAAAACGAAATCTGGCACCTCCTTACTTATTCTGTTTTGTGAAAGCACATTGTAATACCTATTTTAGAGGAAAAATAAAATCTGACGATGGGATCAAATTGAAATTACACATTTTGTGTATAAATAGAATAGAATTTATGGTAACGTGAAGGCTTCAAGTCCACACTTATAGGACAATATCATTTTATATTTCTAATCTTAACACAAAGTATCTAGTTATTTGGTTATTTTATCGTCTTCTGTGAAAAATGGGAATCATCAATTTAATTCTTAAGTAAAACATAACTTATTTTTTGACAGCTTTCCATGCTTACGTCGTTCGCACGCGTCTTTAATGTAAAAAGTGTGAACTTCCACGTATTCTGACGGCTAAACGAAGTCGGGGACCCCTATTTTGTATTTGCTTATTTTACTCCTAGTAGCGTGTTCTTTTATCGTGCAAATTTTTAAATAAACTGACGATGGGATCTTTTGGCCATGAACGTCCTTAATGGTCACATATGATGTCGTGTTTATTATGTCGATTATGCATGTCGTGTTTACACGCATCAGGGATGCGCTGAATTTTGTTAACCATTCAGAGGACTGGAAATAGTGAGTAAGATAAGTAATAGAGAGTTTTAGATTAACGATCACGGCAAACGTGAATCGACCGTTTAAAAATTATTTTAAATAGCTCAAAAAGCAAAAGAATATTTGTCTCTGGTGAGATGGTTTGTAAAAGGTAAAAGGTTTGCTGTTTGCGGGGAGAAAAAAAGTCAATCTAAAACTCTCTAATATTACTTAATTAGTACCTGCAGGACAGGTTGTGATCGAGACATCATCGATAGCAATATCTCCCTCATATGCATATCCTTTAACACCTTCAAATGACAGCTGTTATGGGAAAAAAAATTGACTTAGCTTTTGTTTCTTCAGAACTTCACTTCATAAGGAGCTATCAGTTTGGCTGTTCCCGCTTGTGCGAAGATATAAAAAGTTATGAGTATTCTTCGATTGCTGGACGTTATGTCTTCGCGGCATCTCGGGGGAGCGTTAAGGCGTTGATGTCATTTAACAAAAGATTTTTTATTAGCATTTATTGGTAACAGCACCAATATGGCTTGCGTGTTTTGTCTTGCGACCCACAAATTTTTGTAGTCTCGACTGTTGTCTTTATTTTGTTATTGCCAACTCTCATCTCTCTTTCCTTGGAGAGCTTTTTCAGGTCAGCTCTCACAACTTGAATATGAGAAATAGAGAACAGAGCTATAGCCGACGATTTGGTGGCATACTGAGGAATGATAAGTTATTTGGCACCAATTCTTGGAGTACAACCTACTGGTCGAAAAATCCCCTGAGATATAAATAACAATGAAAAAGCCGCCATTTTGGTAAATCTAGCAAGAGAAGCTTGATAAGGTTCATTTGTATAATCAACTATCGCACAACATGCAGATCAAGAATACGAATCAAAAACATAACCATTCCGAGAAAATGATATTTAGAGTTATAGGAGTACGCTCCGGGTACTAACTTACCTATAACATTATAACGTTCTTCTTGTTTACATGGGCAAGAATGATAGTAATTTAGGCGAAATTTTCCTTCATTCGGGATATTTAGTACAACATTTATCAATAATCACCTTTCCCCGTCTAATTAACCATTTTTTATTGTGCTTTAGTTCGTTTTGCTGCTATTTTGCCCGTCCTGGCGACCATGATTCTTAGCGTTAAAACAATAGATTGTTTTGATGTGACGCCATAGTGTTATAGGGCAATTGTACGCTCCGCTCCGGCTCCTGGATTCCTTAAATTTTTTGGGTTGAATATATATACTTTTGTTCTAGCTTCGGTACGAACAACACCTTAGAAGGAAATGCAACATTGGAAAAACCCGTTTGCGAGCATGCGTACTGTTCAGCACAAACATTTATTTATAACAAAATAATCAAAATCGACCAAGATGGCGGCTGTGACGTCATGTGGAAACGAAGATGAAGGAGGGTCGCTGCTTCGATTCCCATCTGGGACATTTTCATAATTAGGTGATAAAAGTGTTTGAATCTCATTATCGGTTCCGAATGGTGTTCAAAAGCTGCCACCATGTTGTTTAAATATCTTGGCATAATTCGTACGAGAAAGGAAATGACGTCATTAAGTAACACCTACAAATTATGCTGAGAAACTGATGACTAAATACTTTTATTGTTTACCTTTTGTGATCCAGTTTGAGTAAGGCGTACTTCAGCAGTCTTCCATGCTTGTCCTTGACTACTAGACTTGGTAAACACCTTGGTGTTACCAACATACACGTTTAAAGTACCAACATCCCTTCCATTCATGTGATAGAAGAAGTTGAGACATTGCTTGCCATTGAGCAACACTGATCTGTCTAGGAATGCGTTGTCTTTGTCTTTTTGTGGCTGCGAAGTCTCGATGTACATATAGTAACCTAGAAGTGTAATTTCAATTTCAATTTCTTTTCTTTTCTTCTGAGTTAGTGGTATTTAGATATTTTTCATGACAGTCTTCCATCTTGTGTGCTTTTTTAAAATTTCTTTGGGCTTAATTTCAACCTTTCATCACATTGAGTTGCCATGGGTAGTCGTCTTTCACATCGCTGTAAGTCCAACGGGTCGGTCACTGGTTGTAGTCGCAATATGCGAATGAATTAAGTTGACTTCGTTTGATGTGAGGGTTTTCTCCTGTTTCACATCTTCGTGAAAATCAACATGTGAGTTGAGAGTTGTGGGCATTGAACGTTGAAAATAGTGGTAGTGTGTGTGAGTGAAAAAGTGTCCCCACTTAGTGCGAAAACGCTAGAACGAGAAGACACTTAAATAAAGAGATTTATCTTGAGTAAAGCACAGTATCTTTCCATATCTTTATCGTATAAACCAAACATTGAAACCTTGTTTAGACAGCCTATAGAGGTGACAACCCTTAATTTCCTTTACATTTACCCCAATCATCTTATATATCATTTCGTTCATAACCAATCTTCCCCTACCGTTTCCTGATGTATGGTCACCATTTGGACCAGTGTTAGGGGTTGGTGTTTTACCAGATTTTTTGGTCCAATCAAATATATCTCCTTTGCGTTGGGTAAACCCGCACATATCAGTATCAAAGTTACAGTCGAGCTCTGTAAGGAGAAATCAGAAGTTATAGTAAAGCCCTCTATGATAAATTGAGGTTGTTTTGAGGTTTGTTGGAAGATGCACACACAGAATTGGACTAGTTTTTCTACTTCAAATTGTTTAAAACAGCCAAGCAAGTATGAATTATATAGTTCTTAAAAAGCTCTGGACTGATCTAAGTCATATATGAGCCTAGAAAATAAGGAGTCAGGGGTGGAGTTAGTGGAAGAGGTGTTTCTGTACAATGTTTTAATCTTAATGTGTTAAAATCTTGCCTGAAAATGCCTCGTTTTCGAATCTGAACACACGACTTTCAGCGCATCTCGGACTATATCTACTTAACATAATAGGCTCTTTGCAGCTCTTTAATCACGTGCTGATTGATTCACTGAGAGCAAATGAATGAACATCTTGATACCGATTGGTGAAATTTACTGGAGAGCAAACACTCTTTCTACAACCTGTTTCAAGAGATTGTAATAAAACTGTATTTCCCGACACACAGGTTGCACATGGTTTCACTCAGTTCTATAAATAGCTTAATATAAACACCAATTTGAATTTAAAAAAAAACATTTGCTCTTCAGTACAGACACGTGACCGTTAACTGCAAAAGGGCCCATTATTGAAATTTTTCATATCCCCATCAATATTAACGAATAAATTTCCGAAAGGTAAAGAAATAATTCTCTACATAACAACACCTGATTTTTGGAGGGAAAAAATTAAATCTCATGAGTATTGGAAACCTAATTTTATATCATCCAAATTAAGCTGCATTCCGACGTGCTGCAAGGGGTCTAAAGATGATTGTTCACAATGCATTGTATTGTGTTTACAATGCTTTGGAATTTCGTTAAGCTTTGTAACGCATGAATGGCTACATATGATAAATCTATTATATGCAAAGAAAATAATACTAAAGATAACACATTTACTATGCATGTGGAGTTGAGAAGCATCAGGGATTGGCTGAATTTTGTTAACCATTCAGAGGAGAAATTGTGAGTAAGATTGTTAATATCGCTGAATAATTAAGTACCTGTAGGACAGGTTGAGATCGAGACATCATCGATAGCAATATCTCCCTCATAGTGTCCTACTGAAATACCTTCAAATGACAGCTGTGATAAGAATATAAATTTCACTTAGACTTTGATTCTTCAAGACCCCATTACCCAAAGTGTACAACTCACTTGTCTTCATAAAGAACTAACATGCAGTGCCACTGGTCCAACTGGTGAGAATACATAAAAGCCTATGCGTATTCTTCGATTGTGCATGCAGACGGTATGTTCTCGCGGCCTTTCGGGAGAGCGTTGATGCCATTTAACAAAATATTTCTTATTAGCATCCAATTTTAATGGCACGTAAATGGCCGACATTTTTTGTCTTGCGACCCACCAATTTTTGTGGTCTCGACTGTTCTCTTTATTTTGTTAATCGCAACTCTCTTCCCCCTGTCCTTGGAGTATAGAGTATACGAGTACCAGAGAAAATGGCTTGCATCCGTTTCCCTGGATCATCTTTATCCAAAACTGCTTTCGAATGGACCCTTCTTAAAATTATCTTTGATGCAAGACTAAACATGGAAATACAAAAGAAATGCCACAAATTCCATCGAGAAAAAATGTGATATCTTTTGTATTTCCATGTTAGCCTCACATCCTCGATATTTTTTAGAAGGGTCAATCCATTGAGAAATAGAGAACAGAGCTATAGCCGCCATGTTGTTGGTATAAATGAGGAATGCTTTGTTATTTGGCACCAATTTCTGAAGTACACCACGCACCTGACCGAAAAATCCCCTTAGATATAAATAACAATGAATCAGCCGCCATCTTGGTTGATCTAACAAGAGAAGCTTGATGAGGAATCCTTTTTATTATAAGGCAAAATGAACTATGACGCAAAATGTACCCCAAGAAAACGAATCTAAAAAAAAAACATTCCGAGAGAATGATAGAAAGAGGTAGGGCATAAGAGTTGTACGCCCCGCGTTATAGGCTCCTTCTTTTAATTTACCAGGTTGAATAAACATGATTTTGTTCTAGTTTCTGTTCGAACAAAACCTTAGATGGACATGCAACATTGGAGAAACCCGAAACTTTATGAGTACAATTAGGAAGTGATAAGTACGGCTGTTTTTTTTTTCCCAAAGCATCACGAGTATCTTTAATTTCCATTTGTAGGAGAATGTCGTTAGACTTTTTTTTATAATACAGTTAACAAAATTGAGCAATTTAATTGGGACCCTACAGAGTACAATTAAATATGTAATTGTATTCCTCTTGTACAATCATAAACGAGTAATTTTAATGAGTGTATTATCATCGGTACATAATAATTCTTAAAACCCGTACTCCTCATAGTCCACATTAGCTCAGTTGTTAGAGCTAGCTTTAGAGGTTTTCATTATTCCCAAGGGAATGAAATAACAAAAGGCGCCGCATACATGTTGGTTGATATAACAAAATAATCAAAATCGACCAAGATGGCGGCTGTGACGTCATGTGGAAACGAAGATGAAGGAGGGTCGCTGCTTCGATTTCCATCTGGGACATTTTTCATAATTAGGTGATAAAAGTGTTTGAATCTCATTATCGGCTCCAAATGGTGTTCAAAAGCTGCCGCCATGTTGTTTAAATATCTTGCGCATAATTCGTACGAGAAAGGAAATGACGTCATTAAGTAACACCTACGAATTATGCTGTGAAACTGATGACTAAATACTTTTATTGTTTACCTTTTGTGATCCCCTTTGAGATAGACGTACTTCAGCTTCCTTCCATGGTTGCCCTTGACTACCAGACTTGGTAAACACCTTGGTGTTGCCAACATACACGTTTAAAGTACCAACATACCTTCCATTCATCTGATAGAAGAAGTTGAGACATTGCTTGCCATTGAGCAACACTGATCTGTCTAGGAATGCGTTGTCTCTGTCTCTTCGTGGATACGAAGTCTCGATGTACATATAGTAACCTAGAAGTGTAATTTCAAATTAAATTTCTTTTCTTTTCTTGTGAGTTAGTGGTATTTAGATATTTTTCATGACAGTCTTCCAGCTTGTGTGCTTTTTTAAAATTTCTTTGGGCTTAATTTCAACCTTTCATCACATTGAGTTGCCATGGGTAGTCGTCTTTCACATCGCTGTAAGTCCAACGGGTCGGTCACTGGTTGTGGTCGCAATATGCGAATGAATTGAGTTCGTTTGATGTGAGGGTTTTCTCCTGTTTCGCATCTTCGTGAAAATCAACATGTGAGTTGAGCGTTGTGGGCATTGAACGTTGAAAATAGTGGTAGTGTGTGTGAGTGAAAAAGTGTCCCCACTTAGTGCGAAAACGCTAGAACGAGTATTCACTTAAATAAAGAGATTTATCTTGAGTAAAGCTTATATCTTTCCATATCTTTATCGTATAAACCAAACATTGAAACCTTGTTTGGACAGCCTATGGTCTGTGAGCCAACTCAACTCTGGAGTCTAGGGTCGATTCTTAGGCTTTACATCACGTGTGAGTAGACTTTGTTAGATCTTCTCTCGAATCTGTACCTTAATTCGAGAGAGAGATCTAGCAAACCCTACTCACATTCTATGTGAAGTCCTACAATCGAACCCGAGACCCCAGAGGTGACAACCCTTAATTTCCTTTACATTTACCCCAATCATCTTATATATCATTTCGTTCATAACCAATCTTCCCCTACCGTTTCCTGATGTATGGTCACCATTTGGACCAGTGTTAAGGGTTGGTGTTTTACCAGATTTTTTGGTCCAATCAAATATATCTCCTTTGCGTTGGGTAAACCCGCACATATCCGCAGTATCAAAGTTACAGTCGAGCTCTGTAAGGAGAAATCAGAAGTTATAGTAAAGCCCTCTATGATACATTGAGGTTGTTTTGAGGTTTGTTGGAAGATGCACACACAGAATTGGACTAGTTTTTCTACTCCAAATTGTTCAAAACATCCAAGCAAGCATAAATCATATAGTTCTTAAAAAGCTCTGGACTGATCTAAGTCATATATGAGCCTAGAAAATTAGGAATCAGGGGTGGAGTTAGTGGAAGAGGTGTTTCTGTACAATGTTATAATCTTAAGATGTTAAAATATTGCCAGAAAATGCATGCATGAATGGCTACATATGATAAATCTATTATATGCAAAGAAAATAATACTAAAGATAACACATTTATTATGCATGTGGAGTTGACAAGCATCAGGGATTGGCTGAATTTTGTTAACCATTCAGAGGAGAAATTGTGAGTAAGATTGGGTAATAATAGTAGGTAATATTGCCTAATAATAAGTACCTGTAGGACAGGTTGAGATCGAGACATCATCGATAGCAATATCTCCCTCATATGCATATCCTTTAACACCTTCAAATGACAGCTGTTATGGGAAAAAAAATTGACTTAGCTTTTGTTTCTTCAGAACTTCACTTCATAAGGAGCTATTAGTTTGGCTGTTCCCACTTGTGCGAAGATATAAGAAGTTATGAGTATTCTTCGATTGCTGGACGTTATGTCTTCGCGGCATCTCGGGGGAGCGTTAAGGCGTTGATGTCATTTAACAAAAGATTTCTTATCAGCATTCATTGGTAACAGCACCAATATGGCTGTTTTGTCTTGCGACCCACCAATTTTTTGTGGTCTCGACTGTTCTCTTTATTTTGTTATTGCCAACTCTCTGCTTCCCCCTTTCCTTGGAGAGCTTTTTCAGGTCAGATTTCACAACTAAATATGAGTTGCCCTATCATTTCCCTGAATCATCCTATATTGAGAAATAGAGGACAGAGCTATAGCCGACAATTTGGTGGCATACTGAGGAATGATAAGTTATTTGGCACCAATTCTTGGAGTACACCACCTGACCGAAAAATCCCCTGAGATATAGATAACAATTTTGGTAGATCTAACAAGAGAAGCTTGATGAGGAATCCTTTATATAGTCAACCAACATGGCGGCTATCGCATAACATGCAGCTCAAGAATACGAATCAAAAAATAACTGTTCAGCTCGCATCTAGAAGAATCTTAGTGAGAAAATAAATTATCCTTTATTTCCAAATGTACAAAACATTTTTCTAATAATTTTTTTGTTGGACCGGCCAAGATGCTGTTCTAATAAAGACGATTATTTAGCATTTATTTAGAAAATTTAGCATGAGAAGTAGCACGATCTCGAATACAATCTGGAATTGAAAGGTAGCATTGTTGTTTTAAATCTTAGAAAATTGGACGAGACTTTAGGCGAAGAATCGAGTAATTTTGTTGAGTGTATTATAATCGGTACATAAGAAAAATAAAAACCCGCGTTCTATTCATCATAGTCCCCAGTAGCTCAGTTGTTAAAACATCCGACTAGTTTTGCAGGTTTTCAATAATCTCCATGCTAAGGGAATGAAATAACAAAAGACACCGCGGTCATGTTGGTTGATGTAACCAAAGAATTTATTGACTTCAAGTCTTTTGTTCAATTCAATAAAGATGGCAGCTATGACGTCATGTGGAAACGAAGAATAAGGAGGTTAACTGTTTCGATTCTCATGATCTGGGACTTTTTTTCTGAATTCCCTATGTCTATTTTTTATCGTTATGTACATATTTAACAATTATTCGCCAAAGGCGAATTGATTATTGGTGGAATATTTACCTTTGACTAAACATTGTCGTTTGATCGGCTTCATCCCTACGCGCTTAGACCAAAAAGGATCATGGGGATGCTTAATTCACAGTTACTAGCTGCCGCACATGTTATCTAACACGTCTTGAGCTCGCTGTTTTCGATCCCATTTATTTGCTAAAACCATGCCTCGAGTATACAGCGAGGCTTTAAACTGGCGAGCAGTTTGGATGACGCAAGTTCTAGGTAATTTACCCGTTATCCTTTTGGGTCTAGGCGCGTAGGATGATCCGATCAACGACACCGTTTAGTCAAAGGACTGTATAATACACCGATAATCACTTAGACTTGAATATTAAAGAAAGGTCGAAATTTTGGATAAAAAAAACGTTTTAGTATTGTAAACTTTTAAAAACTTCATAATCACTTCTCAAAGGGTGATTATCGTATCAGAAACACCGGTCGCTTGACAAATCACAGCTCGAGAAACTCTATAATATTCAGGTCTAAAATTATACTAAATTTCATATTTTTTGTTTACCTTTTGTGATCCCCTTTGAGGTAGGCGCACTTCAGCAGCCATCCATGCTTGTCCTTGACTACTAGACTTGGTAAACACCTTAGTGTTACCAACATACACGTTTAAAGTACCAACATACCTTCCATTCATGTGATAGAAGAAGTTGAGACATTGCTTGCCATTGAGCAACACTGATCTGTCTAGGAATGCGTTGTCTTTGTTTTTTTGTGGCTGCGAAGTCTCGATGTACATATAGTAACCTAGAAGTGTAATTTCAAATTAAATTTCTTTTCTTTTCTTGTGAGTTAGTGGTATTTAGATATTTTTCATGACAGTCTTCCAGCTTGTGTGCTTTTTTAAAATTTCTTTGGGCTTAATTTCAACCTTTCATCACATTGAGTTGCCATGGGTAGTCGTCTTTCACATCGCTGTAAGTCCAACGGGTCGGTCACTGGTTGTGGTCGCAATATGCGAATGAATTGAGTTCGTTTGATGTGAGGGTTTTCTCCTGTTTCGCATCTTCGTGAAAATCAACATGTGAGTTGAGCGTTGTGGGCATTGAACGTTGAAAATAGTGGTAGTGTGTGTGAGTGAAAAAGTGTCCCCACTTAGTGCGAAAACGCTAGAACGAGTATTCACTTAAATAAAGAGATTTATCTTGAGTAAAGCTTATATCTTTCCATATCTTTATCGTATAAACCAAACATTGAAACCTTGTTTGGACAGCCTATGGTCTGTGAGCCAACTCAACTCTGGAGTCTAGGGTCGATTCTTAGGCTTTACATCACGTGTGAGTAGACTTTGTTAGATCTTCTCTCGAATCTGTACCTTAATTCGAGAGAGAGATCTAGCAAACCCTACTCACATTCTATGTGAAGTCCTACAATCGAACCCGAGACCCCAGAGGTGACAACCCTTAATTTCCTTTGCATTTACCCCAATCATCTTATATATCATTTCGTTCATAACCAATCTTCCCCTACCGTTTCCTGATGTATGGTCACCATTTGGACCAGTGTTAAGGGTTGGTGTGCTACCAGATTTTTTGGTCCAATCAAACTTATCTCCTTTGCGTTGGGTAAACCCGCACATACCAGCATCAAAGTTACAGTTGAGGTCTGTAAGGAGAAATCAGAAACTATCGTAATGCCCTCTATGATACATTAAGGTTGTTTTGAGGTTTGTTGGAAGATGTACACACAGAATTGGACTAGTTTTTCTACTTCAAATTGTTCAAAACATCCAAGCAAGCATAAATTATATAGTTCTTAAAAAGCTCTGGACTGATCTAAGTCATATATGAGCCTAGAAAATAAGGAGTCAGGGGTGGAGTTAATGGAAGAGGTGATTCTGTACAATGGTTTAATCTTGTTGAAAATGAGAAGACGGCAAGTTTAGGTCAAAACATGTTTTTAGTTTCATGCGCAGAAAAATGCGCATGTAAAACAAGGGAATTACTTTAAGGACGTTCGCGCGCACGGTTTACGCGCAGCCTTTCTACACATTAGTTTCGTGCGCGCGCAGTCCTTATGATGACGCCCTTTAAATGTTTTGATTAGCAAAACATCACTTCTTTATTGCAAAATAAGTACAAAATGTTTGGTGTTCCCCATTCTTTATTTTATACATTTGAAAAAAATCATAAAAGTCCCCATATTCTAATTTGAATTTTTTAAAAAGCTGGGAAAGTTTTGAAAAAATGGACATTTAGTTCGAAAGTGCTCTCCGAACCTTCATCGATACTGCACAATGAAATGATGATGATGATGATTATTATTATGAGTTATTTAGCGCCCTGTCCTATGTGGATATAATCAAAGATGCTTTACATTTAGTTGTGAATGACAGATTACTTTTTATGCAGTTTACAAGCATGACAGTTGGTTTGAATGAAGTTGAGGGCACTGAGGGTGGTCACTGCCAGGGATTCTTTTCGTCCTCTAAGACTAAAGTAACAGCTACGATTTCTAACAAACATCCGTAAATATTACCAAGCCGGAAAGTCTTTGAGCCGTTAAATAAACCGGCCACTGAGCCGAGTTGAATAATCGTTTGAGTACATTTTTAGATATGTTGGTAAAGCCAGAAAAACTTTAACATCAAAATACGAAAAAAATGGAGTTAAAAACTTGAAAAACGTCTTAGCATCACTTGTTTCTTGCAAACTTTGGGAAAACTTCAAAATCGCTTGTCTAATAAAAGGGTAAAGTACCTATATCTAACGTCGGCAGTCCCTTCAGTTGAAATTCAACTGCTATCAACGGAAGCCGACGGCGCGCACTTAACCCCCTCTCTCCATCAGTTCTCTGTTTGAAGAGTATTTAAAGCTGAAGCTACACGGATTAGAGGAGAAGTCGAAACAGACGTGGAGATCCTAAGGATCGAACCGTGGACCTCTAGCTCTGAAGGTCGCGCACTAACCAACTGAGCTACGCCTGCTCCTACAACTAATAACAACTGGTCGCTCGACCAATCACAGCTTACTCTTGAAACTTTATATTTAATTTTAGAATTATGCGAATGTCCATTTAATGGGTTTTAAATATGACTTACCTCTTCCTGGAATTATGGAAGAAGGAGAACCATTAACAACAGAGGAGTCTTCAAGCTCTTTCTTATTCACCTTCTTCTTTGCAGCTCCAGCAGCCATGCTAAAAAATAATAATGAAGAAGCAGTTCATAAGCAGAGTGCATCTATTAAGCTATGGATGCATGCGGGAGTTGACGCTGCTTAGCACGAAAGAAGCGTTTGTTGGCTCGGAATTTGAATTTGTTTTCGGTCATTTCTTTCGTATAGTTTATAAACATTTTTATAATTATCAGTCAAGAAAGACAAAAGCTTTGATTTGTTTCGCGCATTGAGAGAAAAAAGAGAAAACGTCTGACGTCAGCGTGCTACCCATGGGGATGTGCGGTTAACTTAGATATATTATTTAACAATTATTCGCCGAAGACGAAGTGATTATTGTTGGAATATTTACCGAGCCGAGAGTCTTCGAGCGGCGAGGTAAGTATCACCATAATCACTGAGGGGAATAACTGTCTCAGTATAATTCTAAATTTGAAAATCTATCAGAGAAAAGTCGAAATTCAGTGTAAAGAAAACCTCATAACACCGCTCCAGCGGTCGGTCGACCCATAGTTAATGGGCATGGTTATGAAACTCTATTGTTATAGGTTATTGTTCACTTTTTTCAAGCGTGAGCGTGCACAATCCTTTGTTTTACCTGTTGGCAATGGCTGAGTGAACAGACCAAAATCTTTCTTTTGGCTGCTAGTTCAAAATACTTAAAGATTTATAAGAGATATTTGAATATTCCTGACAACAATCTCGTAGACGATGTTTATGTTTACTTATTTTGCATTGTGCAAGGACAAGACCGGTTCAACCTCACAAGCGAAGAAAGACCTGATAACAATAGGTTTCCTAACCATTCCCCTCGAGAATCACAGCTCGATCACGAGAATTAAACTCTATATATTCAAGTCTAAAATTATGCTAACAAATAATAATAATAAATAATGGTATACAATAGGAATTAACGATTGATTCCACATAGCGGCTCTTCGTCCACAGGATATAATCAACAATAATGATTATTTTTAATATAAGATTGATAATAATGAAGCAAGACACTATCTAAGCATGATCTCCAAGGACTGACATGATTGTGTCCATATACTTGCATTTTGAATGTTGCTAACTAATCTTGAAATATGTGATATTCATATACACCTACTTGCAAAAAGGTTGTCATACAAGAATAGAACATTTGTAATTTAGTAAATTAATGATTTATTAAATTCATAACCGATTAGGAATAAACTATCACTGACGTCAGACTTAAATTCATCAGTAAGAAAGAGATAATTTTGGACGACATGATGCAACCTGCATGAAGATGAAGATGTAATTTCAAAGCTAAACGAAATGAATAAATGAAAAATAAGGTCAGTATTGGTTTTGTACGATTCTGCTCGTGTAACATTGTGGCTATCATGCAGTAAATAAATAGGTTGACATAATAACAATGCTAAAATAAAATCCCTTTAGACTGGGAAAACTAACTTTACTAAAACTATGTTTTTTTCTTTTCGTTTCTGATCTTTTAGTCATTGGGTCTGACGTCAGTGATAATTTATTCCTAATCGGTTATGAATTTAATAAATCATTAATTTACTAAATTACAAATGTTCTATTCTTGTATGACAACCTTCTCGCCAGTAGGTGTGTAAAGCTGAACTGTCAACACATGTCAGAGAAGAAGAAAATATACAGTAAAAAAGAGGCAACATTTTAAATTAGGAAAAAATACGTATTCAAACTCTATTAACCATTCCAAGGGTGAGAAAAATACGGGGTCCATTGGCATTGCAGTGCATTGTGGGGCTGAACGAACGAACGAACAAAAGAACAAACAAACGAACATAGCATCACTAATTTACAAAATGCTCTCACTAATTTACAAAGAAAATAGGTCAAAATGACTGTTATAACAGTCATCAAAACCACTTAAATTCTTTAATGTAAAAACATCTAAAGTGAAAGTGAAAGAGTTATCATCGGGCTTTCCTAATACTAGGATTTAACTTTCAAAATCAAGAAAATAAAACACGAACAGTTAAATATATTTGGATTGAAATTTTATTTGAAGTTCAGCTATATCCACGATATAATTAACTATAGAAAGCGTATGTTAGTTGATGGTTTACCTTATATTTTCATGGTGTTTCCGAAAAAATTAAAACGTTTTCGTGCACAAAATGCTACCAGATAACTTAAGTTTACTTCTGCAAAATTTTTATATTTTTACAATAACTATTTATAGCATGAAAATCAGGCCCGGGTTTTCAAAGCTGGATTAGCTCTAATCCAAGATTAACTCTATAGGTCTTATTAAGAGTTAACCCAGGATTAGCACTAATCGGGCTTTGAACAATTGGGCCCCAGTCGACTAGTTGAGATAGATAGCAAAATGCATACTAATTAGTAGAAGGAATTAGTGAACGAATGAATAAGTGTAATCGAATAATAGATATTTATCTAATAATATATAATAATACTATATAAGAATAAAGTTATTACAAGAGAATATGAACTAGTTCATATTCTCTTGGTTATTATTAATAATCGATACTATTCCAATAATAAATATAAATATAAATAAATATTAATATTAAGTTAATGATTAATATTAATTCAATTTAAAATATTAAGCTATTATCAATAAATATTCACTATATTATGAACGCTGATTATACAGAAATAACAACAGTTTTGTCTTTATCTTTACTTATTTTTATATTTTACTTACCAGAAGAGAAAAATGAAGAGTGAGCAAAAGAAAAAGTAGTTTCGTGAAGCCATTTTTCACCTGAATAACGTGGTTTTCAAAGATACTTGATTGTTGATAACCTGAATAAAATATAAGTGGATGGAAACCTGATTAGAGGAGAATTAGCTCTTATAAGAGGGTTTTAGATTTGCCTTTTTTTTCCCCCACAAACGGCAAACTGACCACGTTTTCATCGTTTTACTGTATTTTATTTTACCTTTTACAAAAAACCTTCTCACCTAAGGACAATATTCTTTTGTTTTCCATTCTACTACTTGGACTTTTTGGCGATTCTTTTTAAGCTATTTAAAATAATTTTGAAATGGTCAACTGACGTTTCACGTTTGCCGTGAACGTAAATCTAAAGCTCTCTATTAATACCAACATAATTTGAATGAACTATAAAAATACGAGTATTTTAAGTATTAGCGAATGAACTAAAAGAATACCCAAAATGAAACATCAAAATAAAATATAAGAGATAAGTAAATTAAGATCAGTAAATTAATAGCAATTAGGAGTATTTGCACAGAATGGCTCTTCTTCAACTGCAAGTATTGCTCTTTAATGTTAATGTCGGAGTTGGAGTAAAGAAAGCTCACTCCATATATGATATGACTAATTCCATATTTGGATTGCGAGGAAAAGCGGCAAACAAAAAGGCCGTCGTTTCAGAACGAATTCGACATGTTTGAAGAAGAAATGAAAAGAAAAAAAGGCAAAAAGAAAAAATACTTGAACAACGAAAATAATCAAAATTTCTATGGTCGTCAAAATAATGAGGGTAGAGACTAGATAAACTAGTTAACCGTGTCGGTGTTTGGAAAAGTAGGACAATTGATTTAACTTAATACACTGTGTGGTTTATGATGTTTGGAAACTAACGTTTCGGACGTTAGTCCTTCGTCGGAGTAAATGTAAAATAATGAGGGGAGTGGATTGTCTGACTTGAACAACGAGAGAAAGCAAAGTGTATAAATAAAAATATCAAATATTTTCTGTAAACATTTATGACTTAACAATAATTATAAAAGCGAGTATGCAATATGATGAATACATTTTCACAAACAACCGACTTACCTTTGTTCCAGCGTTGACCAACTGTAATGTCTGTTCATGAGGAATATACGCGTTTTATACGTGTTTTATGATAGAGTACCTGTTGTTATTACCTCACACGTATACTATAAAAATTATATCAATGTCGTCTTTTACAAGTGTCAAAATGTTATTATTGACGATGTTACAGACCATTGAAAATCCTAATTAATGCGTGTTAAATAAGTTATTTTTGAAAACTACATAAACCTTTCTTAACAGAAAATAGTGTTTGAAACTTGGAAAATACTGAAAAGATCCCAGAAATACTTTGATTACCAAATACGTTTTACCTGATATAACGAGAGAGAAAAAAAATGTTACCGGTATACCTGTTTAGTAAAAATACAATGAAGGAAAAAAACGGTTACCTTGTACTGGTGTAAAACCATGATGTACTTATTCCTGGTTATTTAATTTATTGCATGGGAAATTAATAACAATAACACATACTAACGCGTAAAAATATGCATTTTGTTAAAAAGTCTCGAAATATTGTTACGACCTTTCTCTTTCAAACTTGAAATTATGTTGAACGGGTTTTTGCCAAACCAGTTTGGACATTTAGATTTTTCTCTTTCACTCACCTGTTGCTTTACTGGAATTTATAATTATGTTTGCAGTAAGCGTGAAACATCTGCAAAGTTATCACAAAAAGTGCTAGATAAAGATAACATTACTTGTCTTTGGCGAAACGGTTTACAAAAATTGAAGTGAAATACAGACAGAAGAATGATGAAAACGTGGTGAAGTTTTTTCGTTTGGGTGAAGGTAACAACGGGAATCCAAACCGTCCATTATCGCGCATCTTCTCGGACACAGAAAAACACATTTAGAACAAGCCGTAAATTATGAGTCATCATATATATATATACTTTAATGTGGCTTATCCTGAAAAGTATACTTGATTTTCTGTTCAGTCTTAATGATACTGAAGACTTTCATCAGGGAAATTGCCTAAGACAACTGATTTATCCCACTAACAAAAAGATGATTTATTACACATTTAAGCTCGATATCCGTGAAATAAAGCTGTGAATAAAAACCATATCAGTGAAGTGAATACGATATCACTTCACGGTAAACTGTCCAAATATCAAATCTTGCGATATATTTACTTGAACCAATCACATTGTTTGTTCTATTCAGAACTAAATGTGAAATAAACAAATTATTACATGTTAAGAACTTGATATCGTTTTTATTCACGAGTTTTTCCGCATCATATCGCGAACGAGCGAGTCCTCGAGCCAGTCTCCACTCGGAAAAGTGTCAGTTTTCAACTATTTTGAGATGTTTTTACGAGATAAATCAAAAACGAAAATGGTGATCCCCATTTTTTATTTCAGATTTTTGATAAATGCAATGCTTCTCTTTATGTGTTGAAATGTGAAGAAAATTATTGGATAGATTAGATGCACATACCTGCATTTTTCTCTAATAGTTCAAGAATCATCATCATCCAATGACTTTGATGGATTTAATAGTATAGATTATCTAGTAAACTACGAGATATAAGTGCATTTTGTTATATGAAAGTACTGTTAACTGTGATTAAAGGTTCTTGATTACAAATTCCGGTTTCTACCACTTCACTATAAAACCATATTTGGATAGCATCTAGCGAATAAACTAAAGCTAAAAATAGATTTTCAAGAAACTTTCATGGTTACAGACCCATGTATGGGAGATGTGCTCTTACTTAATGTTCTCTTGGTACTTAAGACTCCGGCATGTATATGGCATATTGCCTCCGTTCTCGGTAATTAACTCTTACGAATAAGAAAATTAGTATCATATTGACCTCATCCATTCACAATCGTTTTCGTCTCGTTTTCCGTGGTAGTCGACAATATCTAACTGACCGGATCTAAGTATTTTCTCAAATATGTAGGCTTTGCTGCTTGATCCTGATTGGTCCAAGTTTCTTATCTAAGTTTGATTTTTTTTTTTTTTCAATCTACATCGTTATTGGTCAAATTTCTTCTAGTGGTCCCCGTTAATGTGTCTGCCAGTAAAAACATTGGTACAAACTTTTCATTTCTATTTTTTCCGTTTTGATGAAACAAAAGTCTCGCCGAGGAAAAATGTTATTTTCTACAAGTTTATATAATCTCGTAATGTTTTTACGGTAGTAAGAGAGAACCTTGAAAAATTTGAAATATTGATGCCAAGCCAATAGGAAGTGAAGTCCTTTTATAACAAACTAACGAACAAAAAATTACCTTTTTTCGTTTATTAATAGTAGGACCACACAAGCGGCAAACTGCTGTGAATCAACGAGTCTTTTTAAATTAAAAATATATAATTATTTAAAGAAAACTCCCCGAACGTATCAAGTGGAAACCTCAGTAATAGTTATTGTTCGTTTGGTAGAGATACCTGTTATATATTGTCAAATTGTTTGTCAATGTGTTTGAGGAGTCTTGTTCTAGTTTAGATCAGCGTAGAGGTCCTTTCAGGTTTCGATCTATGAATTGGCAGTGCCCTGACCTATAACAATTAGTTGTATAAACTAAAAAACATAGACACGTGAATAAAGTTATTATCATTATCATCAGCCCAGAGGTTGTTTTAGAGTTCGATCTTTGAGTTAGCCATGCCCTGACTTAGATCAGCCCAGAGGTTATTTCAGGGTTCGATCTGTGAGATAGCCGTGCCCTGACTTAGATCAGCCCAGAGGTTATTTCAGGGTTCGATCTGTGAGATAGCCGTGCCCTGACTCTCGCAAGTGTTATCGGAACCAATTAAATTGACAACGGGCCAAAAATAGTTTGATAAACATGCGTTTATTTTCCCGTTTATTGTAATCAGTTGTTTGCTACTTCGTTCTTTATCCATGGAAGGAGATACTTGACCTTGGCATAGACACCATATCTACCAGGTTTAGCGCAGCCATTACCCCAGCTGGTAGCCCCATGAAGATAGAATCGACCTCGATTTTCACATACCATTGGTCCACCAGAATCTCCTTGGCATGAGTCAATACCACCCTGGTCAACACCAGCACAAATCATAGAATCGTCGATGCTATTTCCATATGCTCTGACACAGCGAGCACGGCTAGCAATGGGAACAGAAACATGTTGAAGGTAATCTGGTGATGCACCTCCTGATGAAAGGTGCCCCCATCCTGTGATTGAGCATTGGGTGCCGTCAGTTGGAGAAGGGTCAGTTTCAAGCAGACAAACCACATTGACATGTCTGCAAAAGAGATTGCAGACGATCATTGTCTAAAGGTGAATAACTACTTTAAAAAGTAATTTTAAAAACGTTCTTAAATATTATACCATCTTGACAAGTTCTCGATCAAAGACAAATTGCAGAAACGAAAAACGAAAATGAATATTTTACACAATTATACAATTTGGTTGCGTAACTAGAATTATACAGCTCAATTTTCATCTTGTCCCTTCTAGATCGAATTAGAATTTAGAAGTTGATTGTTCTATCGAAATAAGCCTGAAGCAAGATGACGTTTTACCCCCGACTCTATACCATAATAGTTTTTAAAATTCTTTCATATTAAAACTTTTGATTCCTTAGAGAATACAGGAACAATAGTCATGATTAAAGAACAAGAGCAGTGTGAAAAGGATTTTGGTCTAGAGACGGGGGTAAAACGTCATCTCGCTTCAGGCTTATTCAAATTCTACATAAAACAATTGAAATTAGGCGTGGTTGATTTTTAAACCAATTAAAACGCACATGTTCGGGTAATATATAAATTGATATTCAATGAAAACTCTCGTCCTTGCGTTTTACGTAATATATACAGCATCCTATAGAACCTCTTGTCCATGCATATTACTATTTGGCAGAACACTTGAGAGAGTGTCTCCAAATCCTTCTCTCGTGTTCTGCCAACCTCTAAGTGTTTTTCGTATTCGCATTTTTCTTTTTTTCTTTTTTTCTTTTTTTTTTTTTCTTTCTTTCTTTCTTTATATTTTTGCGTATACGGATTGCGTCTACACGTGTCCGGAAATGTTTGTATCCATATTCGGAAATTTTCGAAAACGGTCTCCAGAGTGGAAATTTTCGAATATTCTCCGAATACGTGTGAACGCTCGTATCCGCAAATTTTCGAATACGCTGACGTAAACACGATTTTGTGCATGCTCAATAAGAAACACTATCCGTCAAAGGGACTAGGCACTAGGGCGCATCAGGGCGGATCAAGAAATTTCCGGATACCTGTGGACAGTGAAAACGCTCGCGTTTACTTTTCCTTTGATACTCACCGGTTGAGTTGAGCAGGTTTCACTAGCTTCAACAAGGCGATGTCATTAGAGTACTTCTTTGGGCTTTTATAACTAGGATGACTAATAATCTTGGATACCTTAAAGTGCTTATGAAGTGAAAGTGAAGCATCTTTTTTTTAATTCTCTAATCAATCTTTAGCACTTCCTTAGTAAGTTTGTGCAGTTTGAAAGGAATTTGACCACGGGAACATATTTTTTTTGCGCTTTGAAATCCGGTAATATGGCTAAAATTGTGCGACAAGGGACTGGGTCGAGTGACGTCAAGGGGTTGACAAACGCGACCAGGGCACAAGTGACATATGTGAAAATACTTGAAAACACTAGCAAGTTGGGTTTGTTGCTGTTTGGTTTGATCCGGTTCCAACGCTTGCAATGTCTGATACTGATGATTCTGCTTCATCACGAGCCAGTGGGGAATCGGAGGTGGAAAGTGAAGCCGAAAACTTTGTTGATAATATATTTCAACCGTACCAACACGAACCTCTGGCGTCCCAAGATGAATACGAAAATGACGAAAACGATGAACACGACGAAGATGGGATTCCTTATGCTACGTTAGAAGCCAGAGTTGAGAACAGAGATCCAGTAAGCAATTGGTAGGTTTTATAGTCACGTTTTGGTTTAATGTTAGTATGCATGTAAACATTGCTTTTTATAATTTGACAATCAAGTTCGATTCATTCATTCATTCATCGTCGCGTCGTCTGCATTCGAAGACGCAAAGATCACACCGAACGTTTTCTTGCCTTTCTTAGTTTAATAAAACTTTAAACTTTCTGAATCACAATTTATTTTCACGCAAGATTAGTAATATTTCATTGTATGTTATCGTTTGTAACTTAGATTTTGATTGTAAATAATCGCGAGACAGGTTATCAGCTGTCAATGCAGATTGTCGCACCATACTTTGCTATGCATACAGCTGTATCAAAACTATAAACTTACTTGAGTGTCTTGTTTTCAATTGACTTGGATTGTCTTTTGTAGGTGCAAATGTGGACATTATGCGTGTACCTTATGGCCATTCGTCTTTTTGATAAAATTGAATTATCGATTTATTAAATTTGGCCCCAATTTTCGATTTTTTTATTAATGAAAATTAAACTTTGAATTCCATTTTTTCAATTTTCGAGTTGTCATTTAAATAGTTGAAGAAATTGACAGACAGAGAGAAAAATCCCACACCTTATGGCCATTCAAGGTTTTAGCAAATTAAATTGTTAACTTTTTAGTTTTTGAATTCATTTTTCATTTTTTTCGCTAAAAAGACTATCGTTCCGATCATCATCCTCCCATTTTACCCACTTCAACATAACCAAAATCAAAAATTGAGGTAGAATACATAAATTGAAACTACTATTTTTTCACCACGATAAACTTTGATGCACATACAGACAGATGCATATCAGCCAATCAAAAGCGTAGCATTCATAACCAGGCGGCCGACACAAAAGTAGAACAACAAGCCTAAGAGGTGCGTCTAAGGCACCGCGGCGTCAACATGCATAGTGCTGTGTTGATGTTTCGGATCGAAGGGCAATGTATTTGCCTCTAACTTTGCATCTATGATCGACATGGCTGTTCTTAAACTTTGGGGAGTACAGCCAACGGTCCCCTAATTGCCAGCAAAACTAAACACCTAGTGATTTTCACATAAATATCAAAACAAATGAAATCTGCGTTCCTAAATCAGTTAAAGAACTGATTACACCAATCAGAGACAAGCGTTCTCACGCCTGAAATGGACAAAGTATTAGTGAATACAAGACTGTAGATTTTACTGTAAGAGGAGACAAAAGAAAGCTTACTCCGCTTAACAGGAAAATTACACAAAAACAGAAAGCAAAAAACTATATTTCAAAGACATATAAATTAATATTAGTCGGTAGATAAACCCCCCCCCCCCCCCCCCGACGCTCCCGCCGTTGTTTGTTTTCACGTGCAGAAACTTTGTTTGTGATATCAAGCGATAGCTTTGCGGCCTATGATCGATTGGATGTGAGCCAACACTGTGACAGCTTATTTCGGCAAATAAAGGTGAAGAAATCAAGTCTGTCATTTAAGATGTTTTTGACAGCAATTGACACACCTGGTATAATCATATGGTCTTTAGACCAGTCAAACGTTTTTTACAAAAGTTTAATAGCCGGATTTACCTTTATGTGTCCCCTGATGTTGCAACGCGTCGATATGCCCGCCAAAAAAAAAAAAAACCAGCCAATCGGAATGCTTGTGTACCCGCCCGGACGGACGGACGGACGGACGCCGTACGGACGGAAGTGACGTCAGCCAATCCATGAAAAATCAACTCGATAGTTTACCATTTTTTCTTAGGTATGGTGCTCCGCTAAAAACAGTACTCTTGCGGTCATACCGTTTTGGTAGCTCGCTTATGTATGCTACGCCTGTGATTGGATAAATGAAACAGGAAGTGTATACTTGGCGCCATTTTAATGACCGGCAGTTGTCTGCATTCAACAAAGATTAACGTGGGAGAAAAGTAGTATTTCATTCCTCTTCATTTAACTTTGTTTAAATTTGGGATTTTAAAATTGGGAATCGATCGGAACGATAGTCTTTTTAGCGCAATGAATAAAAAAGGAATTAAAAAACTAAAAAGTTAACAATTTAATTTGCTAAAACCTTAAATGGCCATAAGGTGTGGGATTTTTCTCTCTGTGTCTGTCAATTTCTTCAACTATTTAAACGACAACTCGAAAATTAAAAAATGGAATTCAAAGTTTAATTTTAATTAATAAAAAAATCGAAAATTGGGGCCAAATTTAATAAATCGATAATTCAATTTTATCAAAAAGACGAATGGCCATAAGGTACACGCATTACATTGCAATGTGGAAAATGTTCTCGTTTCGCGAGAATTTCGATGCTGCCACGAAGTAAGGCCAGCAATTGGTCTCATGCTATTTGACGCGTCGATCGAGCGTCATTCGTGTATCACACAGCATGAAGACTTTGCTTCACTTGTGAACAGGACTGTACTGAAACAGGCTGGCCCTTTATTTCGAGAAAAAAATGGCAGAATGTATCGACGTAAAGGAAATCAATCAGAAAACGAGTAAGACAAAAAGTTTATAATTATAACTTTTTTATTCTTGTGCATGACATATCATAGGGAATGTCTTTTCATATGGAAGTCAGTGACAAATGAACTGCAATGTGCTGTGTTTACATAAATCCTTTACACTAAAAATTGTTTGACTTCAGGAGTGGAAAATAAATCTTCTTTCATCAAATAGTAAGGATAATATTCCACAATGGTCAGGTTTCTTACAATCCCATATGAATTAATGTTTATTTCACATTGTAGATACCTCAGAGCAGTGGCATACAGGTGGCTGATACGATGGTTGTGTGGCCACCTTGGATGGGACAACAGCAGACCATTGTCAGCATGTTTGTATCATTATATTAGGACAACATTTCCAAGCACCAACTGCCATGGATATGCAGGATCACGAGAAAGGAGTGACTAGTAATATGCCTCAAAAAGCTGTTAGATTGTTCGTGTTTGCTATAAGACTCATAACTTTCAAAGCCAAAGAGATACAAGGTTTACAAACCATAACTACAAAAATTGTCACAGCACTATAATGTACAATAGCAAATGTAACCATGTGACATTGTCTTAGACAACATACATGGAGTTTCCTAGAAAAATTAATTAATTAATTATTATTATTATGTATTGCTTGCTATTTATTATCATTAAAAAAATATTATAAATTAGATGCAGTGACCGGTGTTTCATTAGTACTTGTGGCTATAGGACATCTGGAGCGTGGGTGACCTTTCATTGGCTGAGAACATTTCTTGCATGTTCTAGTCTTTCTGTTGGGGTTAGAACTAGAAGGGACTGTGGCATGTTCACTTTCTAGAACTTGTTGTTCTTGGGCTGCAAACAAACAAAAAATACAAAAATGGTGAAGTAAATGTATTTCGGCAAAAAATTACTCACTGATTGTATTTGAAAGGGAGTCTTTTATTGAGGACCAATCGCTTTTTCATTTTCAATCATTCCTTGTGTTGATTGGATTACTTCAAGTTTATCTGGAAAAAAATGTAGGCAGTATTATGTAGCTTACTCATGACTAACCTGAAGGAAAAAGTTCAATCCTTAATGCTTTACGTTGATGGTGTACATGGATTGCTGCTTCTCTTCCTACTCTATCAGCAAAGGAGTTTCTGGTGCTTGCGGCTGGTATTTTCTGAGCATTTCCATTCGCTTTTCAGATTCCAAGGAGAAAAGAAGTTCTCTAATTTCATCAACATATACTGTAAAATAAAAAATAAAATAAAAGAATCTACAATAGCTCAATGGGCAGCATCATTATAGTAGCTTTCTTACCATATGTAGGAGGGATCCCAACTTCACGTACAATCTCTTCACCAAGCTTAAACTTTGGATACACAACTCTGACATATGGTCTGCCATCTTTTGTTGTCTTGGTTGTTCGCTGGAGGTTTTCATTAAAATGAAGACTAGCCAAAATTGTTCTACAAGGATGATAGTAAAATGACAGTAATAAGGATATATAGTGACAAAAATATTTATATCATTATTTTCATTAGCAACCAATTCATTTCCACTTATTTGGCCCTGAAAAAACATTGGACCTAACTAGTCAGAAAAGATTTACTTTACTTTTTTACAACCATCACTTGGCTGTATAGTGTGCCCTTCAGTATGTAATAAAATATTATCATTGGTTTCATAAGATTCCTGCAATATGTCCCAAGCCAGGAAAAAACAAATCATTTTAGGATGCCAGTAATTTAGAGTAGAATGGAACCCCTCTAGGCAGCTTGTTTGGGCCTCAGGTGACATTTTTTTGACATCAGCTAGAACTTGTTTTTTCATGAGAATGCTCTCCAGCTTGTCATAGGCCTTTGAACCTGTCAGAAGAAATACATGTTTTGCAATCAGGCAAAAGGTATACACAATCCCTGCTAAAAAGAACAAATTACAATTCATGAAAAATATAAGTGCATAAGTAAACAAAATTTCTTTGACACTAACATCACTACCAGGTTCACATATTAAAAAGAACCAGGTATGGGGCATATAAAAAAATCCAATATTGTTTTGGGTCCAATTTTGTACTTCGTTTATGCAGATACTTTTCTTCAAATGCACTAGATAATGGTGTCAGTGACACGAAAACTCTGTTCATGTCTTACCAACTTTCAGCCATTTCCTTGGTTGCAATGTTTCATGTGCACACTTTGTAAATAATTTAGATGGATGATCAGTGTGTCTGTTGCTCACATGCCTCATAAAGGATTCCCACTTGGCAAGAATTAACTCCTGGAAGTTGAGTTTGGTAGTCGTAGCACACCAGTACAAATGGTTTCTTACTGCTTTCATCCAATATTTTATATTCTCAAAGTCACGTTCTTTGCTGGCTTTGAGCATTTTCTTTGTTAGGGATCGAGCAATATGCCAAATGTCATAATAGTGTTGAGTACTTGGCTGACATTCCCTGATCCACTTTGCAATACCTCGATGTCGATCAGATATGAAATTTGTAATGGTAAGTCCAAGGCCATCCATGAAAGCAAAGCATCTCTTAGCTCCCTCCAACTCCATAGCTTGGCTGCTCGTGCCAACTTCATTTGACTAGTATAATAAGAAGTTAGCAATTTTGTCAGATTAACTACTTTATATTTTATATAAAATATACTACATATTTTCTAAATGAAGAAAAAGCTTTCTACCATTCAGAAAAAAATTCAAATATTTCCATCTGTAAAATATTTGAGACTTCAAAACTCTGACGCTTGAGATAATCTAAATGTAATCAGCATTTCTCATTTGCATTTTTAGCCAACAGCACTAATGATATTTTAATAATGTCAAGTGACAACAAAGAATATAGCTTCAAAATTCAATAACATGCATAAAAGTACTTACCTGTAACAGCTGGAAATGAACTACTTTGGAAATACTACAGTTGAACATTGTATATATCCCAAACTTTGCAGAATGGCCCATGGAGTCAAATCTTCCATCACCACTCCACATTTTTCACTTGATTGACAATTCCCGTTGTTTGATTTTCCCAGTGTTTAAGAATTGTAGGAAATAGTAGGTTCTTCTGATGCGCAAAATATGTCCTAATAGAATACGCAGTAAGACCAAAATGTCTCAGCACCAGTAGAACCCTACTGACAGAAGCACCAGCCATAAGGATGGAAAAACTCAGCAATACATTTCCCATAGGATATTTTCCTAATGAGCATGTTGGCTGACTGTCCCACTGAAAGGACCCTTTACACTCACTGCAACCTTGCTTCACTGTTACCATTGTTCCATTTGTTCTCATTTCTACAGAAGGTTTCCCACCTCGACACTTGAAGCAAAACATAGAGAACAACTTCAAAAGCATACAGTGGAAGACTATAAACTTTGGCTCATTTTGGCTTTTGGTGTTGGGTTCAACTCTGAAAGATATCAAAAATAATAAAATATTATTAATAATATAATATTACTAGCATTATAGGAAGCTAAATATAATATTGTCATGCCCACTCTTTATCATTATTATGATCATCACAGAACTTACTCACTTGATTGTGTGGTTGTCTTGTGGCTTTCTTCCTCTAAATTATTGATATCTTCTTCCATAGCAGCCCTGTCAACATCTTCTGTGTCCATAGGTTCAATTTCGCTCTCGCTTTCGCTTACTTTTGTAAAGATAAGTGAATATTATATAGTTATATATCTAACTTTTCTTCAATATATTCATTCCTGAATTTTTATGCGTAAACAAAAAAATAATGTATGCACAATATGCCTAAAACGCCTAAATTCAAATTCTAGAACAGTTAATTGTTCAGTTTGCTCTAAACGTTGTCACCTGAAGTGTCTTAACAAGGCACCTGATTGTACCGACGTTAACGACCTATCTCATTTATCAAAATCACACATTTGCTCTCATTGCATAAGTGACGCCTTGCCGTTTGCATCATTATGTAGATGATGGCTAGTGAAACTAGCGTGGACTGCGTCGGTGTTTCTAATGAAACAGTTATCGTAGATTGATAAGTTTTACACCGTAGTGAAAATAGAAAACTGACGTTTCGGACGTTAGTCCTTCGTCGGAGTCAATAGAAAGTACTTTCTATTTACTTTCTATTGACTCCGACGAAGGACTAACGTCCGAAACGTCAGTTTTCTATTTTCACTACGGTGTAAAACTTATCAATCTACGATAACCGTTTGCATCATTAGATGACGACGAGTTCCATTCAGCCTTGCTTGAATTACAATACGGCTGGAGCCCGTTTCACAACTTTGATCGGCTCAATGGACTTTCATTCCAACCATTCCAAAACACGTTCGCCAGGTCCAAAGCAAATTTTGTAGATAACTTCTGTGACCCGGACGAAAACGTGTTTGCAAATGTCAATGATATGTTAAGCAATTGTCGATACTATGTAGAAGATAGTTTCGAAAATCTTTTAGACAAACCAATTGGTTTTTCACTCATTCATTTTAACATAAGAAGTTTACGAAAGAATTTCGATAATCTGGTTTGTTATCTTACCTCTTTAAAGCGTCACTTTGACGTAATTGCTTTGACCGAGACATGGCTTAAAGATAAAGATGATCTACCTTCCTTTGCAATAGCGGACTACCAAGGCCCAATAGTCTTAAATCGGCCAAACGAAGATGGTGGCGGAGGAGTTACTCTTTATGTCAGAAATAATTATAATTTTAAGATTCGCAATGACTTAAAGTATAATAGTAACGATATCCAATTTCTGTTTGTCGAAGTGGAAAAGAACGAGGAAAGCAAATTAGTGGGTGTCACATATAAACCTCCAAAAATTTATATTGATAGCGACTCAGACGTTTTTACTGAACTTATAGAAAAACTACATAATACGAAAAATTGTTACATAGCTGGAGATTTCAATATTGACCTTTTAAAAAGTGATTCTAATGCGGAAACTAATGCCTTTGTCGATACGTTGCTCTCCTATTCTTTTTTTCTGGTCATAACAAAACCTACACGAATTACTTGTGATTCTGCAACATTGATTGATAACATTTATACCAATGCATTTGATCAATCCGTCAATAATGTTACTGGCATATTATACACTGATATTTCTGACCATCTACCAATATTCATTATTCAATACGAAAAAGAGCATAAACAACGTCCGGAAAATTACTCTAAGCGTATCTTCTCCGCTCGTAGTGCAGATAAATTTAGAGAGGAAATATCTAGGGTTGATTGGTCATGTTATCTACAATTCGAACAACCCCAACGAACAGTATAACTTCATGATAAATACACTAATGGAAATATATGACAAACACTTTCCTATAAAAAAATTCTTAGTTAAACCTTCAACTAGGAATAACCCCCGGATTACACCAGGTATATTAAAATCCATAAAGAGAAAAAATAAACTATACCGAGCAAAACTTCGAAACCCTACTGAGAACAATCGCGAGGCCTTTCGAAATTACCGTAACACACTGAATCATCTGATCAGGTTTACCAAAAAGGAATATTACAATAAATTAATGATTAAAGCTCATGGAAACTTAAAAGCTACTTGGGAGATTATCAACGAAATAATGAATAAAAGAAGAAAACAAGCAAAATACCCTTCTAGCATCGTTTACAATGAAAAATACTTTGACAGTAAAACTGATATTGTTAATATTTTCAACAGATTTTTCACCAATGTAGGGCCATCCTTAGCCAAGAAACTCCCTCCCAGTAAACTAAGTTATAACAATTGGATGAAGGAAGCATCACCTTTGCCGGAGCTTACTTTTCAACACGTAACACCATTGAAAGTCCTAGACCAATTATACAGTCTCGACTGCTCGAAGTCTGCCGGTCACGATGGCATTAAAATAAAATACTTGACTATGATAGCCGAATTGATTCATCGACCATTAAGTCACATTTTCAATACTTCGATAATGACTAGTACTTTCCCGGATATGATGAAAATAGCCAAGATAATTCCTATCTTTAAAGGAGGTGACAAGTCTATTGTATCTAACTACAGACCTATTTCTCTCCTTCCAATTTTCTCAAAAGTATTCGAAAAAATAATATGTGAATCATTAACAGAACATCTAGAAGCCAATAATCTCTTATTTGACTATCAATTTGGTTTTAGGAAGAAAAGAAACACTACTTACGCAATACTAGACTTTGTCAATAGGATAATAGAATCAATAGACAACGGTGATTTCTCAATTGGTATTTTTCTAGATTTGTCTAAAGCCTTCGACTCAATAGATCATGACTTATTGCTGCGCAAATTGTCCTATTATGGTATTAACAACGGTACAAAAGCATGGTTGGAAAGTTATTTAAAGAATAGGAAGCAATATGTCTCGATTGATGGCATTGATTCTGATCTATTAAGGATCACTCATGGCGTCCCACAAGGCTCCATACTTGGACCGATTCTTTTTCTACTTTTCGTAAATGATGCACAATACGCATCGAAATTGATACACCTAATCTTGTACGCAGATGATATGAATTTATTTTATAATCACAAAAGTATGACAACCACTTTAAAAGTCTTTAAAAATGAGCTAGATGCACTTGAGGATTGGTTACTGGCAAATAAATTAACAGTTAATATTTCTAAAACCAATTTTACTCTGTTTGGATCCATACAAAAACTTAAAGGCTTAGAACAAACACCAATATTAAAAATAATGGATAAAGCAATAACCAGAGTTTCTAGTACGAAATTCCTTGGCGTCATAATCGACCAAAACCTCTCATGGGATTCACATATCGATTTTATTTCGCGTAAAATCGCCAAATCAATCGGTATTTTATATAAAGTCAGACATTTTCTTAACCTTGATATACTCAAAAACTTATATTACAACCTAATTTATTCTTACGTTTCCTATGCTACATCAACTTGGGGTAGCATTTACAAATCAAAACTTAAGCGTATTCATGTCCTTCAAAAACGCGCTCTCCGCGTCATCACGTTTGCCGACAGAAGGGCCTCTAGTAGACCGTTATTTCGGAAGCTGGACATGTTAAATGTTTATGAAATTGTTAATCTTCAATTGGGTATACTGGTCTTCAGACACACTAACAATTACTTGCCAGAAATTTTTTCTAACTATTTCACTGACTTATCACAAATTCACAATTATAATACTCGCTCCAAATCGAACAAAAGTATGTTTTTACCTAGACAAAATCTTAATTACGGAAAATTTGGTACAAAATTCGCGGCTGTTAAAGTTTGGAATGATATACCCATTGAGATTAAAAATAGTTGTTCACTCAAAGCCTTCAAAAAGAATTACAAAAAGTATTTGCTTAACTCAGATGAATGATTGTTTAAGAACATTTAATTACTTGATTGTTTTTGGGTTTTTTTTTCGCTAATTACATTTTTAAATCATCATTTTTCCTATTTTTCCTATTCGAAAACTACTGTACTATATATGATTCTTCCCATCTTACACATATGTAAATATTACTCATTTTCGTCTTAAGGGTGTAAGAGCTTGTTTAACCTCTGAGGTTGTTCTCTTGCACCCCCCACAATATTTGTAACTTATTCAATTTATGTATGTATATATATATTTTTGTAGAAATAAAAAACTGTTGTAACTGTTTTAACTCGGCATCGTCTAGATCTTCTAGTTCTTGTCGCAGGTGCTCGCCATCACTTTCCTTTCCTTCGTCTATTTCATTCGTGTCACCCTCTCCCTCAACATCGAACCGTGGGTTCTCTCTCATCTGTAAAAGCCCAAATAAGCCAAAATCAATTTTCTATTATTTTAATCACCTTTATCAATACGAAAGGGGCAGTAAACTTTAATGGAGAATATTGAACGAATAAATAGATCGCCCATAGAAGCCGCTTTCTCACCGTTATAATTTCTGTTTGTAGACGAGAGATTTCCCCCCGAAGTCGACTGTTCTCCTTTTGAACTCTGTGTAATTTCTTTTTCGTCTCAATACACTTTCCACATGACTCTCGAGGGTTAGGGTCAACATTAACGGTAGCTGTCTGAGGTAAGTAGAAAGAAGTACAAGTGGTAGGGGTTACAAAATTTGACGTATCATCATCTGTGTTTACAATGGCGGCTTCGGAATCAGTTTCGTTGATGGGCATTTCGAAGAACCTAGCATTGGAAGAAAAAAATGGATATGGTAAGAAAAAAGCTTTCGACAAATAAATCATCAATAATTTTCGGAGTCTTTTTATTTTAGTAAAACCAAAACACCGAAACACAGTGTTCATAGTTCATAACAACGAGCTTTCATATGGTCGACTTACTTGTCTTCGTTCTCGAGGCGTTTGTAACTTTGTTGTTTGAGGAGCAACAGAATCCACGGTTGGTATTGCATCCTTCTCCAGCCTTTTCAATGTTAATATATCCGATTTTGCTTCGACTGAAATGTCTAAGCGTCTCACAGTGAGCAGAGCACAAAGCAGACGTCGATGTTGGGTAGAACTTGGGCCTATGTTTACGAACAAATCTCACCCACTTCGCTTTTTGAGATTCACTAACAGGAAAACGATGCATCGACATACCTGGTGTGTAAGTTGTATTGGTACAACTGACACTGCCAGGGCCTCCAGCCACACAATATTTACCTCCACGACGAACCAGTTTCGTAGTGTCGTCCGCCATGTTTAGTATAGTTAGTAGAGACATCAAACCCCTTGACGTCACGCATACTAATTAGGCCGCGCGAAATTTGTCGCACAAATTTAGCCATATTACCGGATCGATTTCAAAGCGCAAAAAAAAACATGTTCCTTTGATCAAATTCCTTTCAAACTGCACAGAATTACTAAGGAAGTGCTAAAGATTAATTATATGATTTAAAAAGGGGGGCTCATTTTCGCTTCATAAGCACTTTAATGTCTGGTCCCTCGGGAAATTAGCTAGTTTCGTTTTCCCTCGAGTCTCGATGTTTCCCGACTTTCCCTCGGCTTCGCCTCGTGAAACATCGAGCGAGACTCACGGAAAAACAGAACTAACTATTTCCTTCGCGACAAGACATTAAGTGTATATTATCAAATTTTTATCACCCACCTTTTCCAGTAGTATGGTCTCCGGTTGGTCCTGTTCCAACTGACGGAGTGGATCCCCTGCGCCTCGTCCAATCAAACTTGTCACTTTTGCTCTGAGTAAATCCACAGATATTCCGTTCAAAATCACAGACAGATCCTAAAGAAGAAATAGAAAAGTTATTTTGACCTCATTAGTATGCATGGGTTTAACGTTTTCCAATTTCAAACTACGTGTGCAAAATCAAGAGAAAGACGTTCGAATTAGCCACATGAGTTAATGAGTCATGAGTCAAATAGGAAAATTAATAATATTTTGTATTCTAGTTGTTGGAATACCACTAAGCGATTTGGGATAGAATATTGCTAGCGTTCTGTTATAGAAGGATTCAGTGGCCACCATCTATAGCGGGGCTAAAATGCGCGGATAGACTGGAGCGAATAAACAAATCGGCGAGTATTCGTGTAGCCTTGCAGTGAGATGTTCTAATAAAAACAGGTCTAACCTCAAAACCTATTGAGGTTGGTAAGACGTCTGTTAGTAGTAGAGATATCGTAGTTCAATTTTCGGTGCAGGCCTAAAATATCGATTATCGGCTCAATTTTGAGTCGAGTTGGATTACGAGTCCAATGAATGGTTCGAAAGTTCGAAGTTGGTTGGTGTTTTGAAATGGAAGAAATGAATTTCAGTTCTAGGGTAAGTTGAAAAAAATGTAAAATTTTTTTTAACGTGTATGGTACGTGTAAGGTTATGTTCGACGGTTTGTTTGCGGCACTTTGTTTCACGGGTAAATGAAAACCACTCTATTAGTTATTGTTGATTAACTAGTTACACTTGTTACTAAGTTCCTTTTTAACAACATCTCCCAAAGAATCTGTATTAGTAATTAGAGAGAGGTCAACATCTTTCAATGGGATGTCAAAATTATAATAGTATTTACAGTTTTAACTATTTAATTCACTAATGAAATCTGTGTAAAACATTTCATGTGCCGGAAAATGAGCTAAGTATACATAATCATTGATAAAATAAAGTTTTTTCTTTGGTACTGAAACGTGATATCTTATAAATAACACTATATGAATTCTTAGAAATCCGACCATAAATAGTTAAAATCCGCTAATCGTATTTCATCGATAATTATATATTACACAGAATATTACTTGGAAATGACTTTCCTTTTCCAGTACTAGTCTCTTATATTAATTATATCCTTATAAAGTTATATGAAAACGCCGGTAAAAAGCACTGTGAATGCGCGTTTACTGTTTGTAGATATTGAGCAAGATCACAAAAATTAGCAACACTCGAAAAGTATCGCTTTGTTTCTGTCGATTTGCGAAACACAAAAGCCAAAAGAGCCATTTTCTATATTTTTCTATATACTTTGGAAGTAATGAAGGACGTTTGGAGTCTTATATTGTGATATTTGATACATGGATTTGCTGTAAATCAAATAATAAGCTTTCTTCGGGCAAGGTTTGAATTAGGGCGATGCGTGTTTTGGATCAGTTCCGTCCGTTGCTCGCGGAGTGAACTGTAATCACTCAAATCAGAGGCCCTCTAAATGCAAACGATTTTTAAAGAAAATAAGTATATTGCAAACAGAATTTAAGACTTACCTACGGCTCCTGCAAGAGTAGCAGTTGCAAAAAAACTCAACCAAGTTAAAGTCATCATCTTGTGAATTTGATTGAAATATCGCTGCCGAGCAACTGTATTTAAGCTCTCCAAAAATTAATATTTAAATGTATTTAATGCTAAATTAAGGCACGCAATAATATCTAATTAAAGCTATAAAAGGTTCTTAATCGTCCGTCATCGACTAACTACCACGGAACTCACGATGGGCGAATTCTATTGGTTGATAGTTGAATCGAAAGCAATTAATCATATAAAACAAGCCGTGCGGAATCTAGGCGTGTGATGCATTGTTTGTCAAAGCGAACACTTTTCGAGTATTATCTTTTATCTCTTGTGAAAAAAACCCCACAAAATATGCTAATTCTAAGATATGATTGATGAATCATGATTCGTTCTTTCTCTCTTTCTCTCTTTTTCTATCCCCTCGCACCCCGAGAAACGCGGTTATTTATCGATCCCAAAGCCTGTAACCAGGAGATCTTGAGCTACAAATAAAATGTCAAAATGTTCGCTGATTGACCGAATTCACTAGGAATTAAGGAAGCCAAATCACCCTAATCAAACAATCAGGATTGATTTAAAACGACCCCTAAAAGATACGAAAATTGTTCTAGCGCTTTCGTACTAACTGGGGACACTTTACATTCACACGCACTACCATTACATTCAATATTCTATGCACACATGCAACGCTCAGCTCACAAGTTGATTTTTACGAAGGAAGAAAACAAATAATGCAGTGGCAATTTCAACCCCTAATTGGTACCAAATGACCTAATCTCAAAGCATTTTAATAAGCTTTCTTTCTTTCTTTCTCTCTCTCTCTCTCTCTCTATCTCTCTCTCTCTCTCTCTCTCTTTCTTTCTTTCGTTCCCCTCCCGAGTAAACGCTGTCATTAATCGTTCCAAAACCTCTAACTAAGAGATCTTGAGCTACGAACAAAATATTCGCTGATTGACTAATTCACTCGGAATTAAGTAAACGAAATCCCCTGGCTCGTGGCAGCTAATTAAACAATCGAGATTCGAATTGAAAATGAACCATAAAAGGTACCAAAATTGTCTTACTTGTACTCATATCATGCAGTGTGAAGTTCAACCCCTAATTGATACCTAATGACCTAACTTTACAGCATTTTAATGAGCTTTTCATTTAAACACCCTAAAAGGTAACAAATAGCGAAACCGTAAAGGTACGACAAACGTTTTATGTATGGGAAGACTCCCACCCCCGGGTATCAATGGCGCCGGGATGATTCACAATTTTTTACACCGTCTTCGCGTAGTCTAAACCGGGTTGAACCCATAAATCTAAAGGTAAGACTTCTCGGTCCAACCCGTGTCAGATTAGAATCTCTCCAACTAAAGCCGAACGATTTCCATAAATTTCCATTGTCTGTCCGGTCACCATTGTCTAAACCGCTAGCTTATATAATTACCAAATCCAATGAAAATGGTATTATTCCAGATTTATTTAAGATCTCTTGTGTGACACCTGTTTTCAAAGCTGGTGACTTTAACAACCCTGACAATTTCAGACCTATTGCCATCTTATCTGCATTACATAACATATTTGAAAGGGTTGTTTATGATCAACTTCTGAAATTATTAGACAAACACAACGTAATCCACAAATACCAGTTTGGCTTCAGAAATAAACATACTACTGAACAAGCAATTCTAGAGCTTACTGACACTTTAAAGAAATCAATAGATAATCAAAATATGGAATAATAGGCCCTATCCTAAGCTGGTTCACTGACTATTTAAAAAATACTAAATCCGACTTAAAGTTAATCGCGTGTGGCGTACCACAGGAAGTACCCTTGGACCGCTCCTATTTCTACTTTACATTAATGATCTCCCGCAAGTGTCAAGCAAGTTGAAGTTTAGAATGTTTGCTGATGATACTAAGTCAGTGTTCTTTACACATAGCAACCTACAAGTAATGGAAGATGTTATTATCACAGAACTAGCCCTAGTTTATAAGCACTGTAATTTAAACAAACTAACTATCAATCTTAAAAAAACTTACTATACTTTGTTTAGGTCATCCAGAAAAAGGTAAATGATTATAGAATCCAAACCTTACGACCTAAAACAATACATTAAATATCTTAGGGTTTTTATAGATCAGTACTTTAATTGGCAACATCGAGTAAAAGTTGTAAATAGTAAAATATCTAAAAACAAAGGAATTTTTTAAAAAGATTAAGAGATTAAAAGGATTTTACGATACTATGTTTCCATAAAAACCTCAAGAAATATCTAATATTCTTTGCTTTATCCCTAACTTTCTTATGGTATACTCTCTTGGGGCTGCACATATAAGGCAAATTTTGAAAAACATCCACACAATTCACTGACAAATGTGTAAGATGCATTTTTTTTTTTTTTTTTTTTTTTGTGGTGTGAGAGAACATGCATCTCCCTTTTATGCTGCTAGAGTTACTATCCTTCAATAACGTTTTCAAACTATAAGCTACCTCATATATTCAAAGGTATACTTAAGCTGGTGAGTGAGGAAACTCTTATAATACCAACTATGGTAAATGTACATTTAATTTCTCGGCTTCCAATATTTGGGAAGTAATTCCAACTCCAATAAAAAAGTTACTTGCTTTCAACCTTCAAAAAGCAAATGAAAATTCATCTCATTCACTCACAGAAGTGAAAAACAATATTTATTGAAAAATACACTATCTTAGTCAATGCATTAATCTTTCTCTTTATACTCTTGAATATTGGGATGACTTTTGACTGCGATAGTTTATACTTTTTCAACAGCCATACAAACTAACTTGATCTCACTTTGTAGATATTCTGTAAATTTCATAACTGTTTAACTCTATATCAATATTCCTATATGTATTTTTCAACCGTTTTTTTTGTGTGTGAAATAAACCTGGGAAAAAAAAAAAAAAAAAAAAAAAAAAAGCCCCCCCCTCCCCCCCAAAAAATAAACACACACACACACAAAAAAAAAAAAATTCGCTGATTGACTAATTCACTCAGAATTAAGAAAACGAAATCCCCCTGGCTCGTGGCAGCTAATTAAACAATCGGAATTAGAGTTGAAAATGAACCCTTAAAAGGTACCTAAATTGTCTTACTTGTACTCATATCATGCAGTGGGAAGTTCAACCCCTAATTGATACCTAATGACCTAACTTTACAGCATTTTAATGAGCTACTCATTTATAAAAAACCCCTAAAAGGCACTAAATTAGCGAAAACTAACCCCTTATAAAGGGTATGAAGAGTATCCCCGCCCTCCTATATATGGAAGTCCCCCTACCCTGGGGTATTAATGTTGCCACAAATTTCACAATATACCTTATTTGTGGTGTGACAATGTTTTCCCAATTCAGCGTGACGAACCTCCAGGGGATTCATTTTCTTTTGTTTTTACTCTTCGAAAAATTCATGAGTATCCCAAAGGATACGAAAGGAATAACGATGATATCCCGACGAGTTTCAAAACAATAGCTCTTCATTCCCCCAGAGGTTTGTCACGTTGAATTGGGAAAACATTGTCACACCACGAATAAGGTCTATTTCACAAAGTCACCTCACAAATTATCACAACATTTGCATCAAAACTAGAATTTACAAAGAATTAGAAAAGAAGCTTAAAACACTTCATAGATAGGCGTTTATTTTCCCTTTTACTGTGATTTTTAGTTCTTGGCCATTTCTCCTTTTATCCATGGAAGGAGATACTTGACCTTGGTATAGACACCAAATTTGCCAGGAGCCGCGCAGCCATAACCCCAGCTGGTAGCCCCATGAATGAAGAATTTAAGATCAATTCAAGGTCCGTCGGGTTTCAAAGTGTTTTTGTTTCTGAATCGAAGTTGTGTATTCTTTACTTTACCGTTGGTATTTGTAAATATTTATACACTGATTAGAGGTTAATACTTAGATTTTAGACTTAGATGTATGCTTATTAATGCTGACCGCATTGTTTACCTTTTGTGATCCACTTTGAGTTAAGCGCACTTCGGCTTCCTTCCATGGTTGTCCTTGACTACCAGATTTGCTAAACACCTTGGTGTTACCCCAGGCAGCCCAAACAAGGTTCCTGTGAATGGTTTATAAGGTAATGTATGGGAGTTATGATAAAGTTACGAAAATAAAATATTTCACTCAACAATTTGCTTAAAAACTTGCTGCAGTTGTTGCTTTTATTTTGTTCAGTCTTCTGGCGAAGTTTAACCGCGATTTGAGGTCGTTTAGTGGGTTTTTTCAAGTAGATAGTACTACTTTTCGTGGGATTGCCACCTCACTAGATACACTGTGCTGACGAGGCCCAATACAGGCCGAAACAGCTGTCCACAGTTTCTAGTTGAGCTGGCTCATATTTTACGCGACTTGAAGTTGCGAAAGGCTTGTATGGCACTCTTCTTCAGTCGTTTCATCTAAGGCTCGTAATTTACCTATTACGCATGCATGTTCTAAGTTAATTTTTTTTCCAATTAATATCACATTTTTCTAGAACGGATACATAAACAATGCTTTTTAAACAAATATCTATTTGTAGTGTATTTAGCTTGGCTCCAGAGCCGCACGTTCTAAATATCTTCTGAATATCCTCTGAAACGGAAAGAACGTTTGTTTTGTTTGAAAGTACATTAATTAATTATATTATATTTCATTTTTTTGATTTAGTTCTATTATTTTTTGTTTTTTACATTAAAAATAATATGAATTGTGCTTTTGTAATAGCGCCATTAAACTGACGGAAGTCACCGCTTTATAAATATTTTATTACTGTCATAGTTAACAAAAACATTTTATTTCAATGGTAATCAAACTTTTAAGCAACGTATATTTTCAGGAAGCCATACATCATCTTACTAATATAAGTCAAAGGATTCGGAAAATTTCGAGAAATTAATTCTCCTTTTTATTATGGAATTTATTCATCTTGCGCTTGAAATCCGTTAAAAACGAGTGCTAAAATGTACAGCTAGTAACCACTTTTTCTATGAGTAAAACGCGCATAATCCCCCCCCCCCCCCCCCCAAACATTTTCAAGGAAATGGAGAAAAGAGATTGTATTGTATAGGCTGAAAATTTTTTCGAACATTACACTCTTCTTACATCTCCTCCCCCAGCCCCCCCCCCCCCCCCAGAGTTTATTACTCTTTTGACTCTCATTATCTTTTGTCATCAACAAAAGTACCCGTGAAAAAAGTCTTTAATGAACTTTTCAGCAAATCACGCTGGTTTTGCATCAGCTTATTCTGGTCTTCACCTTCAAAACGAAACCTGCTATTCTCCTTTATAACTCAGATCTGTGCGAGTTATGACCGCCTTCAATACGAAGCCTGCTATTCTCCTTTCTCTATTTGATTTTTAACTCAGATCTGTTTTAACTCAGATCTGTACTTATGATTTTTCTTGTCACCGCCTTCAATACGAAGCCTGCTATTTCGCTTTTTCTGTTTGATTTTCAATTCTTCGTTTGCAGGTTACGTCATCGCGGCCATGTTGGAGCCATTTAATAAAAAAAATTCTCATTAGCATCCATTGTTAACGGTACCACATGGCCGACATGTTTTTGTCTTTTAACTATTTTGGGAATGCTTGGAACCCATCAATACACATCTGTGCGCTTTTTGTTTTTCTTGTTTCTCCCGCCTTCGTATGTAACTACATGCGCGAATTCAGGTCAAGGCATAGGGCCAATTTCTATACCTTTTCTTCTAAAAACGCATTTCATGAGCTTTTATATCTTCTAATATGAAATAACGACTGGGTGGCCTCTTTTTCGTGCAATTGTCAGTCATTATGAGAACAGTGTTCGCATTTGAAACTCTGTAAGTTGCGAATCTTGCGAGGAGAGGATCTGGAGAACCCGAAAAAAAAACCCGAGGCAAAGGAGAGGGAACCAACAAGCAAGTCTACTCATATATGATGGCAGGTTGGAGGATCAAAATGCATAGGCAGCTAGCCGCATATCAACAGTAAACCCACTAATAAGCCTGAAGCGAGATGACGTTTTATCCCCGTCTCTAGACCCTAATAGTTTTTAAAATTCTTTCATATTAAATTTTTGATTCCTTAGAGAATACAAGAACAATACTCATAATCAAAGAACAAAAGCAGTGTGAAAAGGATTATGGTCTAGAGTAAAACGTCATCTCGCCTCAGGCTTATTAGGAGTGACATTCTAATTCACCTTTTCGGTGCGAGCTTGGATTGTGTTATGGTCACCAAGAAGTTCGGACATTGTTCTCGGATTCCCATACAACTGGGTTTAGAGAGAAAATTTAGATAGATTTCTTCAGTTAGCTCTCTTAACAGCAATAAGAAAAGCTTCAATCAAGCTAGAAAAATAATATTTAACTTGTATTTAGAGAGCTAAGCAAAGAAATCTATTTAAATTTTCTTTAAACTCACTGAGTTTTAATGGGAATCCGATAACGATGCCCGAACTTTTTGGTGACCGTAACACAATCCAACACAATTTATACCACGTGACGGCTAGCGCCGAAAAGGTGAATTATTCGGGTCATGAAAAACTACATGGCTAATCATAGTCATTGCATGGCTAATTTACAACTTGGGAGGAAAACCAGAGAAAAATCCCTCGACCCAAGGGAGAGATTCGAAAAAATTCTACTAACATGTGATGCCGAGTCCAAGAATCAAGCCGCCCAACACAAGAACACCCTAGTCTCCTACGAAGCCGCTATAGAGCGTTTTCATGGGACGTCACAGCGGCCATTATGGGGTACTAAAACAATACATTTTCTATCCTCCGGGAATTGAACTCTATTTTTATAAAAATACTGTGCAGAAAGTTTCTATTGCTTATGGCTACCTTGTCCTTCTCACGTGAGTGAAAACGCTCTATAATTGTCGTCACGCCACGCTCACTTTCTTTTAGCGTTGCGTGACGACGCTAATATCGAATGTAGAGGACACTACCAAGACCCAAGAGAGGAAATAGCTAAAAGACGAGTGTATTACTGCCGCACAACCCTTGATCCACTAAAAGCCCATTACGATCAATAAATTAATTGATTCACTAAAAACAGACAGTTGTGGTAAAAAATATATGTTAATATGTATTTATATATTAGAGTCGATATAATTGGATAAAATTCCATTTGTACAATATAGCATAAATAAAGTAACAATCAATAGACCTTATTCGTGGTGTGACAATGTTTTCCCAATTCAGCGTGACAAACCTCCAGAGGATTCATTTTCTTTTGTTTTTACTCTTCGAAAAATTCATGAGTATCCCAAAGGATACTAAGGAAATAACGATGTTATCCCGACGAGTTTCAAAACAATAGCTCTTCATTCCCCCAGAGGTTTGTCACGCTGAATTGGGAAAACATTGTCACACCACGAATAAGGTCTATTGCTGAATTGAAAAGTTTTTCATTTTATACACAGTTTCATTAGTACTATTTCATGCAGAATCCTTTGTTTTCTATCGTTTAATTATCACTATTTAGTGCTAAAAATTAGTATTTGTTTCACGGTCTTACTTAACCTGTGAAATATAGTTGGAAGACTAAAGTGGCTTCACTACTTGGCTCGTGAATACACACCTATTTAAAAAAAGATGGCGATAGGCGATAGGGTCATTCCGACATGGAAAAGGTTTCGTTGAATTTCACGTCTGGGGAAAATCAAACTGTTGCTCATTAATTAAACAGTACATTTTTGTTTCACAGGTTAAATAATATCACTCAAAACACTCATCTTCAAATAATGCAAAACTTCATATTTTATTATGAAAGTAGTTTTAAGAGTACATGACTATTGAGTTATGCTAAATATATCACATGGCTCCAAGAACGAACACACTAGTGGCTTCTTGGAATGGTGACGGAAAGGTCTTTAAAATTTGATGCCAAAAAGGCAAAATCTAAGCCACCCTGCCTAAATAAAGTTCACCTTAATGTATGTGACGCCATAGCCGCCATGTTGGTTGACTTGAACAAAAGATTGTCTTGGTTTCTTGTGATGTCAACCAATCACGGCGATAACTGTTTGTAATTATATTCTTTTTCTTGGAGCCTTAGACTATATCGCAAAGGAACCACCAATAAATATGTAATTCAAGTTGATCAAAACCGGTTTAGACCAGATTTGCATAACTGACTAACCTGTTTTGATTTTTGATTTTTTTGTAACAACCTCTGCACGTAAAATTATTTTGGTGTTTGCTCAATATTTCTTTACTGGAAAGTAATGCTTGCTCTTCAATTGTTTGATAGTCCATCCCTTACTAGACGATAACTATCGATTATATAACCACATGCAAGGACAATATGTAGACAAGTAATACATGAATATCTACGTCATGTTTATTGATATATCTAGTAATATCAAATTCACTTGAACCTCAATTCGAACTCCTTATTCTCAAACAACGAGTTTACATAATGTAATCCAAAGGTCTGCAAACCTCAAAGGACAGAAGAATAATGATCACAGATAAAAAAAGCATGTTAAAATGAAATAAACTGTGAAGTTTGAAGGAAGTATAAATTTAAAGGTCGCGAATATACTTATTTCAATCGGTTAGTCACCGAAAACCTAGAAAGCTGAGATCGCTGAGAATCATGGGGAAATGTTTTATATTCAACAAGTAAAGCTTTTGACACAAACTGCAGCAGTTGAGGATGCTCAGAGGAGGTTAACTCGTAACTGGTAGAAAATATCAAGTCCATCAACAGTTACAAAGTGGTTGAAACATGTAAAATGTATCTATAAATAATCCTTGTCGGTCTCAGCTTTGTAGCTTTTAAGGTGATTAACTTTATTGAAATACGTGTATGAATGTTTCAAAAATTGAAAATATTTGTTGGTAGACAAAGACATGGTTTTCTTATAAAATTCACATTTTTCGAAAAATCCTATCTTCTCGAGTTTTGAACTTATTTCTCTCAAACTTCATAGTTTTACTAGTTTTAACTTGCCCTTTCAAGCTATGCAATTATTATTATCATATTTTGTTGATAAAAGCTCATTAATTGACTGTCATGGATTCATTAATATCAAGATGAGATAACCTTATATTGTGTTCGATATCTACTTCAAACAAGTAAATATAGCAAAGGCCTCTCCGAGTTCGATCAAGGTTATGCATTGGTGGTCTAGCTTGGGTACAAACGACACCACACAAGTTATGATAAAACAATTTTACCAAAGCTAGACCAAAATGCTTAATGCTTATCGAAGGTTCTAGGCCATTGATTCACTATCTTCATGCTATAATGGCTGACCAAGAGCGGCTTTGCACCATCACGCGATGGCAGCCATGACACGAGGCAGAATTAATTGAAACTAATCTAATCTGATTTGCATGAGAAAGAATTCATTTTTTCCAGGGGAAAAAGAATCTTTTGCAATTCCTCCTGTCATGGATGTCATCGAGTGACAGTGCAAAGCTCACGTTCTTTAATAACTGATTATTATTAGTATGAAATCCTGTGTGGCAATACAGCTAGTATTTCCAACTGCATTAATTTATAAAAAATGATTATAATTTATGATACTCTTTGCAAAAAACTATATACATTGTATTACTTGAATGCCAAGAAATAAAATAAATTTTCTTTCTTTTTAAACCAAAACTTATATGTAATCAATAAGTATATTTAAGCAGTACAAACGTAATTATTTTCTTCATATATAAAATGTGCTTATGTACAGAATTCGAAATCTTGTATTGATAATATTAGTAAGAATTAAGTTAAACATACGGAGATAAAAACTTTTTTATAAATATCAGAAAATTAGTTGAGTTTTTGGATCGTATTTGTCTTGAATACAATGAGAGGAAATGTCACTGGTTTTATTCTTATGGAGAATTGTACGATTTGCCGTTGCAATGAAATAGGTTTTGATCAACGTCAATCAAGGCGTTTCTTTGGTTATATAAAAGCACGTGGAATTGTAACCCTTGTGTTTTCCGACAATGCCATGGAAACTGTTTGATTGACGTCCATCAAAAACTACTTATGACGATGACCCAGCCAAATTAGTCATTGGAATGAAATATTTTTTGATCAGCATCAATCAAGGCGTTTCTATGGCGATATAATAGCACGTGGACTTGAAACCTTTGTGTTTTCCGAAAATGTCATGGAAACTGTTTGATTGACGTCCACCAAAAACTACCTCAAACGATGACCCAGCCGGTTTGTGGAAATAAAAAGCCATTAGAAATTAGTATATTAATCTTTATAGGATTGTGATGATTTCAACCTTACTATAACACGTACTGATGTATGATATATTCTATGCTTGTCCCGTGGTTGGAACAGTCACGCAAAACGAGGTATCTATTAGACACGCAACCCGAATAGTATACAAGTCAATAGCTCATGAGGCTAAAAACTAAAATTTTTTTATAAGTCTTAATATACTCGCATTTCAGAAACTAAGATTTCTTTGAATGCACGATCCCAACACATTAATAATGCATAATTTTTAAAACAAACAAACAAACAAAAGATGAATGCTATCGATGTTGCCACTTATATTCGCAAACATTAACGGTACAGTCTACTCAAGGATAAGAACTGTTGAACTAGGAAAAGAGTTCGATAAAAAATACCTACGATCACCTCAAACTCTCCCTTTTTCTCTCTACCACACGGTTTTTTTCCTAGCTATAAATCATTCCAAGATTGGGGAAAAAACTTGAACAAGTTGGATTGCAGTGCATTGTGGGTCTGCTTTAGAAAGAATATTTCCAAAATGGCGTCTTTTCCTTCCAATTAAAGTCCCATTTCTTCCCTCAATCAACCTGTTGTTATAACGACGACCGCACAAGACCTTCTTAAAATTCTTATCTAGACTACCACAAACTTGTCTTACTTGAGCCCATTCCACAAGAATCTAATAAGAATATAAACTTACATTTCATCCATTAAGCAGATAATCAAGATATAAATCCATTAACATTAAACAGAAATGTTAAATATCGAAGAATTGTAATTTTTTATAAATAAATTTCAATGAAGTATATATAATAAATATTTTGCATAAAAATGATTTTTGTAAAATTGGATTGTTCGATGAGAAATTGGATGGAAACTGTCAACCAATTGCTAAGAGATAAATTTAGTTTCGGAATTCAATAAATTGATGTTCAAAAATATCCAATCAAGACCGCCACGACAATTGCTGTGTAAGTTGACGTCTCGTGCAGATGGCTCATCGGCTGAATCACAAGTTTTTAATAGAATTGTTTTTGGCAAACAGCACACGGTGGTCAGTGTTTGAATACTATTGAAACTCTTAAAACTCCAGTGAATGCGATCTTAGCCTCATTCGTATTCTCATATACATTGACTGAGATAAGGAAAGCTTCAAGCTCCAGTGGAATAGATCTCTATTAATAATTATCAGAGTATATAAAATATAGGATCTTACAAAATCTAAATACATAAAACGCCAATTCACATAAAAGTTAAACGAGTGACTCGAAGTGAGTTGGAGAAATAAAATATTTCCTTACAAAATAAATTACATTTTTGTCAAGATTCTCTACTTTGATTGGATGAATAGTTTAGAAAACTTGATTGTGATTGGTCGATTTTCTTCAGAATACTCGATTATTTTTGGGTGATTATACACAATACTTGATTATGGTTATGAATGGCTGGTTATTCAGAATACTCGACGGCGATTGGTTAGTTATTGGAAATACTAAAGTGTGATTGGTTGGTTATTTAGAATCCTCAATTGTGATTGGTTAGTTATTGGAAATACTCTATTGTGATTGGATGATTTGAACAATGTCCTAGGTTAGAGTGCATCTCGCTCGAGTTTATTTCAGCAAGGTAAGGTAAAGTTTATGTTCCATTACCAGTATTTACCAACTGGGCTACAATAGCTCCTAGAAAAATAGATATCTCTAAACGCAATAAGTATCTCACTATGAATGGATTCATTTGTAAGAATCGACTGTACTTCACAAAATTAGAAAATTAGAAATATTTGAATTCTTAGAAGATAATTAAATATATATTTTTTCAATATTTCAAATTTACAGTCAAACTAAGATAACCGTCACACCTGAAATATGCCGGGAATGTTAAACATCGTGTTCTGACCAATCACATGCGTGATGCATTCATTTCTAATTAACTGTCCCATGTGATTGGTCAGGACACGATGTTTAATATTCAAGACGTATTTCAGAAATATTGTAGGTGTTCACGAGTTTCTTAGTTTAACTGTAAAAGTATTTGTAAGATCTATTTCAAGGAGTCTGATTGATAGAGTTATGACGTCATTATAGTTCGTCAAGGACTCTAATAACACTACTTATGATTAGTTTAAAAAAACGTTAAAATCTAAAGAAGAGTCAATAATTAAAAGTTCTGGTAATAAAAATAATATTCATAAAAAGGTTTTACAGTGACGACACCCGAACCATGAACTATTCAAGAATTTCTAGACTGCAAGCTAAGTCCCTCTACTTCCCTTGGTCACTGTCCGTCTGTCTGTCCGTGTCGATTGGTCGAGGAAGATTGGTTCCTCCCTCCCCAGTCCCCTCCCTCAGGGACTTTTGACTCGTAACCAATCTTCCGAGACCAATCGACACGGACAGACAGACGGACAGTAACCAAGGGACTTAGCTCGCAGTCTAAAGATTTTCAGGTTATAATTTCCTGAACTTTCTACATTTTCAAACACTCTAAAATGAAGGATTGAGTTTAAATACACCGGGTGATAAAAATAAATCTCATTCAAATAGATCTTCTTCGTGGTGGTTTTCCCAATTCAAAACGTGAGAAACCTATGAGGTTAAAGCAAGAGATCAAAACGACCTGTAAGATTCTACAAGCCATTAAAAACCCAGTTATTCCCGGAAGTGACGCCTATTGCTTACTATCAATCACGTGACTTTTTGGAGTTGACTGGGGGGCAACTAGCGGATGCTAAGTCAAAACATATCAAAATAAGTCCTCAAACTATTGTGTGTGACTATTTTCACGACATCAAACCAGAAAATAAGAGATCAAAACAACCTCCAGGATTCTAAGAGCCATCAAAAAAGACCTATTACCGGAAGTGACGTCTATTGATAGCAACCTATTAATAGAAACCTAAGTATTGAATCAATGAATGGTTTACATTACAAATTTTTTTAAAAGAATCTAAAATGTCGAAGAGTTAATGGTTTTAATGTTGTTACTGTAAGGAGTATATGTTTTTCGTAGTATATGGATTATATATATAATAGTCGTATTAATATTGGTATCAATAGTATATGATAATATATAAATTCTTCGTGAATAATAATCGTACGTATGAATACCACGAGATATCTGTTGGATTGAATGGTCGCTAGACATCCACTGATATGCTGTGACTGGTAGAACCTCTTTTTCCAACCTAGAAAATGAAAATAAACACTCACATTCATCATCATCATTATGACCATAATCATTATCATCATGACCATCTTCATCATGACCATTATCATCGTCTATCCTCATCATCGCCATCATCATCACCATTATCATCCCCATCATCATCCCCATTATCACCAACATCTATCATCATCATCATCACCTATCATCATCATCACCATCACCGTCATCACCATCTATCATCGTCATCACCATCATCTATCATCATCATCATCTATCATCATTCCCATCACCTATCATTATCATCATCATCATCACCTATCATTATCATCACCATCATCGTCATCACCATTATCTATCATCATCATAATCATCTATCATTATCATAATCACCTATCATCATCATCATCACCTATCATCATCATCATTCATTGTCTACCATCATCATTATCATTATTGACTATCATCATTATAATTACTATGAATATCATAACCATCATAATTATCGCCACCATTAACACAATTTTCAGCATTATCTCCATCACCAATACCTTCATAATTATCATCACCAACATCGTTATCCTAGCCATGCATCAGTACACATCATCAACATCATAATCACTATTGTCACCTTCATCACCATCAACATCAATAGGCCTGAAGCGAGATGACGTTTTACCCCCGTCTCTATACCATAATAGTTTTTAAAATTCTTTCATATTAAAATCTTTGATTCCTTAGAGAATACAGGAACAATAGTCATGATTAAAGAACAAAAGCAGTGTGAAAAGGATTATGGTCTATAGACGGGAGTAAAACGTCATCTCGCTTCAGGCTTATTATTATCACTATCATCTTCACCACCCTACACATCATCATCATCATCGTCACCTTCATTCCGTCCATTCCCTACAGTATTATTTCTTTGTTTAATTGTTGCACATGTTAACTTTTTTCTCTAAATTCTTGGAAACGTATACTTTTTTATTTGAAAGAGACTCGTGGCTAGGGCCGCTTGGTTTAGCATCGAAGCGTGCTGTGATTGGTGGGTTTGAGCGTGCACCGGACACCCGGATTGTAAAGTTTATTACGTACCGAGACTTTCCCATTCTGCTGCTCTGCTATTACTTGTAATGGGATTGGGGTATCTGTCGGCACAGGATCATTCATCACTAAGACAAAAAAATAGAGGTTACTTACATTGCTACTTGTGTTTTACAGCTGCATATTTTTACTAGTGAAGGCCTGGACATATTTTTTCGAGCCCCGTAGGGGAAGAAAAATACAGCTTCACAAGAGTTTCTATTAATTCATGCAATAAAACAACGCTCTGTTCATTCACTCTAAATTGATTTTCGCAGGAATTAGCCTCAATTTTGTGCAGAATATTCCTGTGTTCCAGTGAAGGTCCGTGGAATTTCAAAGTGTTTGTGTTTCTGAAGTTGTGCATTCTTTTCTTTATAGTTGGTATTTGTGAATAATTAGACACTGTTACGAAGCTAATCCTGAGTAAATGAGTCAAAAAACGTTGAATTCTATAAACCTTGACTGTAAAGGGGGATACTATTTGTAATTCTAATTAAATACAAACCTTTCTCGTTGTTTATTGTTGCCACATATTTTTTACTGCAACGAAATAAACATTAGATTTTGTTATATTAAGAAAAACTTCAATAAACTTTATTTGTGTCGGAGTAATGTTTTCCCAGAGAGGAACTGGACGTAACACAGGGAACCCAAATGTTTTCTAACATTTCAGACCACGTGTCATTCTCTTGAGAATAAGATTCTTCATTTGTGTTGTATCTATATTCATGTGTGTATTATACTTCCCTATTTTAAACTGTGTGCCATTCTCTTGAGAATAGTCTTCATTCCACAGTTGTGCATGAGAAGAAACATGAATATGGATACAACTTAGACAAAGAATCTTATTTTCAAGAGCAGGCCAATCGTGGTCTAAAATGAAAAAAACAAAACAAAAGCAAGAAAAACAAAACAAAACAAACAAATACGCCCAAGGTAAAGAAGTTTAAAGTAAAACGTTTTCTTACAGTGAATTAAAATTTAGAACAAGTTGTGACGTCATTTTGTTTACAAGTCTCCAGATTTAGCTCTAAATACACGAAATATGTTTGAATGCAGAATCTTAATTTCAGCTAGTACGCTTTTCAGTTTCCCAACATTTGGAGAGTTCTACGTAAGCTATCAAATGAAGCCCAAAAGAATATGCCTTTTGTTGTTATTTTATACGAATTACAATTTGTATTTAGTGCAATACTACCGAATCTAGAGGACGTGTCAACAAAATGACGTCACAAATTGGGCTTAATTTTCTCACATATTTAAAGAAAACTGCTTTTGAAACACATTTCATTACGATACATTTATCAAAGCTAACAAACTGTACTTTTTAAACAATGATTTTTTTTCGTGTCATACAATCAAACAAAAGATGAATACTATCGATGTTGCCACTTAACTCAACATTTAAAAATAATGTCATATACACTTTAACAACAAATACTGGATTTCTTTTCTTATTCTCAGTTAATGAGCACCACTTGTCTTTCTCTTATTGCGAATCAATAAAAAAAAGGTAAAGGTAATTCATTTTACTTCGATAACGCGGGGAGTGGTTGCCCAATTCTCCCGAGCCAGGGGCTCATGTTTAATGCGCTCGAAGGTGCGCCCTCTACCCCCTCTTACTACCAGTGCTCCTTTTTACGGGTAATTAAAGCTAATTAAAGCTACACAGAACAGAGAGAAGTCGAAACAGACATGGAGTTCCTGAGGATCGAACTATGGACCTCTAGCTCTGAAGGCCGCGCACTAACCAGCTGAGCTACGCCTGCTCCTGACAGTATTTTACAAATTAGATAAGTAATAAAAAAACGCAAAGCATCTTGCTAGTCAGAATCAAATAACACCTTTCAAGCAAACAGCCTTCAGACCTCTTGCATGTGACTTCAAAGCAACTCAATTTGAAGGACAAAACAAAAGAATAAGCCTGAAGCGAGATGACGTTTTACCCCCGTCTCTAGACCAGAGTCCTTTTCACACTGCTTTTGTTCTTTAATCATGACTATTGTTCCTGTATTCTCTAAGGAATCAAAAATTTTAATATGAAAGAATTTTAAAAACTATTATGGTATAGAGTCGGGGGTAAAACGTCATCTCGCTTCAGGCTTATATCATCCAAATCAAGCTCAGTCCAACCATAGTTAATAGAGGGGAATGGTTATGAAACCTATTGTTATATGTCTTTGTTCACTTTTTTCAAGCATGACCGTGCACAATCCTTTGTTTTACCATTGTTTTACCATTGTTGGCAATGGCTGAGTGAACAGACAAAAATCTTTCTTTTGGCTGCTAGTTCAAAATACTTAAAGATTTATAAGAGATATTTGAATATTCCTTACAATAATCCCATAGGCAAAGCTTATGTTTACTTATTTTGCAATTTCGGACGAGCAAAAATCAAACATTGTGCACGGTCAAGACCGGTTCAACATCAAAAGCGAACAAAGACAGATAACAATAGGTTTCCTAACCATTCCCCTCTATTAACTATGGTCCAACGTTCTAGCCGATAGTGTTAACCGTTATAAATACCTTGGCGGAATAACATGACCATTACTGGTTACGATAATTCCATTTCCAGCCAGCTGCTTCTGTGGTGGTTTTGGTTGCTATGAAGATCAAAACAAACCAACACTTTTAATTATCACAGATGATGGCTAGTGAACACTAGCGTGGACTGCGTCGGTGTTTCTAATGAAACAAGTTATCGTAGAATTATAAGTTGAACACCGTAGTGAAAATAGAAACTGACGTTTCGGACGTTAGTCCTTCGTTGATTGACTCCGACGAAGTACTAACGTCCGAAACGTCAGTTTCTATTTTCACTACGGTGTTCAACTTATAATTCTACGATAACTTGTTTAATTATCACAGATAAGAAAATTTAAATAAGACTATAGGCAAAACAAATATAGCTTTTCCTATTGGCTATTGCTTGGCTTTACTCGACAATATTTATTGTCTCGTGTAGAACGTTCGGCAGCTGAATAGAATTCTTTATTTCTGGTTGACAGGGCATGGTGGCTAGAGTTTGGCTACCATTTGGAGCACATAATGAGTTGCAAAGCTGTTTGAAATAAAGAGCCTTAAAAACAACTACAAAACTGAGTCTTACCAAGGCAGCAATTGGAGGTAGAAAACGTCCTGCTGCAGATTAAAAAAACCCATTTAATTATTGGATAAGAGATGGTCATTGAAACTAAACATCCATAAATCATTTCTCAAATTTATCCTGGTTTTCTTCCTCCATAAAACTCAACAAGCTAAATTCCAATTCGATCAGTGAGTTAATCTCACCCTGACTTACACTGTAGATAAGCCAGAGACTGTTTCAAGGTTTGATCTGTAAGTTTGCCATGCCCTGACTTAGATCAGCCCAGAGGTTGTTTCAAGGTTTTATCTGTAAGTTAGCCGTGCACTGACTTAGATCAACCAAGAGGTGGTTTCAGGGTTCTATCTGTGAGTTAGTCGTGCGCTGACTTAGATCAGTCCAGAGGTTGTTTTAGGGTTTGATCTGTGAGTTAGCCATGCCCTGACTATGATCAGCCGAGAGGTTGCATGTTTCAGGGTTTGATCTGTGAGTAAGCCATGCCCTGACTTAGATCAGCCCAGAGGTTGTTTAAGAGTTCGATCTGTGCGTTAGCCATGCCCTGACTTAGGTTGTAAGTCCAAAAGTCGTTTTAGGGTTCGATCTGTGAGTTAGCCCCATGTCCTGACTAGGATTAACCAAGAAGTTGTTGCAGGGATTGAAAAAATACGAAAATAATTTATTGGAGCAAAAAAGGGGGACAAACGTGAGCCCCACCTTCCCCTCCCTGTCAAAAAAGCCTACCACTTACCACTACAAGTGCATCTACACTGACAAACACTTGATCCAATACTAGATCCTCCAGATGATTCCTCGTAACCCATTCCCAGTCCTGTTCTATTGGATGCTATGGACTGGTGACTAAGGGCAATGGGTGGCATATAACCTTTGGGTAACCCATTAGGAATTCCATTAGGTGTCATCATGTCTAATGGAGTCTTGTTCTTTGCATGATTGAATCTGGTCAAGAGTTAATGAAGAGCCAATGAATGTTATAAAACTAGGGGTAACCTCAGGATAGGAAGTGCGGGCGTAGAACATTGTTGGAAGATATTCTTAATATTTTTGAGAAGCTTGAGCAGCTATTAATATATGGAGAGGCAGATGCAAGTGAGAATTTAGTGATTTGGTTGGCCTGCTAAGGAAGGTTATCCCTGCTGATCGAATTCCCTCACGTACGCCTGAAAACCTGTTTGAGCACTGGCCTAATCTTGTAAGTCTGCATTCTTCGGTTTCTTGACATTCCAGTTGGAAGTCGAGGAAAACTCTGAAAAGCGGTCTAGTCGCTCGTTTTCCGCGTGCCCAGGCCCCTTGACGTTTTCTTGTCCAGATTATGCTGGCGTGCTCCTCTTGTTGCCCGTAAAAATTTATTAATAAAGGTCGTTTACACAGGCGATTTTTTTGGCGATTTTTTACAGCGAACATGTTCAAAATAGTGGGGATTCATCCGATAGGTGAATTTATCGAATCGCCTTAAAATCGCCGGTAGTTTACGCGAGCAATTTATGATCGTAAGTGAATCGCCGCAAGAATCGCAGTGCAAATCGATGATGATGATACATGATGATGATGATGATAATGATGATGCATGATGATGCATGATGATGATACATGATGATGATGATACATGATGATGATGATGATGCATGATGATGATACATGATGATGATAAATGATGATACATGATGATGATACATGATGATGATACGTGATGATACATAATGATATATGATGATGATGCATGATGATGATACATGATGATGATACATGATAATGATACATGATGATGATACATGATGATGATACATGATGATACATGATGATGATGATGATGATGCATGATGATGATGATACATGATGATGATGATGCATGATTATACATGATGATGATGCATGATGATACATGATGATGATGATGATGCATGATGATACATGATGATGATGCATGATGATACATGATGATGATGCATGATGATACATGATGATGATGATGATGATGATGATACATTATGATAATGCCTAGTTTAGGTGATACATGCTAATGATGATACATGGGTATGATACATGATGATGATGATGATACTGATGATGATGATGATGATGATGATAATGATACATTATGATAATGCCTAGTTTAGGTGATACATGCTAATGATGATACATGGGTATGATACATGATGATGATGATGATACATGATGATGATACATTATGATGATGATACATGGTGATGATGATGGTACATGATGATGAAGATACATGATGATAGTGCCTAGTGTAGATGATACATGGTGATAATGATACATGATGATGATGAAGATAATGCCTAGTGTAGATGATACATGATGATGATGATACACGGTGATGATGATACATGGTGATGATGATACATGATGATGATGGTGAAACATGGTGATGATGATACATGATACATGATGATGATACACAATGATAAATGCCTAGTGTAGATGACACATGATGATGATGCTAGAGGTTCTACATACCTGCAAGGACATCTCCAGATAATAAATAGAATAAGCAAGACAATAAAGAACGCGCTGATTACACAACCAATGATAATCCCTAGTTTGATCTCAAAGTCCTCTTTTTCTTGAGAGGCCCGTGCATCAGAACTTGTAGCACCTGATCTGGTGTTGGATGAGCCATTGATTGCAGAAGGTCCTATGCCACCATCTGAATTATCTAAAACAGCAAACCAATAACATATAGATAACCAAAATGTATTTAATTTAATTTGATTTAGCGATGAAGAAACAAAAAATGGTAAAACCAAGGGTGGAAATGCTCACTTCCATCACTGGGGTCTCAGGTTTGATTCCATTAGTTGGCATCACATGTTAAGATAGTTTGTTTCAGGGTTCAGTCTGTGAGTTAGACGTGCACTGACTTAGATCAGCCCAGAGGGTGTTTCAGGGTTTGGTCTGTGAGTTAGTGGTGTCCTAACTTAGATCAGCCCAGAGGTCGTTTCAGGGTTCGATCTGGGAGTTAGCCATGCCCTGACTAGGATTAACCATGAGGTTGTTTCAGGGTTTGGTCTGTGAGTTAGTGGTGCCCTGACTTAGATCAGCCTAGAGGTTGTTTCAGGGTTCAATCTGTGAGTTAGCCGTGCACCGACTTAGATCAGCCCAGAGGTTGTTACAGGGTTCAATCTGTGAGTTAGCCGTGCCCTGACTTAGATCAGCCCAGAGGTTGTTTCAGGGTTCAATCTGTGAGTTAGTCATGCCCTGACTTAGATCAGCCCAGAAGTTGCTTCAGGGTTCAATCTGTGAGTTAGCCATGCCCTGACGTAGATCAACCCAGAGGTTGTTTCCGTGTTCGATCTGTGAGTTGGCCATGCGCTGACTTAAATCAGCCCAGAGATTGCTTCAGGGTTCAACAACGAAGAAGGTTGTAACCACTACACCTAACACAATGTTCTATTATTTAGTACAAACTTTCTTTTCCCAATCAACTATGCATTACCTTTTACTTGTATTTTCAGCATCTTTGACCACGACCCCTCCTGATTTGAATATCTGGCTTGGACCTTCACATAATAGGTTTCATTAGCCATTAGACTGGGCAACTGTACAACAACTCTTCTCTCAGATCTCATAGCCCATGTAACAGGAACGACAAGCTCAAGCCACATGGAACTGTCCAGTTCTGGGTCTTCAGTGTATATCAATCTATAATTGATCGGCTTTCCCAAACGTGTGACTGCATGAAGCCATGAGACCTCCACAGCTGTACCAGAACTTAATCTATAACTTACAACAGGTGCTTCATCGACATGTGATGCCTCGTCTGGCTTGACCATCGATACTTTAATAACGCTTGTAAATGGCCCATAACCTTGTTTATTGCCTGCTTTGATTTTGAGATAGTATGTGGCGTTAGCAGTTAAACCTATTATTTGCGACGTAACGTATTTTTCAAATCTCGCAAAGAATTTTGTCAAAGCTTCTGTTTTTGATGTCCAGTGCTTTTCTGGAAGCTCTTTGTCTTCACTGTATAGAATAACATAGTTTGTAATCTTTCCATTAGGCTTGACAGGTGGTTCCCAACTTAGTTTCAACTCTGTTGCAGATTTCACATCAAACTTGACATTTATTGGAGGAGATTCCGGCTCTGGGGGGAAAACATTGAATTTTGATTATCTACGGATATTTATAAGCGGAATAGAGGCCTTGCACCATCACGTGATGACACCCATGACAGGAGGCAACAGAATATTTTTCCCTGTGAAAAGAAACTGAATTCGTTCTCATGTAAATCAGATAACAACAAATTCAGTTGTTCCTGTCTCCTGTCATGGCTGCCATCACGTGATGGTGCAAAGCTTCCATTGCAAGTTTTCAATAGACTCCTTGCATGTGACGTCAAAGAAGCTCAATTTGGAGGATAAAACAAAGGAACTTCAATCTCAAGAGAATTGGAAACCTATTGTTATGTCCTCCAAATTGAGCCGCATCCCGAGTACTGCAGGAGGCCTATAGAATAAAAACTCTTTCTGGTTGACAGCACATGGTGGTCAGTGTTTGAACAACTGCATTTAGAGCAGATAATGAGATTCAGACCTAGTATTATCACCAACTAATATCAGTGTGCATTAAAAAGTACTCACTTGCTTCTGGCGTCTCACATTCGACAGGTTGGCCATCAAAGCCTGATATTATTTTCCGTTCAGCATCATGTGGTGTTATATGTATCAAATACGTCCATCCAGGCCTCAAACCTGTCACTCTCGTACTCTCTGTGTAGACCTTTAACTTGGAGACTGTTCTGTGGTTAATATTCCCTTTGATTTCATAGCTGACTTGGTAAAATGCAACCTTAACAGAGAATTTAATATTCCAATAAGCATACTTTTCTACTATTATATAGTATCGATGAAATACCAGGTATTCTCTAGTGTCGAAAGCTTGACATCTTTCACCAGTGGAAGATACCATATCTTTCACACGTGAAGATGTTGCTGTTGAATCGGCTTGCTATTTTAATAAAGAATTTTTGAGCTTTTGTTTTATTTAAGTTTTATCGATATCTATATAATAAACAGAACATTACATGGCTGCTTGGAGATACGAATTTTATCTTCTCGTGTTCAATTTAGATATCTCACTCGTTTGCTGCGCTCACTCGTGAGATATCAATTGCACACTAGAAGATAGAATTCGTATCTCCGCGCGCCCATGTAATATCCTCTCTATATTTATTTTGTGTGCTTTTGAATAATGCATCATCATCACCACCACCACCACCCTCACTATCATCATCATTATCATCCCCACCACCACCCTCACTATCATCATCATCATCATCACAACCACCACCCTCACTATCATCATGATTATCATCACCACCACCACCCTCACTATCATCATCATTATCATCACCACCACCACCCTCACTATCATCATCATCATCATCATTGTCGTCATCACCATCACCATCACCATCACCATCACCATCACCATCACCATCACCATCACCATCACCATCACCATCACCATCACCATCACCATCACCATCACCATCACCATCACCATCACCATCACCATCACCATCACCATCACCACCACCATCACCATCACCATCAACACGACCAACATCACCACCATTACCATCACCATCATTATCATCATCATCATCATCGTCAGACATACCTTTTTAGAGGGGAATATCCAGGACACTAGTAGTGACGTTGGGCTTGCAGGAACACATTTGACATTGAGTGATGAAACTTTTACTTTGTCTGCATCAGCTACGAAATCAATAATCATTAAATAATAGTAATTTGTCATAACATGTGATTTTCTACTTGTTACTTTTACATACAAGCTCTCAGTCAGATGTTTTTACTAAGAGAGTATGTGATAAGTTTTAAAAAATCACCCCCTTCAAAATTTCTTTAACAAATTAAAAAAATTGTACTCTCTTCATTCTGCAACAAACTGAAAATCCCCCCCCCCTCCCCTGCTTTCAAGAGGAAAAAATACCTCCCTCAACTTGCACATTCTCAACAACAAAAAACCTCCATTGGGTAATAGACACAGTCCATAAGTATGGTAGCTGCTCATATAATCTGTACAAATGGCCTACAATCACACACATTCTATTGAGAACATCTGTTAGTAACATGTGATACAATGTACATAAAGACTATGTTGGATAGTACAAGAGTAAATGGTTGGAACCCAGGTGTTGAAGTTTGTTTTGAAGTGTAATCGTCTGGGTGATTGTAGTCTTGAGAAAGAATGTTGTTGGTGCAGATCAACTTTTTGACAAACTGAGGGGAAGTTGTCTTCAGAATCCAGAGAGATGTTCCACTCACCTGGACGATCACGCTTCACAACAGACTTAAATAGTACTGTCGGAGTTAATATTACCTGGCATTGTACGTCCTATTTCTTCTACTTGTTGTCCGGGTTTGTAACCATCGTGTGCAATCAATCTGATCACATATTGAGTATTAGATCCTGAAATGAATAAATGAACATTCTCTTTAGTACTATTTCTTTGTTTGCTGGTAATAAATGTTTTACCAAATAATTATATACTCAAGTGATAAGATCAAGTTTTTTTTTCAAGAATGTTTGGCGACAATAGTATAAATTTTTCAGAAAAATTAATTGAAATGTGAATGATCTATTTTGCTGATAGAAGAGAAAGTGCTATCCCAAAGACGTTCATTACATACCAAAAAAAAAAAAAAAAAAAAAAAATCAATTTTCCTCAATTTCTATTGGTTGAGAGTGAAAAGAAATTCGACTGGGAGGGGAATATTATGTTATGGACCGGAAATAACAAAACCGGAAGTCACATGATTTAAAATATATAAAAACCGGAAACCAGAAAGCAACACATTTGAGCGCGCGTTTGCAAAATTCAATCACAGGTTTTCTTTTTAGTTGTGTATAAAAAACATTTTAAATCTTATCCATTTTTGACACTTTTTCTCTGACACTTGGTATGATAATAAAGCAATTATTTACTGGGACCTCGGGAAAGCAGTATGTTTTGTGGTCCCTTGGCTTCGCCTCGTGAAACTTCAGCGGTCTTGGGACCACAAAATATACTGCTTTCCCGAGGTCCCAGTAAATAAGTGTTAACTTAATGATTTGTTTTTTACTTACTTAATTGAGTGACAAGAAATCTTTTAACGTTTTTGGCAATGATGACTGGGCCAGTAAATGAATTTAATTGGTCAGTTCTTCGATACAGCAGTCTGTATTCTTTGACCCTTTGAGCCCCAAATGTTGGAGGGAGCCATGTCATTTCCAGGGTGGTGCTGTTTAGTGCATTGACTGTCATTGTAGGTGAGCTGATGACTGGAAAAAGACATGGAGCCCAATTTAAAATTAAAATTTTATTGAACCCTGATTATGGCATGGCTAACTCACAGATCAAACCTTGAAACAACTTCTCGGCTGATCTAAGTCAGGGCAATGCTAACTCACAGATAGAACCCTGTAACAACCTCTGGGCTGATCTAAGTCAGGGCATGGCTAACTCACAGATAGAACCCTGAAACAACCTCTGGACTGATCTAAGTCAGGGCATGGCTTACTCACAGATCGAACCCTGAAACAACCTCTGGGCTGATCTAAGTAAGAGCAAGGCTAACTCACAGATTGAACCCTGAAACAACCTCTGGACTGATTTAAGTCAGGGCATGGCTAACTCACAGATTGAACCCTGAAACGACCTCTGGGCTGATCTAAGTAAGAGCAAGGCTAACTCACAGATCAAGCTACTAGTTAAGCAAGCTAGGTTTTTCTGAGTCATGAAAACTAAAGAACCCAGAGAAAACCTTAAAATCAAAGGAAAGCTAACAAACTCTGGAGCCCTATATGTGACACCAATCCATGAAATTACTGCAAAGGCCCCAGAGGTGAGAGGCAATTCAATAATCCACTTCCAAGATATGCTTTGCTTGAGATGCAGAAAGGTTTTAGTATGAGGCTATGTGCTAAATGCTCAGTCATTCGTGTCAGGCGGTAAGAATCAATTTAATTTAGCACGTAGCCTCATACTGAAACCTTTGTGCTTGACAAGTGAAGCATATCTTCGAAGTGTGCTATTGCATTATCACTACGCGACCCAAGATGCTCAAGTAATTTCTCTCAAGTTGCTAGCTCTTACCATTTTTCGGCTGAGTGGCAACGGCAACAACCTTGGCTACATTGAATGGTCCTACACCCTTAACAGTTGCAGCTGCTACTTGTACTTTATAAACCTGACCACTTTTGAGTCCAGTAATAGTTTTTTGTAGGATGCCAGTGGGTATCTGTATGCTCTGAGGAATAGCCTGGCCAGAGTTCAATGAGTATTGAATGATGTAACCTGTAATTTTACCGTTTTGGTATCTTATTGGTGGATCATCCCATTTAACATCAATGCTCTACAAAAAAAGTGATGTTAGATACTGTATAGCGCATTTTCATGTGACGTCACAGTGGCCATTATGGGTTACCAAAACAATACATTTTCTATCCTCTCTGAATATACCTTGTTCGTGGTGTGACAATGTTTTCCCAATTCAGCATGACAAACCTCTGGGGGAATGAAGAGCTATTGGTTTTGCAACTCATCGGGATATCTTCAATATTCCTTTCGTATCCTTTGGGATACTCATAAATTTGTCGAAGAGTAAAAACAAAAGAAAATGAATCCCCTGGAGGTTCGTCTCGCTGAATTGGAAAAACATTGTCACACCAAGAATAAGGTCTATTGAACTCTATTTTTATGCAAATACTGTGCAGAAAGTTACTATTGTTTGTGGCTGCCTCCTCACGTGAGTGATAACATTCTATAGAGATTTTGCAATATCACTTGATGGCAGCCATGTTAGATGGTAGGGGCAACACAATCGTCTTACACATTAAGAAAAAATTCAATTCCAAGAGCAAAGGGATTTTATTAATCTGCCATCGAACCACAGGAAGCCCAAGCTGTATTATGGGAAAAAGTCTTTATTTCTCTATAGACCAGTTTCGAATTCCAAATTACCGCTGTGTTTCTTTATTACAGACTAATATAAATTACTAGCATTCGTATTCTTTTTTCATAAAATAAATAAATAAATAAATAAAAATAATGAAGGGATGAATAAATAAATAATAAATAACTTACATCTGGAGTACTGCTTGACAGCATGACATTAAAAGGTGGACTTTTTGGTTCTAAAGACAAAAAGAAACATTAAGGTGGCTGCCTACTTTTGAACGTTCGAATTGAGCCCACGATGAGTGCAGGCTCAAAAAACCGCTGAAAAATCTACAACATTTTATTGAAGAACCATAAGCGTTTTGAGCTTCACCAGGGCAAAACCCTCAAATTTTGCACGGGACTCTCTATTTTTTAATGGCTCATTCGAAAAAACTCTCAAAAATCTATGTTATATCAATTTTTCGAAAAAGTTTAAATCAGCAACACATGAAAAAATTGATTTTTGTAGGGATTTTGGTTCGACTTTATGAGATTTTTTAAGAGCACCAAAACTACAAAATATGAGAAATCAATTTATCTTTTTGTCTTTTTGTTAAAAATATCCATGTATTATTGTAGAATGATTGACTAGCCTTCATTCGAGCAATCATATAGTCTACAAATAACTATTATCTTGTGGATTTTAATTTTTTCCTAATCACTTCCGGTGGCTCAGTTTTTACTCCAAAAGGTTGTGCGTAGGCTTCCATTTCATGCTGATTATCTCGAAAACAAGCTCAGGACACCCTATTTTCTTTCAAGATTTGGAATCAGTATTAAATTTCAATTTGGAAAATCGAAGTTTAAAAAAAGCTTAAATCAATTTTCAAAAGTAGGAAGTCACCTTAAATTATAACTTTAGAGCCACTATTAAAGGGGCACTTGGATGAAAATAAATAAGAATTGGAAATGTCTTTAAACTTAAAGAAACTTATCTATATGGCCCAGATCCTTCCTTCCAGTTCCTTCACAGTCAAACGTGGGGGGAGGGGGGGATTATCAATTTTATTCAGCATCTACATGTAAGTTGTGAGTAAGTGATGTCATTTACCCAACCCTATTGTTCTTTTCTCTTTAAACTAAAAGATCTCAACAGCAAGTGGCTCTTAAACAAACAAACAAATTAAATAAATAAACAAACAAACAAACAAACAAAAACAAACCAAATACATTAATAAATATTCATGGTTGAAAATAGAAATTTAAAGATCATACTTACTCCCTTCTAGGGTGCTAACTGTGACTGTTGCAGACCTAGCTCCACTACCATTCTGAAAGAAAGGCTTCACATACACAGTATACTTTGTGTATCCTTGTAGGTCTTTAAGGCTGCAGCTGACCCCCTGTCGAACGACTTGGAACTCTCGCGTACTTTTGTCTTCTGGTTGGTAGTTGATGGAGTAAGCCAAGACACGGTTGTTTCCCAGGGGAGGGAGCCAAGCAACAATGATCTCTGAATCTGAACGAGCTATAGCTGTCAAGTTTCTTGGGGGCCAAGGATTTGTAACTAAAAATGTAAAAACTGTTTGTCATTTACTATGAATAGCCACCAAACCATGGTTTTGTCGGACAAATGAGTATGGTAGCTTCAACCACAAACATTCGCATTAATGCCTCAGAACATCAAAATTTTTGTAGACATTTCTTAGTGGCAGTTTCATAAAAGAGCATAGAAAAGCAAACTAGAAGCCTTTTAAATCCATGTTTCATAAAATCACAAAGAGAAAAATGAAGCAAAATTGAAATATAAATATAAATTTTTCCGTTCCGGTATCCTACAAAATCGTGCGTTTTGATTAGCCGTTTAAGCGAGCTGTATTTTGTCAGTATCTCCCAAGCTTGTGGTCCGGTATGCTTGTCGCTGAACAACAAAACAAAATGATTACAAAAACAAGTCAAAAAAATATGGGAAAAAAATAGCTACATTGGGGATAGGGAAAAACTGTGTTCTCGGTCTTGAAAATATATCCAAGACCTCTTGTGCAGTTTTCCCCTCTCTGGACCTGCTGGCTGGTGAATAACATACATAAGTGTATGCTGATGTTTGTGGGCAGAGCTATCATAAGTATTTTTCCAATGAAACGCACAGTTTGTAATTTAAATAAACCTTTGAAAGAGAGAACCAACAAGCAACTTTACCAACATAAAGCACTGAGCCCATTGGAATTGCAGGTACCCAGGTCAAATTGGTGAGGCAACTTACCAGCTCTTCTAACAATCACTCTGGTAGTGGACTGCGTACTCCCCAAGTCATTCTCAGCAAAGCACTGATAAACTCCTGCATCTCGCTCCGATAATCTTGAAATAGTCAAATCTTTATTCTGTCCACTGTGAATCAGCATGATTCTGCTATTCCTGTTCAAGACTTGTCCATCTTTTAACCAAGTGATTGTTGGTGGTGGTGAACCGGTGGCTGAGCAGTGCAGTTTGATTGCTCTTCCTGCCTCTGCTATCCCTTGTGGTTGAGGTTTGACGATAAATTGTGGAGGTTCTGCAAAAATAAATAAATATTATTAATGATAGATATCAAAGTAGGTTAGCTGTGTCCTGACTCAGATCTGCCCAGAGGTTGTTTCAGGGTTTAATCTGTAAGTTAGCGGTGCCCTAACTTAGATCAGCCTAGAGGTTGTTCAGGGTTTTGGATCTGTGAGCTAAGCTATGCCCTGACTTAAATCAGCCCAGAGGCTGTAAACTTCAGAGTTCGATCTGGGAGAAAGTCATGCCCTGACTTAGATCAGCCCAGAGGTTGTTTCAGGGTTTGATCTGGGAGTTAGCTGTGCCCTGATTAAGATCAGCCCATGCCAGAGGTAGGTTGTTTCAGGGTTTGAACAATATATTTTAGTAATCACTTGTGCCCTCTTAAAAACTTACCTTGGACAAATAAAAATGCTGACTGTTCAATAGTTTTTCCTCCACCTGAGACAATACAGAGATACTCCCCACCATCTTGTGCACGGACGGACGGTATTTTTAGATTACTGCTCCCTTTGTTTGCAGAAGTGGCATCAAATGCCTGGTGCGAGTTGACCACCTTTTTCCATTGTACGCTTGGGACTGGTACGCCAGTAGCAATACATTCCATTATGACTTGATGGCCAGTGACAACTGAAGTGTTTCTCGGCATGATAGCAAAATGGGGTGTGTCCTTTACTGGAGGAATGACTAAAATAAACCAAATATTTAATATAAATAATAAAAAGGTAAATTATACACCGCGAAAAGACGAAAAAACTTACTGACATTTGGTCCTTTGTCGGAGGGCAAGTGTCCAGAACGTCACTAAGCTTTTTAATCTTTTCACTGTGTATAATTTACCTTTTTATCATTACTGTTTCATTAGAAACACCGAAGCAGCTCACACTAGTTTTTAGCTAGTTATATCTTCAAATATTTAATATTTGATTTTATAAGTTGAACTATACTAAGTTCAAACATTTCTCTAAACATTTCTCAGAAATCATAGTTCAAAAGGCAAATGGTTTTTGTAGGGAACTAATGGGAATTCATTATCGTCATTACCATCATCAGGGCATTAAATAAGGGCTCAAAAAAACAAAAAAACTCAAGAATAGAGTGAAAAATTAGAAAATATGCCAGATTACATGCTTACACTGCCACTTTTAAAAACATACAAACTCTGGAGCTGCGAGCTGTATGCTGAAATTTGGGTTTTTGCTGATGTCAATCAAAACTAATTAGTCTGTACTTTTCTTATTTTTACTGGCGGCAGGTTTCAGAGAGCAGCTTGCAGCTACTTAGTTTGCATGTTTATAAAATGGCAGTATGATGATTTAGTCCAAAAGTTTCTAAACACATGCACATACCTGACTTGACCGTCAGCCATCCTATATTACTTTTTCTTTTCTTTGCAATATTTTGAGCTATACACATATAACCTCCTTCATCTGATTTCGTCACATTTATGATCTGTAGAGCGCCGTTTGGTAGAACCACATATCTTCCACCAGGGGTCAAGGGTTGTCCGTTTCTTTCCCATCTTATTGTTGGCTTTGGTAGGGCATGTTTCGTTTGACAGGCATATCTTGCCGTTGACCCTTCCCACAATGTTATGTTCTTTGGCCATTCTTTGAACTTGCGAGAAAGCACTGAAATTTTAATATTAAAGGATATTAAAATAATCTACAACAATCTTGCACGGATAATCCAATTACTGTTTTCGTAAATATGTTTTAAATACAGGGCAAACAACATGTTTTTATTTAACTCATCAGGTCTGAAGAAGGAGCTTAGACTCCGAAAACATTTACATTTACTTCATAGTCTGGAGCTGAATTTCAAAATATGACGCATTGCGCAACTCTCCATACAGAAAAGGTTTGACACTTGATTCTTGTAGAACGATATCTGCTCTCTCTCATAAGATACTTTGTACAATCAAATTGAGGTATAGGTTTTGAAAAGAGGTTAAACATTTTACTGGCTTATGAAGGGATAATAGATATTTTTACAACATGGACCTGTTTTTAACATTTTATACTTCTGTAAGGGATAAATAATAATAATAATAATAATAATAATATATAAGTTATTATATAGCGCGTCCTAAAAAACTCGAGGGGCTTTAAAATAAACTAATATATGTAAATGATATGAAATTATATATATAAAAGAAATATGACTATATGTAGATAAAACTAAAAATAGTGTAAGAATTTAAGATACATATGTATATCAACAATATAAAATTAATATAGAATTAAATGTCAACAGTATGTATTTGCAAGGATGTTTTTGAAGATTTTTTAAAGGTTTCTAAAGTTTCAGATATTTTCACTTCTTCTGGTAAAGAATTCCATAATTTTGGGGCAGCAATGGAGAAAACAGAGTCACATAGTCAGAGTCATGTAGTAAGAATGTTTGTAGCAGGAACAATTTACAAAATTGTGACGTGAGGATCTGAGGGCACGTTGCGGTTTGTATATTTGTAGTAGCTGAGTTATGTAGTTAGGAGTGAGACCATGAAGTGCTTTATAGGTGAGTAGAAGGATCTTAAAGATTATATGTTGTTTGTAATAGGAAGACCTTGAATGTTGATTAGAAATATTCCACTCCTTTGATCAATACCATACACCTTTCCTTTGAATTTTTTTATTTATATATTTTCTACTTCTTTACTCTTCACAACATGTGTGTACTAATATTTGTTATTAGTATTCTTGTAATTAAATTATAACTTGTAAAAAAGAAATTTAAAATGACAGAAAATAGAAATTACATGGATTTTGTTTTTGATTTTTTTTCTCTGAATTCGAAAAACACACATGGCATGTATAATTTATTTGGCAAAGAAAACTTGTCCATATAATAAAGATGCATGCATGTATTTTGAATTTAAAGTGTTAAATTCACATGACCTCGCTGCACCTTATTGGTGCACCTTTGACAATAGCTGGCGCCATTAGTATCTTTTGTTAGAAAAACCAATCTTGCCATCATGTCTCTTGTTGGCAAACTTTTTAGGGACTAAAGTGTGAAAAAACTTGTTTATTTGTTTTGTGTTGGTGTTTTGTTTTTTTTTTTCTGTTTGTTTTTTTGCTTTTGCCCTTTTGTTAGGAACATTCCATATGTCTATTGTTGGCAAATAAATTAGGGACTACAGTGCGCTTTTGTTTTTGCTTTTTCTTTTTTCTTTTGCCTCTAAATTTAGCAGAGCCAAATCATGAGTAACAGGGCAAGAACATTAAACTAAAACCATTATTTCATTATATTCCAATTTTCTCTCTCCATAAAACAAATGACATTGAATTAAATCTGTACCTTGCATTAGATCAGCCCAGATTTAAAATCGAAAAAAAAATTGAATCAAATCAAGAAAGACAATTGTTATTTGCTACACACATGTCATTAATACCATATATTGATGTTAAATATGCATTAAACAACAGGTAGGTGTATATATATAGCAATGAGTTGAATCAACTGTTAGTTTAAACACCAACAATACAGCACTACCCTATGACAGGACTTATTCAATACGACAACTGGTCATTCACCAGCCATAATGACTGCCCAAATTAGTCTGGCTCAACATTACTGGTCGAAACCACAGGCAATACAAAGAATTCATGGGACAAGTTCCAATTTGGGCGGACATTGTCCGATGTCAGGCCGTTGGTATATAAACATGCTGTTTGCTTTCTTGTTTTATAATTAAGCTGCCATTTATAACTTTTGCCTTTTTGTCAAAAATATCAATGTAGTGTTATCATAGGATGATTGACTAGCTGACATTTGTGCAATTACATTAGTCTGCCAAGAACTATTATTTTATTAGTTGTTATTTTTCCTTTCTGCTTACTAGATTTTTAGCTTTAAAATCTTGTGTGTAGGCATACATTAAAGTGGTGATTATCTCAAAGACAACCTTAGAGCACCCCATTTTTCTTTTCATATTTGGAAAATTAAATTAAATTTCACCTTAAAATATCAGTCCTTAAAGAAATAATTTTTTTTACCAAAAACATCCAGCCTTTTTCTTAATATTGGTGTCTTGAAACACATTTTTTATTTATTTTTTAATGAGTTCTTGGATATTTTTCACTATCACCGTACTGGCAGAATTAAGATCTCTCTCCAAAAAAAAATTAGACTACTTGCTCACAGACTTACACTCATTAATGACACTTCATTAGAAGCAGTAGCCACAAAGTTAATAAGACGTAATCACACACCTTGCGATTAGAATCAATCGTTATTTTTTTCCCCTCTTCTCTTCAATATTGAGTAACAAACTAGTAGATATTTCACATACGAAAAAAAGATGTACAGTGGGATGTTTAGTGGTGAGTAAATGGCATCATAGACTTGTTCATATTTGAAATTAAAATGCCTTCTGGCTATGTTCAAGTACAGCTTCTATCATTTCATAAACATGTTTTTAAGGATACAGATGTTACTAGGTGATAATGAAGGAAATCTTAATTATAACTACAATGACTGTGAGTCGAAAATATCAGGCAATATGATTATAAAGCATATATCAATCGAATATAAAGGTTCGGCCTGCCGTCAAATACTGTATACTTATATGTTTTACTTATACAGGGATTTATTCCTTATGTTAGATTTCCATAATAACACACTCTGATTGGCCGAAAAACTATGTTTTATCAGAGTATAGAGTGATACTGTAGATATGAATTCAAAACCACTTTCTTTTTGGTAAATAATTAACAGAAAATTGAAACTTTATAGCTTGAAATTTAATGCTGACTTCAAAAATGCAAAGAAAAATGGAATGTCCTGAGCTTGTTTTTGAGATAATCACTCTAGAATAAAATGCATTTGTAAAATTTTGGAAGAAAAATAGCGAAAATCAAGCTCTGTACAAAAAAAAAAAAAAAAACAGAAACTAAAGAAGAAACATGAGTTCAACTCTCTCTGAACACATAAGTTATGCTATATTTATTAAATACTAATAGAAGTTGTTTTAATTAACTATTGTAGGCAATGGAAAAACTTGTTTTGTTCAGGTTCTATGGTGTGCAATTTATTGTAAGAATTGAGCACAAAACAAACAAAACGAATTTTACATTGTTCTAATAAACAGAATTGCCTTAAAATTTGAAAAATACTGGGTTTATACCTGTTGTTCAGGAAAATAACAAAAAAGATATAGAGACCCATGCAAAATGTGAGGGTCTTGCCCTCTTAAAGTTTAAAACGTATATGGTTCTTGAATGAAATCATGAAGAATATTCAGCAGTTTTTGAGCATGCGCACATCACGGGCTCAAATCGAATGTTGAAAGTAGTCATCCACCTTAAAAACTGTCATGTCATTTCTTTAGAAATGAAGAATTGTTCCTGCTTATGACCAGGTGACGCTTGTCCAGCTATACATATTTCTTTGCAAAATGTTTCAAAAATGCATAGTTCGATAGATTTAAATCACCGGCAAAGAAAATATTTGACTGGACAAGTTCTATTTTTGGCCAGACATTGCTGAAGCTGTCCCCTTGATAGAAGTATAACCACACTTCATTATTCAACTTGACAGTTTTTTTGCTTATCTATTTCTTATTTACTGATTTTTGGTTTACATTTCATTGTAAAACGATAACCTCTGTTCAGAGGAAAGCCTTTATTAAAGAGACAACAGGCAAGGTCCCGAAGATACTGCATAGTTAACATTTCATTTTTTAACAATATAATACTGTATTTTTAATATGGTTTTGCTGACTTTAAGGAACCCTTGCCAAACATTTTTTCATAACAACCTCTGTGTTAATTTATTGACAAGAAAACAGCGAGAAACACCAGACATTCCAGCTATTCTTGGATCTTGGAATGAGTTATCTCTTATTTATTATTGACATTATATCAATAATATTATCATACCTTATGTATTGGTTTTCACCTTATATTGATCATATTGGCATGTTTGTTTACTATTTTACATGGTTAACACTTAAATACTTCAAAAATATTCAGACTCCCTTGCATATAATAGCTTTGAAAGGATTTTGTAGCCATGGAAAGTAATTGGCTAGTCACTAACAAGCCATTAATTCAAACAATCTTTTGTTTTCATTTGTGTTAAGAGAACACAAAAGTAAGGCTTTAACATTCCTTACATACTGCTATTTCTGGTACTTTTGTTTTAACCCTAATTGTAAAATTTGAATGTTCTTAATATAATAATGAGGCAGTTTTCATATGACGTGCGAAATCAAACAATACTTTGCAGCCCTAATGTAGCTTCACCATCTCTTATGGAAGCCCTAGCTAAACATTATAAGTGGATAAATTACTGGAAGAAAATCGGAAATGCATTTCTTGTCACGGCATGTGGTACCTGATCAATGTACATCACATTACTGTACATTTCCCACTCATATACACTCATGTACAATTTCTGTGTTTTAGTGAAAACTTATCTGATGGTTTGAAAAAATAGAAAATTTACGACAAGAAAATAAATACATTTTTTCACTAAGCATAATAATGGCGTCCGTTTCTGATGATTGACAGCAAAGCCAAAAAAGTGTTAATCGATATTTCGGGCGTGGGCAATGAAACTCTTTGTGTGCATTACGTAGTCTTGTGCGCATTTACTATTCAAAACTATGAAATATTTTATATACATACATCGCCATAAATTACAATATCACGAAAGATTTTTTAATTTGACAAGTCATCGGGGTCAAATAGATACTTCAAAATGACACGACAGCACTAGAAAGACGAGGTCTTACGTCCATGCATGGCGCGATAGTGTCGTCGCTCGAAGGTTGTGTCTTTTCTCAGCATGCATCTTGTACTTGGGTCAAGAAAGACTAAATATGACCAAAAGTCCTCTAAAACGACAATCGAATTGATGACTAGAACTAAGGAGAGAGAAATATACACTTCTGCAAGTGTAAATACGATTTTTTTCAAAGCATTTTTTTAATGTATCGAGTTCACTTATCTCATCTTCAAAACGTGGAACAACACAAGAGGTAATTCGAATTACACCCAGGCGCGCGTACCATTAAATGGGACCTCATTTTTACGGTTTAAATATTCGAAAAGGATGAACTTTACCCCCGTTAAACCGCTAAACATGGCAAGCTTTCATGTGTGGGCCATTAAAGATATAAAAGAACAAGTTTAAGTGATTCATTGAACTGTATGCCGCAACGACCAAAGTACGGCAGCACAGAACGAGAATGCGTGTACAGTACAACTTTGATTCTTCTTGTGGCCATCATACACTTTCATAAAAACAACTAACAAAAGCTATTCTTTGTAAGTCAAAACAGTAGTTAACGATAGCGAAAGTTCGGCACAAAAAGACGATTATCGGAGAGAGAAAATCGCTGAAACATAAGGCAAATAAGACCTTATTATGTTACACCATGCTTCGACGTTAAGTATATTTTCACAGCTCGAGTATTTTCCTTTATTGTTCGTTCAGAAATAAAACTTGTTATACTATCCCCAAGTTTATTCCCAAAAGACAACAAAACTATCGAACTTAACGCCGTGACAGAGGGTTTAGTTAAGAAAACAGATTTTTTCGACGAATACCGCGTGATGAATTTTCAAAGCCCTTACAACCAAATACTCTCGAAACGTTCAACTCGAATTTGCATAAACAATAGTAGCAACAAACGTTTGTTTTTTTTAAACCTTACACGAGGTTTTCCTTTAAATATGACGATATTTTCGAGTTAATAAGGGTGGATGTGAGTCGTACTGAAATATCGGAGGTTTTTTAAAATGTTTTAAGATTTTTTTGAGTTTTTTTTTTGGGGGGGGGGGGAGGGGGGAGACAACGAACTACAACCATGTTATAAAGAAGGGGACCATCACGCTATTATGTTGTTTTACTATGACATTTTAAAAAGTACTCTGCAATCACTTACCAGCAATCTCAACCCTTGCTTTTCTACTTGCGATAGTTCCTTCGTTGTTTGAAGCAAAGCATTGATATACTCCATCGTCATTCACATCTTTTCTAGATCTCGATTTACTTCGAAACCGTCGCATTACAAGGTGACCAGAAGACAAGATGAATCTGGATGAGGTATTTTGAAGCTGAATATCGTCCTTTTTCCAATAAACGGTAGTCTTTGATGAGCCTGTAGCACTGCAATTGAGAATAACCTCTCTGTTTTTCAAAGCTATAGCGGAAACGGGTTCCTCTAAGAAGCGAAGTGCAGGCTTCGAGTCCGAGGACCCTGGAAGATACACAAATATGCGTAAAATCGTTTAAAAAATTCCTAATGCATTGGTTTTCATACAGAGATATATACAAACTAAGGCCTTAGAAATTGTTATTTAGACGTCTACGAACTAAAATTTAGGCGTTTGAATTTTAGTTTTTTTAATAATAAAGAATGTAAGGGGCTACGAGAAGAGATATGGGTAGGTCGACGTCGTTGTCGTCGTCGTGAATGTTTAGCAAGGAACTTGGCAAGTATTTATTTTTGCTACAGGCCACACAAGAGAGACCTTAAATCATGTCTGACCTTAAGAAAGAAGATCTGTGTCATTTTACGTGTTTCTTAACCACACAAAGATTCCGAAATATTCTCAGCTCAAAAGGCCAATCGTTTTACATACGACTGTCCCGATAGACTTCGTGTTGTTGTACAAGTTATTTAGTGTTCACTCGGTTAATAAGAGCTTTTTATCTGAGTCTACGATTCATTTTTTTCTCACAGACAAACTCCATAAACAGTTAAACTACAGACATAACAAAGAGTCATTCAACTCGTGCACATAGTTTGAGCTAAAAGTTAGTTCGATGTGCTGTCCGTCCATCAAATTAGAAAGCGCAGCAAAGCTCATATAGCAAGACAGCTGGAAGAATTGACTGTCCCTATGGAACCAAAATAAACCTTAACGACCTCATCTCTGCTAAATGTCTGGCTTTAACCCAGTCTCGTCTAAAGAACGTAAATTTAGATGACCCAAAGAGCGAAAATCCAGGGGTGTAAGATACTTTGGAGCGGGAGTTTGGGGGAACGATTGTTGGAATGGTTTGTGAAACGAACAGTGACGTCGAAAAAAACTCTCCGAACACGACGATCTTTTCGTTAACACTCACCTAAGACACTGTAGATTCCAACTACGACAATAACAGCAATCAAGTTCATCGAGATTTCCTAGGAATAACCACTACATTTGGCTAAGTTTTGGCCCTCAATATCTTCTTGTATTCACGGCACGGGTTCGTGTTGATTTCGACTCTAATGACAGATTCCAAGCTGACATGTAAATGCTCTACCAAACTGACCAATCGCAGAATACTATTCTAACCAAACATCTCAGTGACCAATCAAAAGCGAGCATTCTTAACCATTGGACATGTAAATATACCAAAACCTTGTCAATCATTTTGACGAGTTGTTACAAATAGGACTTGGTACCGCAGAAACAACGTGTATTTTCAACAATGTTTTTACTAAGATTTTTGTTCTTCCATAAGTTTAATCGAGAAGCAAAGGCAAAGAGTGATCTTTAGGCTGAAAAACTGGTACAAAATTCATCGGTCGTGTTTGTTCACAATATTTTCGATTATTGAGTTGTTTTTAAAGAACAATGGCTTTTGAATTTGTCTCTGACAAAACAAGAGAATCATGGACTCTTTGAAAATCATATAATTGACTGAAAGATTTTGCTCGTATTATTGATCTTCCAATTGAAATGAGTTTGAAAGTAAAGCTTGCTTCATTTCGTGCAAAAAGGTGAGAAAATGTTTGCTTATTTACGGCAAATTTGTTGAAACTTAATTGTTACCTTACCTGCATAAACACAGAAATCATTGTGTGTAATTCCAATTTTGTGGAAGTGCATAAGATTTTTTCACACAACTAAGTTTATTTAAGTATTAACTGATGACAATGAAGGTTAATATTAAAGTATTTAAAGTGAAATTACACGCGAACGACATCATTTCAATTATCTATTGAATTATTAACTTTTCGTTCATTTATTTTAATTCTATTCCATTCATTATTGTTATTTATTATTATTCTTATAACACAGTCTATTATATTTGATCTTTTTTGTTAATTCTATTCTGTCTCTTTATTTACTTTCAGTACTTTATTTTATTTCATTCTAGTCTATCTCGCTTTTTTGTTTTGATTTACTTATTACCTCCTTATTTATTTGTTTTTTTAATTATTTTTAAATATTTTTTTTTGTATTTCTCACAATAATTTCTTTTTACTTTATCTTATCTTATTTTAGTTTAGATTTAATTATTTATTTTACTTTTTAATGTTGTCCGTATGTAGTTTTATATAGTTATCTTTGTAATATTTTCTTTTTCTATTCCTATTCCATTTTATTAACTTCCTCATCGTGTGTATTTTACTCTATATACATTTTTTGCATAGTATATATAACAGTATTTCATTTCATTTTATTCCTTGTAATTTAATTTAATTCCAGTAAACTATGCCATTTTTTATTATATGAATTCTAATTTAATTAATTCAATGTCTCTTAATTTCATTATGACTTTTAAACTGTCTTTATTTTTGCTGTTTTTATCTTTCATTTATAATATTCACATTATTTTTTAGTTAAATTTTTACTATAATCTAGCTTGCCGTTTAATGACTTTGATCTAACTTTACAAAAAGGTGTTGTCTTTTCGATGTTGTCTTTCTTTCGTTGATATTCTGTATTATATATTTAATTGAACGCGCACTTAGATTTATATCACATGTTTATATTGATGAACAAATTATAAAATGCTAGGACAAATATCGTTCTTAAGGGCCGTTTACATGGAGAAAACTAGTCCCTGATAGAAGGGGAGATACGATACATAACCTCTTCCCAAAGATACCCTGGGGGTGAGCTAGCTCCCTATTTTCTTTGTAATTTCTTCGGTTTACATGAGGTATTTTATTTTGCTTCTTCTAAAGGGGTCCCCCGGCCCGACTGGTAAGGTTACACTCTTTGCGAAAGAGGGTGACCCTGGCTGGCGCACGGGATAATTTTTCCCCATGTAAACACTTTAAATAATTAACACGCCTAACCGAGCATGCGTATCTCCATTGAAACCGATAGTTCCATACAGTAAGCGATCGATATTTTGGTCCGAGTAGAAAGGTTTCCCTGCTACCAGAGACAAGTTTCTGCTCAATATAAAAATGAAATTTAAATTTTTATTCCAATAGTACAATAGTCATGTTTGCCGCGCTATCTTACTTGTTGAACTAACTCGTGACAGTGATCATTAACATATAATATATGACGTGATTTTTCTTGAGTACCATGTATAATTTAAGTCCCTAAGCAGATAAAAGCTACTTAAAAAAAAGATAAAACCTATTTTCCAATATATGTGTTGTACAATTGCATTCGTTCAAATTTTCTTAATACATCCTAAAACCTATTACTTTTATTTTTTTCCCTCTTAGATTTATAAATTCCCTTCGTTCAAATTCTAAGCTCAAGATTGGATTTAATGCTTTCCTTAATTATATTGTTTGTTTTTGTACTATTAATTACGTTAGTGAAAATTTTCTGGCTTCACCAATTGCCAGCAGTATATTGGTAGTTTTGTGACCCGGAGGGTTGTGGGTTTGGTCCTGGAAGATTCAGTGCAAGGACGTATGTACGTTTCTGAGCAAAATTAAAGACCTCATATGGTCAGTTTTTTTTTTTTAATTTACCTGATCAAACTATAACATCATCCGGTTGATTCGCCGATCCCTCTGAGCAAAATTCCGAAGACCACTCCCCTTACTCACAAATACACAATGTCTCATTTCCTCAGCACACCACCTGTCACTTCTCTTGAGAATATTAAGCTGGTCCAGGGGCGTAGCGAGGTCTCTGACATTTTCCCGCCAAATCCACAGGAATCCCAATCATATGTGATTGATATAACTCTTTTGCTAAGCGCCAGGAGACGGCGGAATTTCGTATACGCACCTCTTCTAGTTTCAAGGAAAAACAGCGCTCGATCTATAAAACTAGTAAGCGTTCTTCCTCTGGGCCTAATTTTTTTTGTTTCAGTTTTATCCTTACTCATGCGTCTTGATTCTAAATGCTTAACGATTACAAGAAATTATATACTCTAGAGAATATCAAGCTGCATGGGCACATGGGTATAATTTATAAAAGAGTATCTACCACTACATGAAAATGAAATAAAAAAATTTGAAAAATAAAAATTACAATAGACCATTTGCATTATGGCGTCATTTTACTACCATTACCAAAATGCTTCTTGAATTTTCTTTCTTATTCAAATTTGTAGTTCCTCATGGGAATAGTGAGACAATTGGTGCTAATTAACAGAACAAAAGACAGTGTGCAATGGAGTCTGGTAGTGGTAGTAAATGACTCCATAATGCAAATGGCCTATTCAGAACGGCTTTATCACTTTTTTAATTAATTAGTTAATTAATTTTCTTATTATTTACTTGTTTTACTTGTTTTTCTCTTTCTTTCTTTTTTTCTTTTTAATTATTTAAAAATATTTATCATAACATTTGCCCCAAAAGCAACGCGACTTAACAAGGGGGCTGAAGTCTATTTTATAATATAAATAATTAAAGAAACAGCGGAAAGTGGGAAATAAGTAGAATAAATACACTTCTCATTACCAGCAAGCGAATAAGACGTCCGGTTCTCGGTATTAGTAATGAAGCTTCCCCTAAAACTGCTTCAAAACTCAACACGACGTCGTTCTGCTTACTCTGGAGCGGCTAAAGGAAGGGAGAGGCCAAGAGTTCTTGAGAGTGTGATAGCAATCGCTGATTAAGACTATATATCAACAATAATGTGTAAGATATTAGCTTAATTATAATAAAGATAACATACGATGGTCACGGGAATCTTAAAAATAGATTTTCCCACGGTTTATATCAGGAGAATATTCAACACCAAACGCATCAACATCCTGACAGCGGAGAAGGAATTAGCTGGAAATGGGATTCACAAACAAACTCAAAGAAAAAAGAGAGAAAAAAACGAATCAAAAAATGGAAATAGGAATGGGATGGAGCAAAACATACGCTGTGAACATGGGGTTTGGTCAATATGGGGGCTGGGAAATGGGATTAGGGATTTCAGGACCCTCTATAATCTCCTTAATTGTTTTACGAGGGTTGCACTTAATACCCGGGTTAAAAACCCTTGCGAGTGCCGTGGCCCTCTATAGCTGGGTGAACACGAAGAGAAATCTTCGAAAGCACAGGAGAGTACCACAAAACACTCAGACACTATCAATACTCGTATACCAACTGTTTTGTGTCATTAACTTTGTTTTTTAGGGCACGTGACACCAGCTATTTATATCCTTCCTGTTATTCTACTTTGTTCAGCATGAAGTCACGCATGTCACGCTTGCTTTTTACTTCCGCTTACTTGTGTCGAATACGCCAGTTTTGCATTTGATGACTGATACCGATGTTTTTGAAGACCACAAACGTATTTGCACAGGCTTAGCCTCGTTTACAAGTCAGCTATTTACCAAATAAGAAAAGGGCTTATTTAACAGTCTTTAATAAAGGAGTTTGTGAAACGTGAACATTATTGAAATAATGTTCTAGATGACACTAGAGGTAAACGCTTGCGCATGCGTGCACTTCAACACAATTTCTAAGAATTTGAAGAGTTTTAGCGAGAAAATCAAAAGCTTGCTTTCTCCAAGTATACAAAAAGTTCTAGAGTATACTACTGTCAGACCAAGATACTGTATTAACAAACACGATATCAGGGGCGGCGGAAGCTGAAAAATTGGGGGGGGGGGGGGGGCACTCAAATATTTCACGGTACCTTGAAACGACCCCCCTCCCTCAGTGTTTAGCTTGATTACAAACGTGTATGTGTGATATTTCAATCAGTAACATTTTGCGCGCATTAAACCACTTGCAATTGTGCTGAGAGACACAAAAATGATGCAAGTCGTCACTAGATATATCGTATCTTTTTAGATACAGAAAATTATGTAATATCAAAATAATAAATAATAGTAATCATAACCAAATCTCATGCGTTCTTTTTGTGTGAGGCATTATATTCTTGAGGGAGGGGGGGGGCAGGCCCCCAAAAAAATCTAGTGGGGGGAGGGGGGCAGTGATTCCCCCCTCCCCCGCTACCGCCGACCCTGGATATCAAAGAATAAGCGTTCATCTCGCTTGGATGCAAAGGCACGTACGGTTACCTTTCAAGATGGCGCAGGGAACTACGAAGGGGATTTTTGGTACGGGGTTGGGCAATATACTGTAATAATAAATTGATCCTGATGAGAAAAAAGTAAAACAAAACAGATGCAGGAGATTTCCTGTTAGCGTTCTAATTTGAACCCCACTTCCGTGATATGCTTCTTTGCTTGTCACGACACTGACCGTGTCAGTCGTGCACGATGCCTCACACATGCATATGTAACACTATGTTTGACAAGTGAAAGATATCATACTTCAAGATTTTTCCAGGGGGAGCACAGGGTGCACGTGCCCCCCCATAAAAGCTTAAGGTCCGCTCCGCGCCTCTATCCCTTTTTGCTTTAAAATTGCACAAATGCAACTGCATATTGTAGCTTGCAAGAATCACTCACCCATTATCCCCCGCCCCCTTTTTCACTTTCTTTCTTTTTTCTTTCTTTCTTTCTTTCTTTCTTTCTTTCTTTCTTTCTTTCTTTCTTCTTTCTTCTTTCTTTCTTTCTTTCTTTCTTTCTTTCTTTCTTTCTTTCGTTCTTTCTTTCTTTCTTTCTTTCTTCCTTCCTTCGTTTGTAAAGATAAATTATAAATTATAAATTATAAGATAAATGATGGGATTGTATTTAAAATGAAAATGTTTAAGAAATTAACTATTTAAAAAATAATATAATCGAGAAAATCTCGAACGGTTTTGATTCCTTTAGTAAATAAAACGAGAGAAGAAGAAAAAAAGAAAAAAAAAGAAAAGAAATTAATCAATGTTATCGATAAACTGACAAAGCTTGAGCTTAGTAAATCACAACAAACAATAACGCCTGCTGATAAACATTTTGTTTTAAGTTCAAAGCTAGAGCTGTTGAAGGTGAAGATATTTGAAACAGCTATTACTGATAACTTGAAGTCACGTTTCAGCGTTAAAATCTATATTAAGATCTTCCCAAACTTACTCGTGGGAAGTACGCTTTCTTTATTCACCCGGACCAAAAATATTTTCCCGCGTCCGGCTTCCTTCAATTTTGGCTATCCCCGTTGAAACAATAGCCCATTTCACAGATCCCGCGGCTAACAGCCTCGTCAGCGTGTAATATATTCTTTAATAATTGCCTACAACCTGTGAAATTTGTAAGTGTTTCAATTGTTCGTTGATGGTACATTCCTTTCATTACTGCGGACTCTAGTCAAATTCTAAAGAATAATTACACGCTGACGAGGCTGAGGTTGAGTAACGGGATCCGTGAAATTAAAGTCAGGGCATGGCTAAGTCAAGGATCAAACCCTGAAAACACCCCTGGGCTGAAACCGACCTTGATTCGATACTTCGAATTTTAAGGTTTTTTAAAGGTGGCTTCATATAGTTTCAAGCTTTGAGTAATAGAACTAGAGATTATTTTATAGCAAATACATGTCTATATCTTGATATCTGTAAATAGTAACCATAGCAGCACGTCAGCCGCAAAACAGGCCCTTTTTGAGTAGCCATGAAGTACACTGTCCCTTGTTGTCGTTCAAAATTTAAATGAATCTCGAGTTTCCCGTGGTCAATCTTTTTTAGATCGTGTGATATGATAGTCTCCCTCGCATCCGTTTTTAGTGTCGGTCGTCACGCTACGCTCCCGTTTTATTAAACCTGTTATATGACAGCGTTGCATTAAAATCGTGACTACAGAAAGCAAGATGTTAAAGAAATATCGATTTTTCAAGATAGAACGTTTTCTGTAAACCAAACATATTTTATGCTGCTTCATTTACCTTATCATTCTACGAATAAAATACTAAGCTATTAAGTAAATAATACTAAAATATCGACGCATTTCCGGTTCGAAAAGCTTATTCTAAACCTCTAAAGACCAAGTCGTAAAACAAACTCGTCATCTACGAGTGCACACCATGCATGTATCCGTAAAAAAACTAACAAAATTGTAAGAAAATAGTGCAAAGTTTTGAAGATCTACGGTTTTTTGATGAAGTCTGCTCAGCGTACTAATAGCTGTTATTACAGTTGATCACGCAATGAGATCATACCAGTAAGGATAGGTTTGAGTACTTTTTGTCTCATTTGCCCACAGGCAGCCCAAACAAGATTCTTGTGTATGGTTCGTAAGGGAATAATATATTGGAGTTATGATGAGAGTATATGGACCGCAGGTGACACAGGGATTTGTGTTCCCCCGTGTTATGTGTTCCCCCGAACACTGGGCACTAGTGTTTTGTGTTCCCCCCTCCCCTCACTATGAAACATCTTTTGACACGATTCTCTCCCCCAGGACAAGGAATCTCATTATTGGTTTTCGGTTGTGACAAACTGGCTAAATCTTAGAATTTTCTTCAAATCTAAATTCAACGAACGAATTCAAAAAATCATGGAAGCTTCACAGTATGATAATGTTTTTACCTATTTATGCCGAAAGGAACATCCTCTAGATTTTGTGAATAAAGAAAAATATGTTTTACAAGAAGTTCTTGCTCGAAATAATAGCACACGAAGAAACTCATTAGCATCTCGTACTATGGTACGTAGAAAAAGGAGGGAAAAAGAGAGTGGTCAGGACTTGAAGAGAAGCAAAGCTAGGTTCTTTGAGGAGTGCCATTCATCGGTTTTCGGCGCCCACGTAGGGCTAGATAATTTTGAAGAAAGCAATTTTGCATATGAATTTTGCCGAGAGACCAAGAAAAGAACTCGCTTGAATTATTGCATTCAGTAAATACAATTTTATCTCTCAAAATACCAACGGCAGTAGAGGATGACGCGGTTATACGATGTACGATGAAGATGTACGATAGAAATAGTCCACTGATTTATTTTTGGATTTCAGAGTTAAAATGTCCATGTTCTGGGGGAGAGAACCATGTCAAAAGATGTTTCATAGGGAGGGGAGGGGGAAACACAAAACACTAGTGCCCAGTGTTTGGGGGAACACATAACTCGGGGGAACACAAATCCCTGTACCGCGTGTGACTAATCACCTGGAAGAGCATCGGTAGTACAATTCCGAAGGTCGTGGGTTCGAATCCCAGCGAGGTCGGAAATTAATTTTTCCGAATTTAATTCCAAGGGCTTTCGCCCGGAATTACCTCGTTCCCAAGCACTATAACTTACTTCTATATCTTCAACTATTGGAGTTATGATAAAGTCATGACAATTAAATTTTTCACTCAACAATTTGGCTCAAAACTTGCTGCAGTTGCTTTTACTTTGTTTGGTCTTCTGGCGAAGTTTCAGCGCGATTTGAGGTCGTTTGGTTTTTGTCACAGCACAGGTAGCCCAAGTATACATTACTGGTGCTGGAAAAATCCTTAAAACGGGCTAAATTCAAAACAATAACCACACAGAGCAAAATAAGTGTTATTTCTCAATGATCGGGTAAAATTTCGAGGCTTTATTTCACGTTTCAATGATTGTATTGAAAGTTTTGATGAATACCCATACAATTTCTTATAGCATGACAACAGAAACCAAGCTTGGGCTACCTGTGGTCACAGTCACTTTATCATAATTCCCATATATTACCTTAGAAACCATACACAGGAACCTTGTTTGGACTGCCTTGATTTGCCTCTCAATTACATGCATCCATAATATCTGCTATTTGTGCAAATTGAGCAATTTCTTACAATTTTTTCACTGAAATATGGTATGCACCCACCATAAAAAGCCAATACTAATCATTCCTATTTAAAAACTACCAGAAAAACAGAGCCGGAAGCAGGGCTGTTAACTCTCCCGGATAAACCAGGAGTCTCCAGATTCTGGACCGTATCTCCCGGTCTCCAGATTAGTGTCTCAAATCTCCCGGATAATCGTCGAAGCTGACCATTTCGTGTGGGACTCGACTTTCACAAACATAAAATTCCAATTATTTTATAATTGTGTTATTTTACATCGCTAAACAAAATCAAAACGTTCCTCACGGCTTTCCTGCAAGCAGGCCATTGTAATATTACATGTATAAGCGATAATCTGATTGGTCAGAAATAAACCAATCACATCAAATGCCATTTACAAAGCAAAAGATGTCTTTTCGCGCGCTTTTTGACTCGCTGTGACTATCAATCATTGGGCAATTAGTTTTTCCTCTCAATTTCAGCAATGATTTATTCCCAATTAATACTATCAAATAACATATATTACAGATGTTCCTTTCAATCTCTTAATTCCATGCTACGATCAAGATGTAATGAATCATAAACCCACAGGCCAACGAAAATTATAACAATACAGATGTCTGCATTTTGTAGGTGGCTAGAAAATATAAAAAAGCTCATTCAGGGTATGTTTTATCGCCGCACAAGCCGATTGGATAATAGCAACGTCACCAGCATTAGTGGGCATATAGGCATGATATTTTACAATAAATCAATGATGAAATTGAGTTTTATTTGTGGAATACAGAATAGATTCCTCAGGATTGTGAAGATTAATTTTGCTTTCTCCTGAATGAACAACCTGGGGAAAAATGAATTTCAATTAGCTATACACTGAGCTTGAATAAGGCCACTACTTTGTTATTGTCATTGCAAGTCAAACGCGACCAACTGAAACCTAAATCACAAACGAAAAAATGAGTTTTGGTGGAAGTCAATCAAAAGGGTTTCTTCAACATTTCCAAGAATTCTGACTCCAAATTTCAAACGCTTATCTGTAAAGCTATCAGTATTGACTTATCCTATCTTGAAGAAACTCAAACCATATTCGATACTGATAGCTTTGCAGTCAAGTGTTTGAGATTTGGAGCCAAAATCCTGTGACATTTTTGAGAAAATATATCCAGAGCGAGAAATTCCAGTGACAAGAGGCATGAGATAACGGCAACGGTTTTTGTACATTTGCACTTGTAAATGAGATAGAAACGATAGAAAACCAATGGAAACGATAGAAAACCCTTTTTATTGATGTCCAACTTAAATAAGTTTTTGATTGTGATGACGTTCTAGTTGTTCGCGTGTGAGTTCAATTCCCGGAGGACGGAAAATGTATTGTTTTAGTACCCCATAATGGCCGCTGTGACGTCACGTGAAAACGCTCTATAGACCCCATGCATGACATCAAAACTGCTCAATTTGGAGGACAAAACAAAAGAATTTTAATTTCCTAAGAATTGGAACTCTATTGTTATATTCTGGTTTATATTATCTTTGTGAGTCATAAGATATTTAATTTATCGGCGCAAGGAGTTTACTATCAAATTTATCACATCAATAATAATAACATTTCAAAGATTGGTCAAGATTGCTCTCAAACTGATAAAAATGACATTTTAAAACCAAGTATTTTTGTGGAATTTTCTTGCTCTTTTCACTTTTTCCAATAGTTGCATGTACCATTTTTCGAAAGTCAAACTTTTGAAACGCTTTATTACAATTGCCCTATATCGCTATGACGTCACTGCTTGTTTATGTGGGGGATAGAATCGCCAAATCCAATAGAAAATTCAATACATTTGCTCCTAGCGAAACAGTTAAATCTAAAATGGCCTGGTTATCAGATATAATATGTGTTAATTTGTACAAAAAAATATTCTGAGAGTTTGCTGGCTTTTCTACTTCTCTTCGTGGACTGATACAGGTTTTAGAACAATTTTCGGTGAATTTGCGTTGATTTGACCCCCTCCGACGACCATGGTCCTTTGCGTTTAAACAATAGATTGTTTTGATGTGACGTCATAGTGAAATAGGGCAATTAGTGAATGAATTTCCAACCACATGGATTGGTTTATAATAAGTACCCCAGAACATTCCTGGAATATTTCTAGGTGCCCACAGATAAGCTTTTTTCATACCTTCTGTCAGACGAGCTCTTCCTCCTGTGGGTTGGCACAACACCATCGAGCAGGAGACACAGAGGACAACAGTCTGTGCATGGCTGAATACAGTTGTGATTTTATAACACCCTTTGATAATAAAAATAACAACTTCAATTAACATGGTTGAGAGATTTAAGTTTTGAACATTTAAGCCTGCAAATTAGCTCCGGACATTGAGCATTTGTCAACCGGACTCTTCCGCTATGTTGTGGATTATGGCAAAAACATGTGCACTCTAGATTGCAAAAGTAGAAGCAGGTGGAAAAGTTTATCCGAACAGTGAAAACGATAGTCACCTACCGACATGTAGATGCAGCTATGCTACTATGTGCCCAACATTTAAAATGTTAGAGCTCATTTGAATTTCATTGGATCAAACTCTGGTTAATGATAAGTCACCATGCAATCTAAAAAACCCTCTCAGAGTATTGAAATGGTTTTGTTTCATACTCAGGCTTTTTCTTGAATTTGTGCAGAATGTTCATGTGTTTTAGTCAAGGTTTGTGGAATTTCAAAGTACTGTTTGTATCAAATAAAAATATAAATCACTTTATTAAGTGTCTAGTGGTTCTAGCACTTTCGCACTAACAGGGGACAATTTTCACTCACACACACTACATTTAATGTTCTATGCATACAACGCTCAACTCACATTGATTTTTATGGAGGGACGAAACCAGAGAACCCAGAGAAAACCCTCGTAGCATAGGAGAGAATGACACATGAAGCAAACTCAATTCACATGTGGCGACCACAGGGCTCGAACCAGCGACCCGACCCGTTGGACTCACAGCAGTGAAAGACGACGCGTTAGCCGCGAATGCCACCCATGCTACCCACCCATTGTTGAAGCTATGTATTCTTTACTTTGCTGTTGGTATTTGTGAATATTTTGACACTGATACAAGGCAAAGGCTGTTTAAATGTACTCAAGGAACACAGTGGTGATTTGGAACCTGAAAAAGATCCAAAGGTCTCAGGTTTCCTGATACCTTAATATAAAAATGTTATCCCATGTTATTACCGTGGATTGGTTTGACATAACAATCCACTGTCAGTATCATGGGAGAGTTTAATATAGGCTGAGAACAAGGGCTCCTTATAAGGAAAGTACAAGCAGCTTTGGATTGTCAGCCATTGTCTAATCAATGCTTTAGACCAATTCGTTGTGATACTTCAGTTTCAAATTCTGTTGCTTAAACAAATTTTGCACTTATCTCATATTCATAATGAAAATGTTCATTTTTGTACAATTTTTTTGGATTTCAAAGTAAGAGTGCCTAGGGATGTACAGTTTCATGTAATCAATGACCGTTAACCAATATGTATGTCTGAATTTCATCAATTAATATAAATATGAAAAATATGGGGGGGAAAACATTTCGAAAAATATTTGGCACTCCAAATACATTTATGTACATCCCAAAATCGTCACTACACCATGAGAAATATTTGTTGTTGGACATAGATTTATGTCTGCCATGAAAAGCTATACCATGAGAAGTATGTCGCTGGACATAAATTTATGTCTGGGTTAGCCTCAAATTTGTGAAAAAAGCTTCATTTGTCAAAATATATTATTCACGAATTATACCATGGGCAAAGAAAAGTAAAGAATGCACAACTTGAACAAAACAAATACTTACTATACTAACTCATATTTTCTTTTTTCCGCAGAAGGCAATATGGTTATTGGAGAAATATTCAAATATTTAAATAATACTTTTAGACTTGAAAAGTTGAAATTCAGGATAAAAAAATGTTTTAGTATTACTATCCATCTGGAAAACTTGGGAAAACTTTATCGTCTCAGAATCAGTCTCTCGGCCAATCACAGCTTGAGAAACTCTATCAGGATTCGTGCTACATTTTTGTTACAAAATTCAAGGACTTTTTAAGCACTTTTCAAGCACAAAAATTCAATTTTCAAGGACAAAGTTTTTGGTATTAGAACATGGTTTTAAACATTGATTCAATGTTACAGTTATTTTATAATGGCACATAAAAATGAAAGTATAAAAAAATGTTTGGGGAAACAGGTAAACAACACAATTTCTCCTTACCAGGGCATTTTACATCCATGAAATAACTGTTTGGACTTTGAACAAGTCGTTTCAGCTTATGACACCGTTTTTCTTCCTCAAGAGAAGGGTTTAACAGATCTTTGAACAGCTATGGAACAGAAAAACAAACAATTTTAGAAAATATATCTTGCCAACCAATCCGGGGGGTACTCTTGTCCGTTTAGGGTAGGGGTGTGCTGCTGAGCCCACTGAATCCCGACCCTGTTCCAGAGTAAAATCGCTGAAATTCATACCCTGTTCCAGAGCAAGATTGCTGAAAATTATAACCCATTCCGGTATTGCAAAAATGGATACCCTGTTCCAGAGACAAGAGAGAGTGATTTCATATACCCTGTCCCAGAGGGAGCGCGATTTCATATACCCTGTTCCAGAGTAGAATTGCTAAAAGCCATACCCTGAGTACCCCCCCCCCCCCCCCCCCCCCCCCCGGGCAACCAATGCACTATTCAGTTTGCAGTATTCTACTTTTCTTGAAAAAGCTGTATGCAAACTTAGCAAAAAATAAGATAAGGTTTAGACACTGGGCACTATACAATGTGTATCTTTTTATTGAGTTTTCAATAAGTTTAAAAGTTATGTAGAAAACGTGGAATTGGCTATTGCACCACGTGAGAGTAATAAACTTGTGAGAAATAAGTATATTCCTTCACAGAAATTGTGTTCTAAAAAATTCAAAATCACAATTATAAATAAGCTTTTTTCGAAAAATAAAGCAGATTTATAAAAGGATAAGTTTAGTTTTGGAATAAAAATAGTCGGGCGTCTATTTGGAAGATTCGCTGATCAAGTTGTTTTCAAATTCTAGAGTCAATGAAGCCTTTTTGCTTCAAAACTTAAACAAAACGGCCTAGAATTACAATATTTCATTCAATAACACCCCAAATTCTAACTATGGGGCAGCTGATTTGCTAAATTTAAGCTGATCTTAAGTTATCGATAGTTTTTTCGTAGCTAACTCTCAATGATTATAATTGAAGCTTCGACCATGTGTCTGACGAACACAAATCGAAATCGTCAATTTCTTTACAATTTATTAAACTTTGAAGCGATATTTTTACATAGGTCGAAAGAATGAAGTTTCACCTATCTTCCTTGAGGCTTTTGGGGATTTATTTAAGGTTTTAGGTGTAGAATTTAGTGATTTTTTGGAAGGACCTACCGGCATGATTCAGGCTGTTTCACGTCTAAGACCAAAGAGAACGATTTGATCTCGGGGGCGGACCATCGTGAAGCAGGGGCCCCTGCTGCACCACCACAGGTAACCCACGTTTTTTTTTTGTTCTTCTGTCTTTAAAATTTTTCAATAATGAGCAATGATGGCAAAAAAGCGCATAAAACTAGATTTTCGTATGAGTTTTGATCCCAATTTGCGTTTTGGGTTAACACTCAACGGTTAGAAACTGATGTCCCATGATCAAATGCGTGTTTGAAGCGATCTTTTCAATTGTGCAAATATGTTTCGTTGCATTTGTGTTAGAATTTGTCAGGCTTTTTTATAGAAAATATATGGGAAATAAGCAAATGAAGGCCTAAAACACATTTTCGATTCAAAGTTTTGCTTTGGGTTAACGCTTTGATTCCACGTTCATCGGTCATCTCCACTTCCATTTTTCTGAATAACAAGATTTCAGCCTTGTACAACAGCCTTTCTTCAAGAAAATAGTTTTTGGCGCTCACCGCTTGAATACGAAAAGAAATCCCCCTTAACATTTTTATCAATTGTTTATTACCTCATATTATTATCATGGAAAAAGACAGGCGTTGCACAAGGATAAGAAAGAGACAGTTCCTTTATTTCTTCTTATGACTTGTTTAAAAACATAAAGAAAAGAAAATAAGAAAATAAGAAATAATAAGCAAATTGGTTCTGCATTGAATATAGGCTGACCAGCCTCGTGTTCACCTACAACTACTTAAATTTATCGCCTCATATTGATTCGGTGATGTTTAGAGGAAATTTTTTCCAATAATGAGCGATAATGGCAAAAAGCGCCAAAAACTAGACTTTCGTATGAGTTTTGATCCCAATTTTCGTTTTGGGTTAACGCTCAAAACCTATTTTAAACAGCTAGAAAACTGATGTACTATGATAAAATGCCTGTTTGCTGTTTGAAGCGGTATATTCAATTGTACAAAGATGCTTTGTGTCATTTGTGTTAGAATGTTGCTTCGTCAGGCATTTTTATAGAAAATATATGGGAAATAAGGGCAAATGAAGGCCTAAACCTCATTTTCGAATAAAATATTTGATTTGTGTTAACGCTTTGATTCCACTTTCATCGGTATCTCCACTTCCAAAGAGATTTTGAGACATGTGGTTGCACCCAGAAGACTTCAGTTGTGTTCTTGTTTTAATAGCTGTTCGTGGGAGGGCTGTTCACATATGGCTCCTGCCACTACCAAAACCGACACTAGAAACTGTGGACAGCTGTTTCGGTCTGTAATGATTGGGCCTCGTCAGTACAGTGTATCTAGTGAGCTGGCAATCCCACGAAAAAGTAGTGCTTGATAGATGAGGCAATGCGCCATATGGGATGGTCTCGGATATCAAATAAGAACATACGTAATAGGTAAATTACGAGCCTTTGGCTCGGGAGAATTGGGCAACCACTCCCAGCATTATCGAAGTAAAATAAATTACTTTTACCTTTTTTTTTTAAAGTATAGATTTCACGGAAGCTCAGTGCCTAGACTGTGGTGTAAAACAATTATCTGTAGGTCGTCAGATTAGATTCCGACTCGTGAGACAAACATATTTTTGATAGAAAATAAAACATCCAATCTAAGATAGTATAATAGTAATTGACATACTTAATGCATGAAGTTCGATTATTATTTGCAAATCGAACGCGGCTGTCGCAGTGAGGCGAAACGGAGTGGCAATCAATAGATCAAAATATCAGACCGGAAGATATTTGAGAAAAAAATTTCTAACTATAGATATGACCCATTCAGTGACCCAGAGAGAAGTTTGGAAAGTCGAACTTCAAAAAATAGATATGCATGACCTATATCATACATGTGACAGGAGATGGCTTCAGTAGAGGGCTTTTCTAAAAATAGACATGAGCTGTCCAGATTTTCGGACAAGAAGTCAGAGCCGAATCTAGAGCAAATGGACAGACCGATGCGCTGGCTCCGGAGCGGCTCCGGAGCTCGATGATGTAGAACGTCCCCTCCCTCTACGGGCCCGGGGTAGCCCAACGGGGCCCCTGATGCAGAACTGGTACTGATAATTCGGGAATGTGTAGTAATCCATTTTTATAGAGATGACGTCATCCGGCCGAATCCGCAGGAGGTAAAAATTAGCCCCCTATTGCTCCGGAGCGGTCCCAGAGCTCAACGATGTAGAACACCCTCTCCCCCTACGAGCCCGGGGTAGCCCGACGGGGCCCGTGATGTAGAACCCCCATTTCATATCTACTCTCAGGCTCAGTGAATATCGGGAATAATAACCTCAACTTCGTTTTGGTTATTATTTCCCGATATTCACTTCGCCTACGGGGGAAAATTGTTAAATAATGAAACTTTATAGTGAAACCACTCTCGATGCTCATTATTTCACTTGAGGTTTGAACGTTTTAAGCTGTCATCTATGATCAAAAGCTCGTATGCTGGGAGGGGCAGCATCCTTATCACAGAGTTGTTTTTTTTTTTGTTGCGTTTTTTAAGCTTTAACATGCAATAAAAACTATCGTTATCTCAGCTGCTGTTATGATTTTCCGATACGCACCCGCAGGGCCGTAGCCAGTATGAGGCCCACCGAGACACTCGCCTCGGTAAAATTTACCAAATGTTGCCGATTTTTTTTTTTCCTTCATCGGACTGATATTAGGAAATTTTACACGGCTGATTTCGTACAACGGACCGTGTGTTCTAAAATTTAAATTTAATCACAGTGTTTCAGAATAAAAACCACCAAATACAGCAGACCCACATTCGGCGGTCGTTCAACCGCCTTCGGCGCTCGTGCTACCCCCTCAGGGTCTTTCCACTCGGTTGTAATTACTTCCTGGCTACGGCCCTGACCCGCCCCCTTCTCTGAGACCACACAGGCCTATAAGAGGACAGTCAATGGCGGAATTCTATGAGCGATTTGTTGAAAAGATAGTACGATAAAAGATTTGTTTTCCGGCACTAAATTCAGTACCTATTTTTGTGTAAAATAAATACATTATTAGTACTTTTTTTATTGATTTAGTGAGAGCTCTCTGCCCACCTTAAAGATGTATTAAAAACTTACATAACATTTACATGCATAAGCCACAATAAATTTCCTTTTATTTCATCGTTTAATTGCAACTCAACATCACTTTTCATAATGTCTTAAAATATGTTGCTTTAGATTAGTCTGTTGTGTAAATGCTTTGTCACAGTATGTACATTTGTATGGTTTGACACCTGTATGGATTCGTTCATGATCCTTTAGATCACCTTGTCGTGTAAATGCCTTGTTACAGTGTGTACACTTATATGGTTTGACACCTGTATGGATTCGTTCATGATCCTTTAGATCACCTTGTCGTTTAAATGCCTTGTTACAGTGTGTACACTTATATGGTTTGACACCTGTATGGATTCGTTCATGATCCTTTAGATTACCTTGTCGTGTAAATGCCTTATCACAGTGTGTACACTTGTGTGGTTTGACACCTGTATGGATTCGTTCATGATCCTTTAGATTACCTTTGAGTGTAAATGCCTTGTTACAGTGTGTACACTTATATGGTTTGACACCTGTATGGATTCGTTCATGTCTCTTTAGAGTACCTGGTAGTGTAAATGCCTTGTTACAGTATGTACACTTGTATGGTTTCACACCTGTATGGATTCGTTCATGATCCTTTAGAGTACCTTGTTGTGCAAATGCCTTATCACAGTGTATACACTGGTATGGTTTATATCCTGAGTGGGTTCGTAAGTGCCATAAAAAAGCTTGGTTTTTTTTCGATGTTTTTTGGCATACAGGGCAAACAAGGTGGGTACTGGGATCACAGTGAACAGCAAACAAATGACTATCATATTCTTCAGCTGTTTGACATTTAGTATCACACAAAACACACTTTATTTCCTTGTTTTGATCGATGCGTGAACACCCATTATTAGTGTGTCGCTCCAGCATATTTGCATAAGGAAACTTCTTTCTGCATATTTTACATTGAAGATATTCTGGAAAAAAATTAAATAGCTACAATTAGTTTAATCATTTGCCAGACCCCGGGTAATCTGCGGGAATTTCTGAGATTCCTTCCACTGTACTTAGTGGAATGTGTAAGCCCAGAAAAACAATGTATGTGATTCTCACGGACATTTTCAATGTCCTTATTCACTGATGAAATCTCAATCTTTTGGCTGCATGCTTTAATTCTTATTTTGAAAAGTCAGATATTTTTCGAATTTATTCATATTATAAAGATGGTTATAGGGTTTGTCTGAATTTTGCGTTCATTCTCTGTGGAAACTAGGGGAGAGGAGGGAGCCAACAATGTCAATAAAAATAAAAGAAGAAACGATAACATCAAATAAATTACGTGAAAAGGAAAACAATCCAATACCCCTTAATAAAGGTTACCTTTAGGGGTATGTTTCTCTTAAGACTATCTTATCGCAACGCAATATTTTTCTTCTTTAAAAAGTTATTGAATTTTAAAGTTGGAACGTCGAAAAATTCCAATGCCGGTTAAATGTTTTACTGCACAAAAAAAAAAAAATAAAACAACAACAAACAAACAACAAAATACTCAAAATATCAAAAATCGCTCACACCCTTTTGTAGTGCGTAGTGCGTAGGTATACGTCTGTAGACCAAATGGTTTAAACGGAAAAAAAATTGTATCCTTACCGCCTTGGTCGTCTTGATTTTCTAAAGGAATCCCAAGTTCCTGGGCGTACTTATTACCATACCACACCAGGAGTTCCGTTCCCTCTGCTATCTGTTTGTAACTGCGATAGAATATATCGCTTTTATATTGATAAGAGACTAGGTTTTGCTCTGTTTCACATCGGGAACAATTTACAAATCTCATCCAGTTGGCGTTTGCTTCGTCAGCGCTGTCTACAAAGTGACTGAATTTCCCATCTTTCATGATCTGCAAAACAGATTTTCATGCGTCAGAATTTTTGTATCAGGGGTGTTTGGGGTGGCGTAACATTTCACTTCTGGAGTTTCAGAACAGTACGTTTCAAAAGCGTAGAGAGAGGATGAGTGGGGGGGGGGGGGGGGGGTGGTGTCACCAAAAAAAGTCTCGACACCAACTTCACTGACTGACAGACTGACTGACTGATAACGTCATGTACAGTCAAATGCACGAAGCTAAAACTATCAGGACACATCGTTCCGACCAATTTACCTCCCACATATAACTCGTGTCCGTTTCATCAGCCATGTCATCTAGTTTTACTTTTGTTCCTCGGTATGGACCAAATTTTGACCTATTTGGAATAACGCCAGATTTAAGGAACACCCCTAGGCCTGCGTCTGGTATTGTTGACGTCTTTATCTCCAGAAAATCTGGCAAAGACGCTCTTGCGGCTGTTAGTGTGCTATCGATATTTTCCTCAAGCTTATTATCTGGAATAGCTTTTAAAGGACCGTGGTTGAGGCAATCACCGTAGTAGAGGTCTTGGCACTCTTCACAGTCTATCAGAAAATCAAAGCAAAGACTGTCAAACATATAAATAATATAATAATGAGAAGTTAAAATAAAGAAAATAAGAAGCTCAATAAGCCTGAAGCGAGATGACGTTTTACCCCCTTCTCTAGACCATAATCCTTTTCACGCTGCTCTTGTTCTCTAATTATGACTATTGTTCCTGTATTCTCTAAGGAATCAAAAAATTTAATATGAAAGAATTTTGAATCGGGCTTATTGACACCTTGGTAAAAGAGGCTGATTCACTCCAGTGCTCCTCGGTCGTAGGTCTAGTTATACCACCAAGAAATACTGGCGCGAGAGAGCGTCTGGCATACATAATAGCCAATGAAAGAATTTTAGTATAGACAATCTTAGGATAATCTAGATTTTCCTCCTTCAGTCAAGATCGGCAAAGCCATATACATAAAGCATCTGTGCTGTTTATCAGTAATGGGAGTTCTGTCAATCGTTGTAAAAAAAACTGAAAACCAGAGAAAAAGGCGAAATTTGTCTCGAGTTGTCGGGGGTTAAATAATTGGTGAATAACTTTTTTTCTTTACTTTGTACAGGACACTGACTGAAAGTATTTTTAAAATATGCTTTTAGCTTACATAAGTAATGATCATCATCTGGTACTTCAGCTTCTCGATAACTTGCTGTCATTGATCTTGTCCTCTTTGGATATCTACTCCCTGGTTCAAGGTTGTGTTTCTCTTTCTTATCCGTTTCGTCACCGCTAAACAATGAAGCGTCGTCGAGCATCTGTTCGGAGATCTCGGCGAGATCTTCAAAGTCGTCAGTACTTTGGTTATTCCTTGATCGACTAGTCTGTCAATTATCAAGTTTCAGACCTTTTTCAGTCGAAATAGTAAATTGCACTAATAGTGTCGTGAATTTCAAAACAAGCAAAATCGATAACAAAACTGTAAAATTTTCAGTTTTAAAGCAAACTTTTATTATATGAATAGACGTTTTTACCTTTGTTGAAGTCGTTTGATTGAATTCTAAAAGAAGGTTTCTTTTTGGGCGAAACTCTGTCACAAATAAATAGCGGAAATAATAATTCATTCGTTCATTCGCACTTCACACATTCCCACATTCGTTCATTCGTTCTCTTCTCACTCGTTGATTCGTTACTCGGTCATTGATTGATTCGTTGATTCGTTCATAATCATTCGTTCATTCATTAATTCGTTGATTCGTTGATTCGTTGATTCGTTCATTCGTTCATTCGTTCATTCGTTCATTCGTTCATTCGTTCATTCGTTCATTCGTTCATTCGTTCATTCGTTCATTCGTTCATTCGTTCATTCGTTCATTCGTTCATTCGTTCATTCGTTCATTCGTTCATTCGTTCATTCGTTCATTCGTTCATTCGTTCATTCGTTCATTCGTTCATTCGTTCATTCGTTCATTCGTTCATTCGTTCATTCGTTCATTCGTTCATTCGTTCATTCGTTCATTCGTTCATTCGTTCATTCGTTCATTCGTTCATTCGTTCATTCGTTCATTCGTTCTCTTCTCACTCGTTGATTCGTTACTCGGTCATTGATTGATTCGTTGATTCGTTCATAATCATTCGTTCATTCGTTCATTCGTTCATTCGTTCATTCGTTCATTCGTTCATTCGTTCATTCGTTCATTCGTTCATTCGTTCATTCGTTCATTCGTTCATTCGTTCATTCGTTCATTCGTTCATTCGTTCATTCGTTCATTCGTTCATTCGTTGATTCGTTCATTCGTTCATTCGTTCATTCGTTCATTCGTTCATTCGTTGATTCGTTCATTCGTTCATTCGTTGATTCGTTGATTCGTTCATTCGTTCATTCGTTCATTCGTTCATTCGTTCATTCGTTCATTCGTTCATTCGTTCATTCGTTCATTCGTTCATTCGTTCATTCGTTCATTCGTTCATTCGTTCGTTCGTTCGTTTGGGGGAGAGGGCGAGAAAAATCTAAGGAATGCCTCTCTCCTTTTCTCCCTCCTAATATCATTGGCACTTTGCATACATATTTTACAGCGTGATGCACCATCCTTTTTATGAATCGAAATTATGGCCTCTCCCCCAATTTCAGACCAATGAGGCAGAACAAAATGCATGGTAGGCCATTTCATTACATCCAACTAAATTTAGCTAAATTCAAGTTATAGTTAGATTTCACCTGGTATAAATCTCTTGATCATCTTATTTCTTTTTGCTACCTCTTCTGAGACCCCTGGAATCCAATCTTCGTCACTATCGTCGCTACTTTCACTTTCATCTAAGGAAGTAAAGACTTTTCGCTTTTTGCCTTTGGTTGTTTTTGGCCTTGATTGCCGTTGCAGCCTGGGCGTTTTTGGAACTGGTAAACCTTAAATTGAAAAATGGTATCCTAGCATTCAATGATCAAATCTCGGTAACTAACCAATTAGAGAACGGTAGCAATAAACACAATCAATCCATAATGGTTCCCTTTATTACTCTCTTTATTACTTCATTACTTTATTACTTGAATTTGACGCCCGTCGCTCGCCTGTCACGGATTCCCTTCTTCTTTTTTTATGGCGGAAATAATTGAAATCTTTTCACTTCATGTTATGATAATGAATGAAAACCTAACTCCTGTTAAATACTTGAATAACATGAATAATACTTTGCTACACGTCCGACATCTTATGTTAAATTGTGCGCGAAATTCAACTTCAATAACACCAAATGACAAACAATTGCATTTATGGGCAATCATTCACCCAAAAGTGAAAATTCATTAGTGCTATTAGCATAATCATTGACAATCTATAATGCGTTTGGACAATCATGAGGGTCAATGTTATATTCTATAGCGTGGTTCGACAAACATTTGCATGATTCGAATGAACAATAATAGAAATAAAACAATCATTAGCGATTTTTTATCTATTTTAGCCTTTAATTTCTTCGCCATTTATACATCGTGGGAAATACGTTTGCATATAACTGAACCACTGACCACATTTAGCGATAGTGATAGTTGCCACATTTCTCTGGAGCCCTTCCATTAGCAACTGCGTTCTATAGTGACCTAGAGCAATCCCTTGTCGTCTTGCCTCAGCCCGATCGTTCGTATGTTGTTGGATCTCTAAACGGCTGATGTCGGCTTTGATTGCTGCTTTAAGTGAGCTAATTGCTATTCTCCTACGCAGCCGCTATTATGGAGGCAGTTACCTGAGTTTTTTTATATGTTTTAAAGTGATAAACAAACTTTTGGGTAAATGATTGTCCATAAATGCTACTGTTTGTCATTTGGTGTTATTGAAGTTGAATTTCGCGCAAAAGAAAATACATTCCGCGCATATGAATGTACAAACGCGCTATTGATTGTCTATTGATGCCTATGAATGTACACGCATATTCAAATATCGTTATTGAAAGTTGATCCGCGCTAATGATGTTACTTGTGGTGTTGATGAAAGTACATTACACGTTATTGATACAACTATTGGCACAAATGAATGTACATTTTCTCTTAATGAACAGCAAAAGGTGTATTACTAAAGTTTCACGGTTATATTATCTGCACTCTAGCTGCATTGGTACAAGATATGGCAAAGTAGATGCTCATAATGCATAAGTTATGTAACTCATGCAGTTAAATATGCTATAGCTATTGATAACTCCCTGGTTTCAGGTAGACCGTTTTGCTTTAATGCAACACTATGTTTGGACTTCTGGCAAGTTAAAACACTAGATGACCTTTTGTTTTCTATAGCTAATCAAAACACTGGCTTTAACCAAAGCGAAGCAAATGCAGAGCACTGTGTGGCAATTAAGGGAAATTTCATGCACGCATTCACATGGCATAACATTTGCCAGCAATAATATAAACCAAATTAATGGATGCGTCAACTTTGATCTGTCCAAAATTCATGATCGGCTTGCTGCAAACAAGCTCACACTTTATGGCGTTCATGTGCAAAAGTTCCGATCGTCAAATTTTTTTAGGCATATTATGAGCCAAACTGGGCATCCTGTCGTTATAACTGACAACTCTAATCAAACAATAGGAAACACAGGATTCCGTATGAATTACTAAATATTATTCACGGGTTTAGTGCATTCACTCTATACAATAGCCATAGCTTGATCTTGACTTATGTTTAAAAAATAATAAAGCTTATCACGTAGATAAAGCATTCTTGACGTAATTTGTCGATTTTTGATTGGTTCCCTCGTGGGACAAGCTGTTCAAGCAAGAAAAGCAAGTAAGTCTAAAAGAGAATACATAACGTCATCAAAGAAACAGATGGTTCACAAGCCGCTTTATTGCAAACGCTGTCATGGCCGAAGATAACGTTGGTTTTAGTCGAGAAGACGAAAGTCCTCTTAACTTGCACAGCTTGTTTTCAGAGCAAGCAAAAACGTTTCCAGACAACATTGCTGTTGAGTACGAATCCGAGGAGTATAGTTATTCATACCTCGATGGAAGAAGCAATCAGTTGGCGAGATTTCTTGTGGAAAAGTTTCCTGTTCAAAATGAGAGTGTCGTAGCGATTTTGCTTCCTCGCTCTCTAGAGTTGTACCTCACCATGCTTGGTGTTCTGAAGACAGGAGCAGCGTACGTGTGCATTGACCCACAATACCAGATAAGCAGGCTTGATTATATTTTAAAAGACACGAAAGCAGTGTTGCTGGTTACAACAGAGGACATCCAAAAAGAACTAGGCGTAGAGCCTGAGGATACAAGTGTCATTGACATCAAGAGTGCTTTAGTTAACAAAGATATCGAGTCATTCAGTGCAGATCCGTTGAACATCCAAGTAAAATCTTCAAATCTTTGCTATATCATCTATACATCTGGATCCACCGGCAATCCAAAAGGCGTAGAGATCGAACACAGAACTGTATTGAATTTTATAGACGCTGAGTTGGAGATTTACCCTGTTTGTACAAGCGACAGAATTCTGCAAGGGTTTTCGCCAAGTTTTGATGCTTCAATAGAAGAGATTTGGCTTGCCTTCAGTACAGGTAAGAAACTACTGTTAGCTGTTGTATTGTTATAACGGTGAATAAATCAATCGAAGTATTATGATCATCTGGGTGGATGTAGTCATTAGAAGGACTGTTTGATGTGACTGACGTTTCGACAACCTGAGCGGAAGTCATCTTCAGAGTCAAGCGAAGAATAAAGCTTGTATACACACCGAACGCATAATTTATTACTACTTTATTATGTCTATTATTTGCGTACATATTTACGGTGTTCAACTTATCCATAGAGAAAAAATATCGCTCTGGGATCCTCACGATTACCCTACATTTCATATTCTGGCTGCGTTACCAGCGTGGTTGGTCCTTGTAGTGTAGTGGTTAACACATCGGACTAGAATACCGAAGACGTGGGTTCGAATCCTGCCAAGGGCATTGATATTTTTCTCTTATTCTCTCTACTTCATTGTATACACACCGAACGCATAATTTATTACTACTTTAATAAAGCTGTGGCAGTATAAATATGACCAATCTGACTTTATTCGTCACTTGACTCTGAAGATGCATGACTTCCGCTCAGGTAGTCGAAACGTCAGTCACATCAAACAGTCCTTCTCAGGATTACATCCACCCGGATTAGTGATCATAATACTTCGACAATTAAACTAGCTGTTGCATGCAAATGAAATGCTGCGGGTATGTATAAGGTAATATCAAAAGATGTTTAAGGTATGTGACTTCCGTTTTTGTTTTTGTTTTTTGTTTTTTTTTGTTTTTTTTTGTAACATTGATTGTCTTTCTTTATTCAATTAAAGCGAAAGAGAGCATGAATATTCCTCTAATTTTGAGATATAACATCATTTGGATAACCATTTGGATCAGGAATATACCATTACAATTACGTGCATGAGAATCAAACACATAAATACAATTTGTGATCTTAAATAAAGTTGTTGCGATATAGCTTTCTATTATTATAAATGCAAAATTATTTCTACTAAAAGCAATCATCAAAGCTGAACGTTAAGTGAAGTGTGAATAGGTAGATCAGCATTTGTCACCATTAAGTAGGTGATGGATTATTTTTTTGCCTTAGTAAGCAATGTATTGCTGCACTCTACCACTTTATAATTTGTCCTTACGCTTTTTTATGTATTAATTTATATTGTTGTGAGTGGAAATAAAAACCTTAATCGGCGTGATATATTACGTGCGTCAATGGCCAACTGTTTTGTTTCGTTTGCCTTAGTGGGGGAGGACCAGCTCTGTCAGGCAGAAAGGTTAAGTGACAACCTCTTGTATCTGAGAGGTTTGTCTTTTAAAGTACACTCAAGTACATGGTGTCTCCTTCCTTAATGATCTGATCTACGGTGGCGACAGTCTAGTGTTCGATTGGCAAAGTCTGAGCATATAACAGCAGTGAAAAACTCATAAAAGAACATTGTCTTCCCCGTAAAGTGTTATTAAATCGCTCATGACCTTGATGAATGCTTCCAGTCAACGTCACACGAATTAATGATAAAACCTGCTGAACAAAATCATCTCGACAACCACAGTCGAGATTCTTTCTGGCATATAGCACACAGGGATCGAATATGAACGACTTTCAAATCTATGAAAAAATGGAAGAAAGCTTATGTACTAAAGCTGCTTTACCTTTAACTAACCGAAAGAATATGCGACGAAGAATGATGTTAATGCTAATTATCTGTTAGAACACCCCCCCCCCCCCCGGCAATCGTTTAAAAAATCTTCCTAATCCTCCTAATCCTCCTTTTGACCTTTGAAGGCCCCCTTGTTCGACAAAAAAAAAAAATCAAGGGCCCCCCATTTTCTCCTCCACTCCTCCCCCCCCCACCCCCCGACTTAAATAATGACTGGTCCCTTATCTATATGAGCAGCACAAATCGACAAACGGGCGTGCGCGTGCGCGCGTTATATTCACCTGTAGGAAACGTGAATTGTGAGCAATGAGCTCGCCAGATTTATTACATTCACTAGTGTAAAAATACTAATAATAAAATAGTAAAGTTTTGTAAATAATCTTTGTCTGTTGTTCTTAGGTGCCACTCTTGTTGCTGCAACACCGGAAGTAATGCAGTCAGGACCAGACCTCCCGGCCAACCTAGAGAGACTAAATATCACAGTCTTCTCGACTGTGCCTACCCTACTGAGGACTCTAGATGTCACAAGTATAAATCTACATCGCTTGAGAATTTTGATTCTGGGAGGAGAGGCTTGTGGAGAAGATTTGATACCGTGGGGGGAGGGGAGAATGTTTGTGAATTCGTACGGTCCTACGGAGACAACAGTGGTAGCTACCGCTTGTGTTGTGGAGAAGGGAAAGATGATTACCATTGGAAAACCGCTGAAAAACTACGTGGCTTGGGTGCTGAACGACAAGCTAGAAGAAGTACCGAAAGGTCAGGAAGGAGAACTGTGTATCGGGGGAAAATGCTTAGCAAGGGGATACAGGAACTTGCCTGATAAGACTAGTCAACAATTTATCCTTCACCAGGTATACGGGAAAATATACCGAACCGGGGACTTGGTACGGTACACTGACGATGGGGAGTTGGAGTACTTTGGAAGAATCGATGATCAGGTCAAGATTCGAGGCTTCAGAGTCGAAGCCGGTAGTATTGAAACACACGTACAAAGACAAGACAATGTCAAGATGGCGGCTGTAGTGGTAACGTCATCATCACCAGGGCAACAGTCTGTCATAGCACACATCACCCTTGAAGATAAAGCTAAAGGGTTTGACCCACTCGCTGCTGTCAACAACATAAAGGCATCCCTACCGGACTACATGGTACCTAATGGTTACGTCATCCATGACGTCATGCCCACAATGGCCAGCGGTAAAGTAGACAAGAAGAAGCTTAAAACCCTGGAATCTGAAATACAACCATTCAGGGCAAGCAGCAATTATAAAGCTCCTCGTAACGACACGGAAAGGATGATATCTGATGCCTGGCAAACGAACCTTGGCTGCCCAAGGATTTCAATCGAGGAAAATTTCTTTGATCTTGGAGGTCATTCGGTCATTGCAGCGATGGTCGTAAGTGAGCTGAGGCGGAGAGGTAATGATATATCTGTAAGAGATCTCTACCTTCATCCAACCATTGAATCTCTATCGGAATTCATCATATCCAAAGCCTCTTCGACCCAGTCAGATCACGTGACAATCCACATCCCTGCTGCACCAAGAATTGGAAAGCCACACTTCTATCTTTGTGGTATACTTCAAGGTTTATGGCTTCTTCTGATGCTAACCACTTACACCACCTTTGTGATGTTCCTGTCTTTAACGTTCCTCGACGTATACGAGCTCATCTACACGACTATTGGCATCCAAGGAATCACGTGGCTGTTGCTATGTCTTCTGTTGCTATCAATACCGCTGTACATCGCCTTCACTACGTTGGTGGCCTTCATTATCAAGAAGATTTTTCTTGGTAACGTGGAGCCTGGGATCTATGCGCTGTGGAGCATGTATTATCTGAGATGGTGGATTGTGAAGTCGGCAATGTAAGTACACAGGGAACACAATACCTGGGAATATACAAGTTTCGCAGTCGATTCTTACGGCTGCTTTTTAAAGACCACATCCATCCATCCATCCATCCATCCATCCACCCACCCACCCACCCATCCATCCATCCACCCACCCACCCATCCATCCACCCATCCTTCGTTTATTTAAGAATTAATAATGTCTTCCATCATATGTTTCTTGTTGTCTCAGGTCTATGGTCCCCACTTACCTCGTTTCTGGTACACCACTGATGCCTCTTTTTGCCAGACTGATGGGAGCACGGATAGGATCTGGCGTCTACTACAACACCTATTCTATCTGTGATTTTGACCTGCTACAGGTTGGATCTGGTGTGAGTATCGAGGACCACGTGTCACTTGATACTCACCGAATCGACAGAGGAACGTTGTTTCTGGGACGTATCATCATTGAAGACAACTGCTCCATTGGTGCAAGATCGTCTATCGCATTCAACAGTACAATCAAAAGAAATACACATGTCGAACCGCTGACATTAGTGACTGACAACAGTAAGATTGAGGAGAATTTTCAAGTTCATGGCTCCCCGGCTACGATCATTACGAAGAAAACCAGTGAAAAGTTCTATAAACAAAAACAATGGTCCTGGTCACGTTGGGTTACCTGTGGTCAAGTAGGCTTCCTTGCTTTGTATGGCGTCGTGTTTGCAGTTCCGTATGTTCTGGTTGTCGTGGTGATCCTGGCTGTGCCATATCTTAAAGATGCCTTTGGTGGTAACCTTAGAGTAGATGTCATTGCCATGGTGATTCCAATCATTGCAGTCTTTAGTCAAACAGCAAATCTTCTCTTGACCGCTGTCTTAAAATGGCTGTTCGTTCGTCGCCTCAAAGAAGGGATTTTCTCCATTAACTCTTCTACATTCCTTCGTTACTGGATACAGCAAAGAATCATTATCATAGTCCTAGAATCAAGTAAAGAGCTCTTTGCTACTCTCTACACCAATCTATGGTTAAAAACCTTAGGAGTGAAAGTCGGGCCACATGTAGAAGTCTCAACGGCCTTCAACTTTGTGCCAGACTTATTGGAGCTCAAAGAAGGAAGCTTTGTCGCTGATCACGTATCATTAGGTGGTGCTGTTTTCAAAGACGGACACTTTTCCCTCACAAACACCGTCATTGGTCAGCGGACGTTCCTAGGCAACAACAGTGTCATTCAAGCCCAGTCCTTCGTCGGTGATAATGCTTTGATTGGTGTTCTGAGTGTCACACCTGATATTGTTGAAAGCAAGACCTTCTGGTTAGGTTCACCGGCTTTCCGTCTTCCAGCACGAGCTCAAGCATACAAAGTCCATTCTTCATCACGTACCTTCAACCCACCTTGGTACTTGTATGTTAGTCGACTGACATGGGAATTCTTCAAGATCTTTTCCCCGCCATTAGTTCGACTGTATGCTTTGTTTGGGATCTGGATGCTTGTTGCCAAGGTATCTTATCCTGTGTTCCAAGAAGGCACGCCACTGTTCTGGCTATCAGCTTCCTTTTGGACCCTAGGAATCGTAGTCTGTGTCTTATCTCTGGTCATCCTGCTAAAGTGGATTCTGATTGGTCGATTCCGTCCCGGTGAAAGACCATTATGGAGTAGCTTCGTGTGGCGGTCAGAGCTGATAGCTTCATTGGAGGAAAACATCGCGATGCCCTTTGGAGTGTCAGGCTTGCTCGGCACACCGATGGCCGCGTATTGGTACCGAGCGTTGGGAGCTAAGATAGGATCACGTGTCTACATTGCCAGTAAATACCTGACAGAAGCAGACCTGATAGAAATAGGAGATGATTCGTGTATAGCCGCTCGAACCACTATCCAATCACATCTATTTGAAGATCGAGTCATGAAGATGGACAGACTGATCATTGGTAATGAGTGTACTGTTTGTGGCAACTCTATCGTTCTCTATGGCGCTAAAATTGAAGACCGCTGTACACTTATGCCTTTATCGCTTTGCATGAAGTCGGAGAATCTTAAACACACCGCAGTGTATTGTGGGATACCTGCCAGGGAAGTAACGGCCTTGTTGCATCATGGGTATCATATTGAATTGCATCTGTCTTCAAAACAGCAAAAGAAGTTTTTATGGGATGGCACAGGCAAAGTTCAAATGACGCGGTATAAGAAACTGGAACTATGCTAGCTCTTTCAATTTGGGGGCAATGTTGTCGCATTACAGTGAAAAGTGACACTAGAGAAGGGTCTGTAATGGAAACTAAAATACTATCCTCTTTGTCTTGGGCGTAATGTTTTCCCATTTCAGTCCACGTGTCATTCTCTTGAGAATAAGATTCTATGTATGAGTCGTATCCATATTCATGTGTCTTCTCATGTGCAACCGTTAAACAAATAAATGATGCTCTACGGAATGACAGGTGGTCTGAAATGGGAAAGCATTACGCCCAAGATGAAGAGATCTATTGGAAATCTTTTTGATATTTTTAAAGATTTAGAATCTAGAGGATTACGACATTTTTTATAGCACTTTGAGGCGACTTTGAAATTAGAATATTTTCAGTTGTCTTAGCCAAAAAAGGCGATATGAGATACGTCACTCCAAGATACAAGAATAGCTGGAAAGAGTTAAGTTTCTAATTGTTATTCTCGTCAAGATCACTGATGTTACTTGTTGTTAAAGCCGACAAAACTATTTTAAGCACCTCAATCGTGCTCAAAATCGTTATGCCCAAAATCGTTCTCCAGCGTCTTGTAATGAACTATCGCCTATCGGCTTTGAAATAAGATCTTTTTACTTGTTTTCTCTGACTTGTTCATGTTTCACGATGCACCAGCTGTTTCGTATTCGATGCAAACCGCTGTTTTTGAAGAACACAGACTCATTTGCACAGGTTTAGACTTGGCATAGTGAAAAGGAAAAGTTTCTCCATTTGTTCATAGTATTCGGGAATATAAAAGTTCTTAACCCTAAAAAACGTTCTAAAATAATTATTATTTGTTAATTAATCCTATATGATTAATACAAAATGTTTATTGAAAAGGAAATTGCCTTTTTTTCATGCTTTCTTATTTATCATCTAGTAACTTAACTGTATCTGCGCGAAAATATTTATCCGCATAGTTTTTGGTCATCGAATGAAAGTTTTACTTTCAAAATGTTCATACACGAAAATAATAAGGAAATGAGCATTTTCAGACATAGTTACTTTGGTTCATTGTCACACCCTCAGTATCACGTGATGGTACGGTTCAACATCAAACGCAAAACAATAGCTTTGTTCTATGGAGTTTCCAAACCATTCCACTCCATTTACTATGGACTTGGGTATAACTCATCTATTCACAGATACCATTAAAAGTCCGTGGCATTTCAAAACATTGGTATTGTTCAAGCTACAAATTCTTTACATTAAAGTTGACATTTGCAAATGATTTACTCTTAAGCGAGGCTAAGCCTGTGCAGATATGCATTTCTTAGTCATAAAACACAGCGGTATTTACCGAATAAGAAAAGGGCTTATTTAGGATATTTAGGAGTGTGTATGATAGCATGCATACCAAAATAGTGACGCTAGTTTAACTTGTTTCATTTATTTAATGTGCGGGCAGTGGTTTCCGACGCGAAAGCTGCAGTTGGTACCTTTCTAAGACCTTAGGCGTTTTTTGTATTTGTGTATTTGTATTTGTATACAGTCAATTCAAAAAATGTAGTCGTCGACCAACTCTACGCGACTGGACCGAAGGGAACTCTGAGTAGTAATCATTGAAGCCGAGTTGACTTCATAATTTTATCTGACTAGTTATGCCTGGTTTACAGCACGAACCTTCCTAGGCGAGCGGGAAGTGTGTTGAAGGAGACGTTTTTTTAATGCTTTCATATTTTCGAATTTGTGAACTGAATCATAACTACTTTGTTTTTCTTTCCCTAAACCCAAAGACATGAATTTGATGGATTGTTTCTCGTCATCATTATCTTATTACTAGCGGGAACAATCAATTCAGAACAAATATTCAACCGCTTCAGTGATTTTTACCCATATTCCTTTCGGTCCAGTCGCGTAGGCTTGAGCCGGTCGACATGACAACGTTTTTTGAATTGACTGTATTCGAATTCTTATTTGTGTTTTTGAATTTGTAGAGTGGAACAATTAATCAGTGAAACACCGATTACTCAATAGTACAAAATAGTGCTAATTAAACAATAGAAAACAATGGAATTTGCATGAGTACACCTTTTGCTGTTCATTAAGAGAAAATGTACATTCATTTGTGCCAATAGTTGTATCAATAACGTGTAATGTACTTTCATCAACACCACAAGTAACATCATTAGCGAGGATCAACTTTCAATAACGATATTTGAATATACGTGTACATTCATAGGCATCAATGTACAATCAATAGCGCGTTTGTACATTCATATGCGCGGATTGTATTTTCTATGGGCAAACTGATGGGGCTTGGAGAAAAAATCTGTTTTCTAGTTTTCGCAACCCGCTCCCCTCCGATAAATAATCGGTCCAAAGGATTCCAAAGAGGAATTGGCTCTTCAATTCCAGCTTTTTTAACTTACCAAGACTTTTCATAAACTCGTGGTTTTCTTTTATCCTCTTTTGTCTCTTCAATTCGTACTCGGAAGGTTTCTGATAATCTACCTCCATCCTCTAATCTGCAAAATAAATAATAGTAAATATATATAATTTTTTGGACATCTATGGAATATAATAGAAAAATTCAAAACAAATTACTACAAGGAAATCTGTGGACATAGGAAACGATTACGCCCTTATATTCTTTGCTGATTTCTCCAACGGAATTTGACCTTGTAGACCATAATGTCTTAAGGTAGCTTTCCCTTCTAAAATTACTCCCAAGGGGATCAATGAATTTGTAACTCAGTTTACCTCCAAGTGTACATGTGGCGAAATAGAAAACCAAATCAAAACAACAAAAGAAGCAAAGCCATTCAGTTAAAATAAATGCTTATATATTTAGGAAAGCTCAAATATATTTTTTTAATGGTAAAAAGCTTCAATTAAAAAAAAAAAAAAGAAAAAAAACCCTGTCGATTCAACTTCACTCTCAAACAAATAAACTATAAGTAAATGTGAAAATAAACAAAGTACAACTTTTTTAGTCAATCTAGCGATAGCAAGCTTAAACTTGGTCGAAATAACCAGTCAAAACTAAAAAAGCTATGGAATTAATTTTCTCATAACATTTTCGTGAAACTTTATATTTGAGGATAAACTAAAATATTTTAAAAAATTGTTGAGAATAAAGTTATTAAAATTCAGCATTATAGTAAATGAAACGAAAATCTTTTACAAAATATAGCAACAAAAACAAAAACAAAAGCAGTCTCTTTTTAGTTAAAGTAATTGTCTCAGAGTCTTTCTCACACTTCAATAAGGATATTGCTTTTTAACAGTCGTTTTGTGTAAGTAAAAAAGGGAAAAAAATCTTATTTTTCTTACCGAAATTACTGAAGTAAGCTTAAAAGCTATCAAAACTATGAAACTTTTTAGAGCCAAAAACAACTTTAAAAAAAGCAAATTCACTTTTAAGTTTCGATAAAAATATGATTTCAGAGAAGTTAATTCTTATTTTGTTAATCTAGACAGTCTTACCTTGAAGGAAAATCAGTAAAAAGACGAAGCAAACCTCTAGAAATTCTCTCTTCTGGCTTTTGTTGCTGTTGTTTCTTCATCAAGTCAACAAGAAATGAGGAAGATCCGTATGACGTCACGCGAATACTAGTTCGTGATTGGCTGAGCTACTCCAGTTTTGAAAAAGAGCGGAAAAACTCGCAAAGGTTGTCAAAAAAAAGCGGGAATGAAACCAAGTTATGGCGGGAAAAGTCAAAATTTTTAAAAAGACATTGTTTGTATTCAATTACATTTTACAAAGGGTTAGTTTTATCATCAAGGAGTTCATAAGAAAAGTTTAGTCCTAAAAGTTTTTAAAAATCCCACCTCTCTGGTATAATCAACCAAAAATGCTGAAAAATGAAATGGGCTTCCTGTGTTTTACGATAAAAACACGTGGACAAGGTAAAAATGAAAAGCTGTCAAAAATAAGCCATATTTTATTGAAAAAATACATCGTCCCCTATTTTAAGACTGGAAAATAACCAAATAACTAATTAGCATTTGAAATTTGCGTTAAAATTAAAAAATGGTAGAAAAATGTATATATACAAGATTACAAATATTAAATAGAATATTCGAAAAACCATAAGGCTGCTTCCCTGCTTAATTATACGTAAAGACTAGCCTATTAAAAGAACAATTCTTAAAATGTTCTGAATTGAATTTAGATCTAGACTTTGCCGAGGATTGAGCGCGAAGCTTTTTAGAATTGTGATCAGTTATTTTTGTTTCTTGTGGCTGATTGTTTTGATTTTTTTTTTCCGGCCTGTGATCCTAACTTAAGTCCTAAATTAGGACTTCGTTTGCCACCCTAATATTCACCATCCCCTCGTCCAGAAGCGATAAATAGGATAAAACATTTTTTTTCAGTTCGTCAACTGATCTGTTTAGAAAACCTGTATACATAAGACAATATTAACTATTCTTCCATTAAATAAATAAAGATTTCACAGACTACTGTTAATCTTATGTGTACAGATGATACTGTATTATGCATATGTATATATGTTTTAAATTTAGAAATCTGAGAACGATTGGAATTGTGGGGGACTGAGTGTTTTCTTCGTTAAAAATTCAATATACAGCTACCCAGATAGTTTGCCAGCGCAGATCATCCATCAAAGCTAGTATATCAATATATTAACTTTTTGCGAACTACTAGCTAATAAAAACCACAAACAATTTACAGCTTATAACCCACAATTCCTTTCGGTCTCAGATTTCAGACCTCCGACCGACAACGTTTTTTGAAATAGGTGTATAGAATAGGATCCTATCTTGGCCAATAGGCGCAGGAAATTAGCTGATTACGTTTTATCATCAGAGATCATCAGAGCATAGATTGATAGATATGGAGTCAAATCCACTTCTCCATACAATAAAACATGAAAATAATTCACTTCACCTACGACTTTTAATTTCTGTAACTTTTTCTTGTTCTACAGCTCCACTCTTGTCTTATCAGAAAACATGCATATCTTAGCTAAACCCAAGGGCTAATCGACTTTAGGGGAGCTAATTGAGTTTGAGGGGGAGGGGGGCTAATTGAGTTTCTTCCATCTCAACACAACGGAAACAATAAAAAAGTGTCTAATTCTTCAGCTTTGTTTTGTTTTTGTTTTCTGCTGTGCTCCCACCCCCCTGGATCAGACTTTGATACCTCATCTCATTAGTTAACTACCTAACTCGGCCCGGTTGTACGAAGAGTGGATAGCGTTATACCTGATGGACAAACCATTATCCAGCGGTTAAGTCGAAGCTGTTATCCAATAAAAAATATTTATCTACGAATTAGATTAACCCGTCTGATCGTGCTATCCACCTTTCGTAGGGCCCTATTTTATATTTTGCTTTAGCAAATTGATTAAATATTTAAACAGGTCTCTGTAGGTGTATTTACATCAATAAGCGTTACAATCAAGCTGGGTTTGCTTTTGCCATTATAAAAACACTAGGCCAGAGAATATTGTTACACTTTTCTTTTAACCTGGAAAATCCTTCAGTGACAATACGTGCTAAAATGCTGCTGCTTTTGTTGGTCTGTGTTTTTGTTGGTGGGAGTTTTGCTGGAAATCCTGACGGTATGTTTGTGTAATATCACATCTTTTCTTTAAACGCGCAAAATCTTTTGTTTTACATGAGATCATTTATGGTACAGATACTATCAACTTATTCGAGCATCTAACTTCACACATGAACCGAGCTTATTAATACCATATTACAAAAGACTCTGGTCTTCGATATTGGTATTCTGCGAATTATAGTCTGTAAACAAAATGGAATATACAGTACGTATACGGATGAGTATGAAGTACGGAGGTGCGGAGAAAAGATACAAGCACATCTTTAAGGAGTTAAATGAACAAAAGAAAGCGTGAAAGATATTTTGGTATTTGATCGAAGTTAAAGGCTGGTTTTCACTAGCGACATAAGCGACGGAAGCATAAGCATTAGCATAAGAAAAAGGAAACCTTCCGTTCCTTCTGCTTATGCCTCCGTCGATGTTCTGCTTCTGCTTACGTCTCCGTTTTTTGATTTTCACAGGAACTTAAGACGTCTTACGCCTCTGCTTCTGCTTCCGCGTCTGCTTCCTTCGCTAGTGAAAACCAGGCTTAAAATGAATATAGAGCGGCTAGATAAAAAAGCGTAATATCAACGCGATGGCAATAAGACCTAGCCTTTCACTTTCTCAAATGCAGATCATTAAGAAATTGTGATACACTTAATGCCATTTCTCATATTTTATACAAAATAAGATCAAACATTCCCTTCCTCTTTCTTTATTTTGATGTGCTCTTTTCATTCCAAGTGTTCATGCATTGAGATAACACAATCACTCTTGACTGTTTTATCCAGAGAATGAAGGCATCAAGAATGCAAATCTATTTGAAGGAGATATGATTCTGTCTAATGATCAAAAGCTATCTGCGAAACTTGGTCTTGATGTAGACTCCGGTAGCGCTCGTGGATCCATTAGGACGGGACATTGGCCTGGTGGAGTACTGGTGTACGACATCGCACAATCTCTCCGTAAGTCTTGACTAAAACTAGCCCAAGCATAGAGCAGTTTTTAAATGACTGTGAAAAGCTCACGGCAGGAACACGGTCGTGACACGGCAAGGCATACACCAGACCAATCACATTGCACGAGAATTTACTCTCCATCCAATCAAATACACGGAACACGGCATAAACACGGTGCGGACACGGTCACGCCAATGTCACGGCACTGCCACTGTGAAAACGTCTTTGTTTTACACGTGAACACGAGGCTAGTTAGTGTACTGTCTAAAACAACAGTTCAAATTGGTTTCCATCTTTTTATTCGGGAATTATTGGAATTAAGTGGAAAATAGCAAATCAGAGCAGTTTAGCACATTAGTCTGGACTCGGTTTAAGGACGGTACGGAATTCGCCGGTAACAAAACGAGCAAGGGATGGGCCCGAGTTTGAAAAGCACAAGTTTATTTAAGCCGGTGTAATCCCCCTTCCCCCCACCACCAAAAAAAAACGAAGAAATAGGAAAAGAAGGAAAGAAAAAGAAAAGAAATTTAAAAAAGAAAGAAAGAACGAAAGAAAAGAAAAAAGGAAACAAGACAAAGAGAAAAAACAAACACTAACGCGCATGAAAGAATAACGTACAACAAGCGTAATGACCAAGCTTCAGGAAGGGTGGCTTTATTTGGCATTATATATAGAAATGATGTCATAAGCATCAAAACACTGCCAATTAAAAATTACCCCCAAAAATGTTCTTTTACAAATTTGTAAAATATATATCAGAATGATTTTTTTTTTTTAAATAGCGCAGCGCGCTGATTCTAAAAATAGCTTAAAGATTCGGACACGCATTGCATTCTGTTTGAACCGCTACGAGGATTATACGAACTGATTTTATTATTTTTACTCAAAGTTACAATAATAACTCATGTGAACTAAGATCAACTGCGATCGGCTGTGAAAATTATCTGCTGAAAGTAAACTTGTAAGTTTGTTTGTCCGAATTTCGCCTTTGTCTTCGATTTTATGACGACGTCAAGGTTGCGCTGCGCTATTGCACAAATTCAATTATTACCATATTATTCTTTGCGTGTTCTTTCTTAATTAAAATGGGCTTTGTTTGTCAATAGACCTATCCCTAATTCGCTTGACTGAACACGAAACAATGGTTTGAAGTCGAGACTAAACTTGATTCTTTTATTCATCAAGTTCAACCTCGACTTGAAACCATTGTTTCGTGTTCAGAAGCGAATTCGAAATTCTGTTAAATCAGATTTGAGAAACTCGGTTAGAGCCTCTGGCTCGTTTTGTTCCCGGCAAGTCTATACCCCATTTCCGGAGAGGCTAAAGCGGAAACAATCAGATCAATGCCCGCGTTAAAATTGATATTAACTTTTATTCAATAGAAAGGGATAGTCGAGCAATGAATGCCATAAGGGCAGGAATGAAAATGTGGACGGACAATACTTGCATTCGGTTCAAACAGAGAACCAACGAGTATGCTTATGTGCAGTTCCATATTGGAAAAGGGTGAGTAAGTTCCTTGGAATATTATATCACATTATAATATATAAGGAGGTTGTTTCAGGGTTCCATCTGTGAGTTAGTGATGCCCTGACTTATAGATCAGCCCAGAGGTTGTTTCAGGGTTTGATCTATGAGTTAGCCATGCCATGACTGCTTAGATCAGCCCAGAGGTTGTTATAGGGTTCAATCTGTGAGATAGCCATGCCCTGACTTAGATCAACCCAGAGATTGTTTCAGTGTTCAATCTGTGAGTTAGTCATGCCTTGACTTAGGTCAGCCCAGAGATTGTTCCAGGGTTTCAATCTGCGAGTTAGCTGTGCCCTGACTTAGATCAGTCCAGAGGTTGTTCCAGGGTTTCAATCTGCGAGTTAGCTGTGCCCTGACTTAGATCAGTCCAGAGGTTGCTTCAGGGTTTGATCTGTGAGTTAGCCATGCCCTGACTTAGATCAGTCCAGATTTTGTTTTAGGGTTTGATCTGTGAGTTAGCTGTGCCCTGACTTAGATCAGCCCAGAGGTTGTTTCAGGGTTTGATCTATGAGTTAGCCATGCCATGACTGCTTAGATCAGCCCAGAGGTTGTTATAGGGTTCAATCTGTGAGATCTCCATGCCCTGACTTAGATCAAACCAAAGGTTGTTTCAGGGTTCAATTTGTGAGTTAGCCATGCCCTGACTTAGATCAGTCCAGAGGTTGTTTTAGGGTTTGATCTGTGAGTTAGCTGTGCCCTGACTTAGATCAGCCCAGAGGTTGTTTCATCTGTGAGTTAGCCATGCCCTGACTTACATCAGCCAAGAGGTTGTTTCATCTGTGAGTTAGCCATGCCCTGACTTAGATCAGTCCAGAGGTTGTTTTAGGGTTTGATCTGTGAGTTAGCTGTGCCCTGACTTAGATCAGTCCAGAGGTTGTTTTAGGGTTTGATCTGTGAGTTAGCCGTGCCCTGACTTAGATCAGGCCAGAGGTTGTTTTAGGGTTTGATCTGTGAGTTAGCTGTCCCCTGACTTAGATCAGTCCAGAGGTTGTTTTACCATACTTACCATTCTATTCGTTAGATGTTCGTCGGAGGTTGGCACGAAGAACAGACTTCAATATCTGAGTCTTGCGTCTGGCTGCTGGATACCCGGGATAGTTGCACACGAGATTGGTAAGCTTGTTTGACGGTATTATTTGATAAACAGCTGGATTCAGGAACAGTTTTTGTCGCGTCCATCATGTCACAGTAATTCCAAAGACGGTTGGTGAAGGTTTTGTTGTATTTTTCATGTTAATGCCTTTGCAAGTTGTTTGCGAACCCCGAAATGCAGGTTATGAAGCATTCAAGCCGGGTAAGGAACGTGCAACATGCATTCAACATGAGTGGCTAGAGGTTAACGGTTCCATCATCAGATCAACGACTGCTTCGACTTCTCTCCTTTCAGTGTAGCTTTAGCTTTAAATGCCCGTGATCATGACTAGCCACTGACTAGCCTGTCAAACGGGACCTCTCTGAAAGACACCTCGGAGATAACAAACATTATTATTATTATTTATAGTACACTCAACAAAATTACTCGACTCTGATTGGTCGAAAGGAGTACAATTATAGTAATTGTACTCCGTAGGAGTACCGAATTAAGTCTCTATGGCAACACGGCCAAAACAATGTCAAAACAATTATTTTCTATCGTTTTGTGCTTAAAAAACATATGAACTATAAACAAAAAATCGCACGATGTTCTCGTACAATTTGGAAATTAATAGACATGAGTAATGATTTGAAAGTTCTTGTAATTGCACGAGCCTTTACTCGAGATCGTGCGATTTCCTATTCTAATTATATATTGATTATTATTTTTTATAATTATTATTGTTATTGTTATTATTTATTATTATTATCATTATTATTATTATTTATTTTTATTATTTATTATTTTCATCATTATTATTATTATTATTATTATCAATATTAGTATTATTTATTATTATTATTTATTATTATTATTATAATATATATATTATTATTATATATATTATTATTATATATATATTATTATTATATATATATTATTATTATATATATATTATTATTATATATATTATTATTATATGAAAACGCTTTTATTTCCAAGTCAGTCGCTAGTCACTCATAATTCAATTCGGTGTATTAAATATTTTTTACACTCCACTTTAGGACATGCTCTTGGATTTTATCACGAACAGTCGCGCCCTGATCGCGATAATTACGTCACGATATACTTAAATAACGTTGATTTTGGTAAGTAGTCTTAATACCAATGCTCACGCTGATCAAATTGTTGGGGAACCTCAAACGATGTATTTTTATTCGAGTGTCCATCGATCGTTTGTCGATAAATGGTAATAAACTTACCTTATTCACCAGTTTCCTTCAATACATCATTTCACCGCTCAAACACAAAGCATTCAGTCGCAGTTGCAAGGTACAACTTTGAATAATCCTTTAAAAGCACCTTGACGCTTCGCTGGAGCGCTTGGTTTGACCAGTAAACCAATCTACGGATAATGGCGAAATTATGGACATAGATTCTCTTTAGGGAGTTTTTCTACCTTTTTGTGCTCTAAAATGTCAAAAGTATCAAAAACAAAAGTATAGCGACGAACTGCTTAACATTTTCGGCCATCTTTAGTTTAGGTTAGGAACCTGACATTTGACAAAGGAAGCCCGAAAAGCTTTAAAAAATCACAGGGATCTTGCTTGAAAGACAATATAAGTTTGATATATGGAGTATCGGAACAAAGGACGTGTAGTTACAGTGACTCAGTCACCTTTGAGGTCCTGATTGGATTCTTCGAGTTGACATCGCATATGAGTGGAGTGTGTTGGGTGATCTCCTTTGATTCGAGGATTGACATACAATCCACCCACCAAATCGACCACACCAATCGATTGTCCACGCTAATCGACCAACCAAATTGATACCCGAAATGGATCACCCACTTCGCACGAAACTAGCTTCGAATGCAGCTCTTATTATCCTTGATAGATTAGGTGGGAAGCTCACTAGAAACACTGAAGAGCCCCAATACAGCCCGAAACAGCTGTCCACTGTTTCCAGTTGAGCTGGCTCATGTTTTACGCGACTTGATGACGCGAAAGGCCCGCTATTGGAGAGTTTTAGATTGACTTTTTTTCCTCCCAGCAAACGGCAAAAGGGATCCCGTTTTCATCGTTTCCTGTATTTTAATTAAAACCTTTCATAAAACTTTTTCACTACACACAATATTCTTTTGTTTTTCTACTACTTGGATTCTTTCGCAACTCCTTTTTCAGTAATGTAAAATACTTTTACACTGGCCAACTGACGTTTGAAATTTGCCATGAACGTAAATCTAAAACTCTCTAATGGCATTCTTCTTCAGTCGTATTATACAAGGCTCGTAATTTACATATTACGCATTCTCTTGTTATACTTGATGAGTTTAGATATGAGGTATAATTTCCGACAAGTACCCACGCTCTACCATTGACTCTCTAAACACTCCGTATGATTATGGAAGCATCATGCATTATGATGCAACAGCATTTGGAAGAGGACGAACCACCATTGTACCAAAGAGGAAGGGGGTAATTATAATATTATTTATCAACACCATCGTTGCATTCTTATTAGTAACATCATTGTTATCATCATCATCACGTCACCACCACCCCCAAAATCATCATGATCATTAACATCACCATCACCATCACCATCACCATCACCATCACCATCACCATCACATCACCATCACCATCACCATCACCATCACCATCACCATCACCATCACCATCACCATCACCATCACCATCACCATCACCATCACCATCACCATCACCATCACCATCACCATCACCATCACCATCACCATCACCATCACCATCACCATCACCATCACCATCACCATCACCATCACCATCACCATCACCATCACCATCACCATCACCATCACCATCACCATCACCATCACCATCACCATCACCATCACCATCACCATCACCATCACCATCACCATCACCATCACCATCACCATCACCATCACCATCACCATCACCATCACCATCACCATCACCACCACCATCACCATCACCACCACCATCACCATCACTAGATGCATCCTAGCAAGTTTTTTGAACCTCACCCTGGACATGTTCAGTTGCTGATTAAAAGTAGAAAATAGCCAGTTTTCAAAAACTTTTTCGTGATTATTTGGTATTTGACCAAACGTTTTGGCAGCAAGAGTTTGGCGGCCCACCACCTATTTTTGAGCTAGTAATCGAACTACAATGTTCAAATAGGTAAACTTTTGGCGCAAAAATCGAAAAAAATACTTTTTTTCAATTTTTCTCCAAAAATCGTGGAGATCCCTGGAGTACTCCTTATGCTGGTTCAACCTAGGATCTCCACCTTGTTTTGGTTTCACGTTAAATTTACGAAGCTTGCAAGTCTAGTGTAAGTTCTATAACTACTTGGAACCCTAGGTTTCGAAGTTATGTCAATTTTTGAAACTTGAAAAAAAGTTGCCTAAAACATGACGCAAAATTATGAAACTTGCTAGGCATGATTTTTGAAGGTTAAGAAGAAGGTTCGCAAAAGAATTTGCATGAATTTCGTAATTTTACGCAAAATACAGCTGATGGTAAACTTTTTGGACATGTTCAAAATTGTTCTTTGGCTCTTTTCGACTATAAAATATACCGAATAAACGACAATAGTCATGGAACAGATAAAAAGAAGCGTCCTCTAACAGCGTAAGATATTTTCTATGCAAAACGAACGCATTTTGATTTCTTATTTAACAATTAAGGGGGAAAATTGGTAGCATAAAAAATTTTCCAAACTTTGTTTAGAATGTTCAATAACTTGCAATACAGCTTAAAAATGAACAAATAGTCGGGACAAAGCATGATAAGTGACAAATTTTGGGATAATATTGAAAAACAATCGAACTTATCCTCACATGGAAATGCATGAAAAAGCAAAGAAAATACCATGCAATCGAATTTTAGCTGGCATAATGCATTGAGTAAACATCCAACGAAGTCTGTCTATACTTTTTGAAGTGCCTAATAGATATTCTGGGCATTTTAAATAAATTTACGAAACCCCCGTTTTGAAGGGGGGAGGGGGAGGGTTAGGGTTAGAGATACTTGGGATACCAGTTGTTTCGAGATTTTCAATTTTCAGATATTATTTATCAGAATTCAAGACATTTTTACTAGGATCTATCTTCATCCCTTATTCTGATTTTTGATAAAGGATCATCTAGCTTATCGGCCAAGCCTATCTTCTGACATATACATGCTCTTGAAAAAGTACATCCTTTACTTGTAACAGAGAAAAGTAGACAAAACGCCAGGCCTGTGTTTTTTTAGCAGTAACGGAGAGAAGTTTGATTCCTCTGCAGTAGGGCAAAGATCTGTCGAGTTTGTGAAGAAATTGGAATTGGCAGGAGAAGATCCTAAGACACAAGAAGGTGCATGCACAACTATTGGAAAATAATCTGTCAACTGAGATACTCTTTTACCATTGACTGCACAAAGAAAATATATATTTGATTTTTTCCTAAATTTCCATCTCAAAATAAGTTCGATTTATTTCAACATCAACCCAACATTAGTCATTTCTCATGCATTGTCCTGACTATTTGTTCACTTTTAAGCTGCATAGCAAAGTAGAAGCAAGTGTAGAGAACCATTTAAGGTTAGGAATCATATCTGATCTTGGACATGTAAACACCAAAACTGCTATGTAAAACGCAAAATAAAAAGGAGCAACTGAGTCATACAACAACAAGGAAAAGTCCATCAAAGTAAAACCTAACGAGCAGCCTGTGTCACTAGCTGCAGAAGTGGAACAGATACCTATGTGGAACAGATACCTATAATATTTGTCCTAGACTCACCTATATCAGTGCGAAAAACAAGTCAAATGATGACCTACAAAGTTCAGCGAGAGAGCAGACGAAGAAAGTAAAGCCTTAACTTGTTTAAGACGTGTTGCTTTTAAATTACACCGAAGTATCAAGGAAATAAAAAACATCAACAAGAAGTCAAAGATTTTGGGAATGCTTACTGTCGAAGAAAGAATGAGCAGAGTAGCATATATTATAAAAAAAGCCAGCCAGAATTACCACGAAGTACTATTGATCCGCAGAGCCTTGTTCATATCAGAACTGGTTTCCAAAATTATAGCAATTGAAACAAGGTCATCAATTTCAGAACGACGTTCACAGATGAAATAGCGGTGCAGAAGACAGTGAAGTTATAAAAAATGCTACTGGAGAGGACATGAAATTCAGATAATTACAGCCACGGAAATCTAGAATCCTTGAAGGTTTTGAAAACCAATTTGGATACTAAGAGTTAAAAGAAATCTGCACCAGGGAAGATGACAGTGCATCATGATGGCGACAATAGTACATCGAGAAGGTCCGCACAGAATGGAAAAGAGTAAATGAAAAGCTGACAAGTTGGAAACTAACGCAAGCCATGACTAAGTGAGAAACGACAAAACCAAATTTTATCAAAAGGAGTATATCTACTATTAAAAACCAGGACTTTAGCATGGTGGCGTAAAAAAGTTATAAATACGTTAATTGGACTAAGAAAGTACATAAGAGGAAAGAAATTAAATGGGAAAATACTATTATGTGAAGGCAAAGCTCACCATCTATAATTTTCTAAGATATGAGGAATAAACAAAACAGTAAAATTTTTGAACATGTTCAAAAAGAGTACCATGTTCAAATAAATTACTTAGAAATAGGTAAACTTTTTGAACATGTCAAAAAGTTTACTATGTCTAAGTAAGAATTTTGAACATGTTCAAAAAACTTACCTACAAACTAGGTAAACTTTTTGAACTTAGGTAAGAATGCATATGGCCATCACCACCACCATCACCACCATCATCACCATCACCACCACCATCATCATTATCATTATTATCATCATTATCATCATTATCATCATCATCATCATTATCATCATTATCTTCATCATCACCATCATGCATCATGCATCATCATAACCAGCACCATCAATATCACCACCACCATCATCAACATCTCCATCATCATAATCATCATCATCACCATAATGCATCATCATCATCATCACCATATTATCACCAACATCACCACCATTATCACAATCATCACCAACATCATCATCATTATCATCATCCCCAGCATTAGAACATTATCATAATAATTACACCCCAAAAACGCCAAGGCCCCGGGGATAATGACCTTGCATTCTTCTTGTTTTTTCTCAGGTGACCATTGGACAGCGAACTTATATCAGCAAAATCGACATTGATCAGATGAATCTGTTGTACAAATGTAGCGGGACTACAGGAGGTAACGGTGGTGAGTATGCTGTAGTTGCTTGGTTTAAATCAGATGTTAATTGAATGTTATTATCTGCTCTAAATGGTTTTCAAACACTGACCACTATGTGCTGTCAACCAGAAAGGATTGCTGGGTTTTAATAAGCTGATAAAAGTCTTTGAATCTCATTATCTGCTCTAAATGGTTTTCAAACACTGACCACTATGTGCTGTCAACCAGAAAGGATTGCTGGGTTTTAATAAGCTGATAAAAGTCTTTGAATCTCATTATCTGCTCTAAATGGCGGTCAAACACTTTCCACCATGTGCTGTCAACCAGACTGAATTGCTGGGGTTCAATTGGCTGGTAAAAGCCTTTGAATCTCAATACGAGTTCTATACTCTATTTTCAAATTTTGCTCATGGTTAGCATCCATTTACGATTCAGTAAAAAATCGAGTTGAGATCTGAAATTTGAGCACTTGAAACAACCATTGCTACAACACACTTTATTCGCCTTGATGCAATGTTTTCCTATTTCAGACCAAGTGTCATTCCCTATAGTGTCATTTCTTTATTTAACGGTTGTACACGAAAAGGCACATTAGTACTTGTCAAGAGAATGACAAGCACGTGGTCTAAAATTAAGAAAAAAATAATCCCCCCCCCCCCCCCCCCCCAAACCTCTCTATTGCTAAGCATACTAAGATTATTAGCTTTCAGATGCTTTTTTATAAAGTACTTTTCCGACTTTTCTAGGTTCAACCGGAGGCAACAATGATTGTGTGGACAACGATAAAAACTGCGCTTACTGGGCGGGAAAAGGAGAATGTGAGAAAAACCCAACTTACATGCTCAAGGAATGCAAGAAAAGCTGCCAAAAATGTACGTTTATATTATTATATATGCTTATATTTTACAACCAATATTTCATATATCAACGTAAAACTTGCTCAAAGTGCTAAGGATTTTGCACAATCAAGAAAAAACAATTTGGAACTTTGGAACTAAATTTTGATACCCTTTTTAACGGATTTCATATTCCAAGGGCTTAAACCCTTTTACGACTTTTCAACTGAAGTTCCTTTGATGACAGATGTGTTGAAGTTCCTTTACATTCACGCCTTCCGTGATCTCTGAAGCGAATTTTGGATAAATATATCTAAGCTCAATAGCTTTGAAATACGCTTAAAGTGTTCTTGAGTATTGATACTTAATTCCTAAAACAATTAAAAGCGCTTGATCTTCGGAAATATGACTAAAAGAAAGATTATTATTTCCACTATAAGATGCGAAACTAAGAAGCCAAAGCATATAGAAGAGTTTAATTAGGAATTCCTTAACAACACTCACAAGATGTGGGATCCGGTCTTCAGTACGCCCTCTCCAAATTGGCACCAATGAACTGAAGTATCTTAAGTATCACAGTAGCCTATTGAAATTTTTCACTGAGACCTCACGCAAAAGTTTTGTTTTTCTTTTCTTTTATAAAGACTAAAAGAGATTATGTTTCAATAGATATTAGTTAGAAAACTGTATAGTTTTATGAAGATTGTTGATAATACAGAGAATGTATCTGTACAGCTTTTACATGGAAATGTATAACTTAGAGGGGGGACTGCTAATAGAGCGGTCAAATTTCATGCAAGTTAAATGTGAGAACAATTGATATACACCACTTTAGCTAGTTGCTGGTGAGCAATTATGCAAGTTTTACTTCCGCGAGTAAATGTCATCATATATCTATTGACATTTACAACATACATTTCTCCGTAATTTTTTATATTTAATTTCGTGCGATATTCAACTGACCAAACAGTTTCATTAAACAGTTCTACAGTGGTACGCACATAACCTTGGCCATCAAACTTATGTTTTATAAATACGGGGATTTTCAGAAGTATCGAGAAATACAAATTACAATATCAAATAAAGATAAATCTATAAAGATAAAATATACTATATATACAATATATACACCTGCCTTCAAAAAGACCCGTGACAAGAAACACACGTACTTAAACACACGTGCGGTTCCGGCACCTTTAGCAACACGATACTGTCGACTATACCAATGCCGTTGAATCCTTTTTCAGCCAATAAATAAAAATACTTTTTCACGTGCAAATGCAACACACATTTCACGTGCAAATGTACACATTCTCGCTGTCTGATTGGTTAACTAGTAAAAAAAAAATGGTTGGCCACGGTTAGGAGCCTTGCACAGTAACAGTTTTCTTTTCTAAGAGTGTTTTTTTATTATTTCGTGCTCACGAAACAGTTTTATTAACTATCGAGGTTATAAAATTATAAAAGGCTAAAAAAATTTATTTAATAGCAACTTTTACAGTGATGTCATATGAAAAACCTTCATTGTTGAACATTTCATTCATTTCAAGATGAACACTTCTTTCAAATGCACGGTTGATTGTACTCATTGAGAACCGATTTAATTCAACGATGATCCAACCTTCATATATAATCTATTTATTATCATTATTATCTTCATCATCATTATTATTATTATTATTATTATGATTATTATTATTATCATTATTACTAATACTATTATTATTATTATTATCATCATCATCATCATTATTATTATTATTATTATTATTACTATTATTATTATTATTATTATTATTATTATTATTATTATTATTATTATTATTATTATTATATATTTCAGGTTGTATTGATGGAGATAAGAACTGTCAATACTGGGCAGGGATTGGAGAGTGTGAGAAAAATGCTGTTTGGATGAAAGCAAACTGCAAGAAGAGCTGCAAACAGTGTTAAACGTAATGCACGTCTTAAAAATTAACGTTGATTAAAGTAATCGTTCACCACATGCTTTGTACGTCAGATTCTTTTTTTGCTGTTGTTTTGTTTTCTGTTCGTTTGTTGTTGTCGTTCATTGTTATTTATCCAATGAGCTATAACAAAAACGAGCAATGAAAAGGGTCCAAGATTGACTGGTAAATCAATAGTCCCTTTTACAGTTCCCTGTGCCATCTTGAAAGGTAGCCGTGCATTTAATTTGCATCGAAGCAGGACGAACGGTGAGCTTGCAATGATATAGACTTGTGGATAACTGTTCAAGTTGTTTAAAGAAAGTCTCCATCATTGCAAACTACCTTTCAAGATGTCTTTATGAAACGTTTACTCATTTCAGACCACGAGAATAGGATTCTTCGTTTGAGTTGCATCTAATATTCATGTATATTCTCCCGAAAACCGTTAAAGAAAGAAATGATACTCTAAGGAATGACATGTGGCCTGAAATGAGAAAACATTACTCCCAAGGCAGAGTTTACTGATCAGTCACTCACAAGAAACGTTTAAACACACAAGATATTCGTGCCAAAATAGAAAAAAGTGGTAGAGTACTGTCATGTCTATTTTACTCCGACTAAGGACTAGCGTCCAAAACGTCAGTAGGTTTTTTCATCTTTGCACGGTGTGAAACTTACCCTTTTAATAATAATAATAATAATAATAATAATAATAATAATAATAATAATAATAATAATAATAATAATAATATAATAATAATAATAATAGATTTAATAATAATAATAATGATAATTAATAATAATTACTAACAATTAATAATAATAAAATAATAATAATAACAATCCCATTACTTATATAGTGCAAAATTATTAACTCACAGATAGAACCTTGAAACAACCTCTGGGCTGATTTAAGTCAGGGCACAGCTAACTCACAAATTGAACCCTGAAACAACCTCTAGGCTGATCTAAGTCAGGGCATGGCTAACTCACAGATGAAACAACCTCTTGGCTGATGTAAGTCAGGGCATGGCTAACTCACAGATGAAACAACCTCTTGGCTGATGTAAGTCAGGGCATGGCTAACTCACAGATAGAACCCTGAAACAACCTCTGGGCTGATCTAAGTCAGGGCACGGCTAACTCACAGGTAGAACCCTGAAACAACCTCTGGGCTGATCATAGTCAGGACACGGCTAACTCACAGATCTAACCCTGAAACAACCTCTGGGCTGATCATAGTCAGGGCACAGATCACTCACATAGAACTGCAAGACAAAACTTTTTTCTGAATCAAGGTAGGTATGTCTGAATGGTATTCTTTATCGGATTCATTTTTTTTAACAGTAGGCGGCGTTTGGAGCGTGCTAATGTATTTTCTGAAGATTTGGACATGAAGATTTAATCTAGTTTAATTCTAGCCTAATATATCAAAAAAAAAAAAAAAAAAAAAAAAAAATCAACGCCTAAAAGCTAACACCTGCTGCTTTGTTGTCAATGTTTGCACTGCAGCTAAGAAAACCCTGACTTTATAATATTTTTGTGCTGTGCCTATGGGCACAGTACATTTGTTTTTGTTGAGTTAGGTATGATCGGAATTTAGTGTTACGAATGCCATTGGTGGACCTCGTCATGATTGACATTAGTGAAACACGAGGTGAAAATGCATGTTGAGATCTGTAAGATTCGGACACGGAGGAGGTGAAAGAGGTTGAACATATGTGGTTTTCGAGGTAAGAGTGCCTTAATCCAACTTACTTTCAACTTAATTTGGTAGTTCTAAGCAGATAATTAGAAACTGGAGCTAAATTAGCAATTTTAAGTGCGATTTTTGTTTTTTTATACAACTCGAATTAATTACGTAAACAAAAGATTATAAATGGACAGGCCAGGAATTTATACTGCGTCATTGATGTAAAATAGTACTCGCACGAGTTTTATATTATTTTACTACCAAGAAAAATGATATTAGGTTTGATTAGCAAAACATTTTTATTTCTAGTCGAATATTTTCATGACAAAAACGTATTTCATGCCGTAAGCTTGATGTTATTTACTAAAACAAGGAACGACCTGAAACGACCTGAAACGACCTGAAACCATCTTGAAACCACCTGAAACCAGCCAAAACATTGAATCTCCATCGAGTTTGTCGTTCAGTTTGTGTATTTTATTGACTGTTATCGATCGATCGAGTGTTTGTTTTCCTTGGAAGGGATGTACTTCATGGTAGAATTTCACATAGTCGCTCATACGTATAGTCTCCCATAGAAGTATTCCACACTTATACCTCACTTTTCCCTTGCTATGATTACCTGTTCCTAACTATGATCAACCGTCCCTACCTATGATCAACTGTTCCTAGCTATGATCAACTGTCACTAGCTATGAAGTGTAGGGAAAGAGATACGGTTTTCGTAATATTTCCATTCTGAGGTTACCCTGCGAGCAAAGTCTCCTTTACCTTCCCGCGAATGAGAGAAAGGAAAGAGTCTTCTTTCCTTTCTTTCACTCGGGGGAGGGTAACGGAGACTCTTCTGTTCAATAATGTTTTGTGTGGTGTTTTTGAGCCGATGGAGCCACCATAACACTGGTTCTCAGAGAGACGGAGGCTTGCTTTGGGGTTTGCGAACAAGACTCGTTTATGCTGGTTCAATTTGACAGTAAAAAAATATTCAAACCGAATCCACGGACTTTCTTTTGTCTTACAATGACTAAATCCCAAATAGTCTTGTACTCTATTCAAAGTATCCAAGAATGTGCACAGCACATTTGACACGTTTTCCCGTGTCAAAACTTGTTTCATTTAATCTTTTAATGTTCTGATTGAAATGCGTACACATACGGACAATGCTGTAAGGTTCATTAAGAATCTTTCGTTAAGAACAAAGTGAATCATTTATTTAACGAACAGAATAAGGTGACGATACCCAACACAGACGCAATTGTTAATGGAGTCGGTGTGTCTAAGTGTTACTGAGTGAAAATGAAGAAAATTTAACTCTCGCTCTCTAGAAAACATGATGTCAGCATTCATAGCTTGGGGCGATTTATGAACTACTATTAGGAATATTGCATGAGTTAAGTGAGACGTGTGAAGTTAAGTGTTGAAAGAATATATAGATAATCTTTTTATCTTGATGAATAAATAAATTCAAAATTGAACAATCTTTAAAAATAAAAAGATGACACCTATTCGGTTTGTTTAAAAAAGAAAATAATGTCGAACCTTTTTTTACTTATTCGATTCGTTTTTCATAAGTTTTTCATATTTCGTTTTCTTTCTTTCTTTCTTTCTTTCTTTCTTTCTTTCTTTTCTTTCTTTTCTTTCTTTCTTTCATTCTTTCTTTCTTTCATTCTTTCTTTCTTTCATTCTTTCTTTCTTTCTTCTTTCCTTCTTTCTTTCTTTCTCTCTTTCTTTCTTTCTTTCTTTCTTTCTTTCTTTCTTTCTTTCTTTCTTTCTTTCTTTCTTTCTTTCTTTCTTTCTTTCTTTCTTTCTTTCTTTCTTTCTTTCTTTCTTTCTGAGCCCGACCTGAACCGGGGTTAACTCTCCTTAATATTAAATCATCTTAAAATTACACCCTAAATTAAAATAAAAATATGAGAAGTTTATTTTACCGGAAAGAAAACAGACTTGCCAATGCAGTATTTTCCCTCTATGACTAAAATGCTTTAAATTTTGCAATAAAAAGTTGATCTTAAGTTCTGAAATATAAACTTTTTTTAACTTAGGCTTTGCAAATTCCTCCCTTTTATTAAAGAGCTCGACTATGTTGAGCAATTATGAGTTTCCGAGTCTTACATTGAACTCAAGTGATATTTACCCCTAGTTCTTTAAGTTTTATATTTTTTCTCCTCCTATTCAAGCGATCTGAGTTTAGCAATAAAAAAAGTTTTCTAGATCTAGATCTTACATCTCAAGTGATCTCTCACCCCTCTTGGTTTTTATTATTTCCCCTTTTTCTTGAAGTGCTTTAAGTTTTTTATAAGTTTAATCTTGAAGTTAATCTTGAATCAGTATAACAAACAAAATATCATATGAAAAGTAAATGTCATAAAGTTTGATTGAAAAAAACCATAAACAAGAAGCAGAATATTAAATAAATGATATTGAGTAAGTAATATAACAAATATTGAATTTTCTTCTCCGGAAGTATTTTAGTTTTCTTAAAAGAATAAAAGATATTCAGATATCGAAAGAAAAAAAATTAAGAATATCCGGCGGTACCATTTTTGGTTAAGGGAGCAAGGCAGAATATTTAACTTAATAAAATCAGAGAATTAATGAGTTTTTAAAATGTTTTAACACCCAAAACAGCGAAACTCCCCAATATTACAAAAGTTCTAGATCAAAGAGTTAGATAGCAAACCTATAAATTATTTAAATATTTATTCAGAAAGAATTTTTACATATTTTTTAAAGGGGATAATGTTTTATAAGCCATTATAGCTTCTGAGTTTAAGAACAAGAGAATTATTGAGAATTTTGACACGAAATTCCTTGGCAACGTGTAAACTTTGAAGTCGTTGAGTTATGCACTTGACCTCAGATAAATTCCAGTTGCCATGGCAATTTATTGCAAATTTAGCAACCAATCAATGCTTAGTTTGATATATATATATCGTAAACGATTTGCAGAATGTTTTACAAATGAACGGCAGAACAGAAAGAGCGAAATCCAAGCAAGCTAACGAGGTAAGAGATACTGTTTGTGAAACGCTTATTTTTCTGATCTAAGCTAGATTATTAAACCGTTTTCAAGGAAGCATCTTATTCTCTAGAGAAGAGTCACCAAATATAAGGAGAAATTCAATCTTACTCCAGGTGATTTGGCTAATTCCTTCAGCCTCAACAAATTAGTTAATCCGTCAACAACAACAACAAATAGAAATATTCGTAACTCAATATTTCGAAGTTCAATATTTTCTCAAGTGAAAGAAGATTCATCAAATAACTTTAGTAGGGTATTGTTGGTAAAATAATATTTATTTTCGACAAAATGAAATAAAACAAAAAAATAAAAATAAATAAATATAAATGAATAAATAAAATAAAATAAATAAAAGCTGATAGAAAGTAGTTGGATTCAAATTAAAATGCATTGTGCTTAGAATTCAAAGGCACCTGTTTCAGTATAATCGTTTTTCTTATTTCTTTAGGGATAAAAGTCAAAGTAGAAACTTTCATCATACATCAAAAGTAAAATCTAATTGTGATTTAGAGTGCTATTGTTTCAGTTTCTATTGTATTTCGGAATTGGGAGGTTAAAACTGAAAATCATATAAATAGAATAACCCTCGAAGTACGTGAGAGCCAGCCAACAATTTTTATCACAAGGTGAAGATAAAGAATCCACCCATCCTATCCCCAGGCTACTCATTGTTAGCTCTCCCAAATTCAAAATGGCGGACGCGGCTAAGATAACATGACACGTAGTCTGGCAAAACACTTGGAGTTATTTTTCAAAATAGACGAATCGCTTGTTATTCTTTACAAAACAATTCTTTTCTAGTTGTCTTTAGATGTTTCTATTAATAAAAATGGTGGCCTTAAACACTGCGTATATATTGACAAAAATACGCTCGATTTCCCAAAATCGGTCAAGGTACTCGTCTGAGAGTCAAATCACGAGCTTAACGTTATGTCAATTAGCGAAGAGAGAAGCCTGGAAACGAGGCTACATCCAAAATATATTTCGAAGTGACATTCAGAAACGTGCGCATTCACATGCTTCGCTGTTATTGTTAGTTTAATCTTAAAAACCATCAAAATTTTGGCACTATATCAGAAAAATAATAGAAGATCTTTATCGAATCTTGATTTTCAAGTGAATCGTGAAGAAAGGAATAATCATAAGCTTATATATCTAAAATCTAGCAGCATGAATAATAAAGTAGCTTTCATGAAATTTTTTTCAAAAAACAATGACGCATTTCAGTGCTTAACAAGCGGTGCCAGGCCGGAAAGAAGCAAGCTGGAAAACGACGACTGTTTTATTCAAAGATTATAAGTGTTATTTCTATTCAATTGCCCTATTTCACTATGACGTCACTGTTTGTTTATGTGGGGGATAGAATCGCCAAATCAATAGAAAATTCAACAAAATTTGCTCCTAGCGAAACAGTTTAATCTAAAATGGCCTGGTTTTCAGATATAATATGTGTTATTATGTACTAAAAATATTCTGAGCGTTTGCAGGCTATTCTACTCAGTTCTCTTCGTGAATTGATACGGGTTTTAGAACAATTTTCTGTGAATTTGCGTTGATTTGACCCCGTCCGACGACGAAGATCCTATGCGTTTAAACAATTTTTTGACCTGACGTCATAGGAAAACAGGCAAATTGATTGCTTTTCTTTGAGTTTATATCACGACTCGTTCATTTTTTTTACACCTTTTATATCCACAGGTAGCCCAAACTAGGTTTATGTGGAGTCATGTTATAAAAAAAGGAAGGCTATCGTGCGTTGTGTTACTGTTACCAAACACCTCGGACATCGTTCTTGGATTCCCATACAAATTTCTTTAGTTACCTCTTTAACCAGGAGTAAGAAAAGCTTCAATCAAGTTAGAAACATTAAATTTTGCTTGAGTTAATTAGAGAGTTAACTAAACAAACCGAGTAAGTAATTTGTTTGAAAGTCAGAACTTTCGTACGGTAATCAAGGGAGAACAATGTCTGAATTTCTTAGTGACCTTAACACGATCCAACACATTTTTTATTATCGTTGCGACGAACTAAAATAGGTTTTGGCGTACGTCAAGTATAATAAATTATCTAAAAGACTTTTGGGATAAGATAGTTTTAGATTAACGTTCACTGCAAACGTGAAACGTCAGTTGACCAGTAAAATATTATTTCAAATTACTAAAAAAGTTTCGCAAAAAAGTCCAAGTATTAAAAAAACAAAAGAATATTTGCACTTGGTGAGAAGGTTTGTAAAAGGTAAGTAAAATACAGGAAAACGATGAAAACGTGCTCACGTTTGCCGTTTGCGGGGAGAAAAAAAGTCAATCTAAAACTCTTTATACTTGTAATCAACACCCGAGCAGTGGATATCCTCTCAAGATCACTGTTCTTCGACCAATCACAGCGCGCGGAACTCTATGCTCAAGTCTAGAAACTAATAATTAACCCTTATTGACTGGGACCGAGGGAAACAATATGTTTTGTGGTCCCGAGACTACTGATGTTTCACGAGGCGGAGCCAAGGAAAATATCAGCGGTCGAGGGACCACAAAATATACTGCTTCCCAAGGTTCCAGGAAATAAGTGCTTTATTATCATACCAAGTGTCAAAGAGAACAAGAAAATCGGGAAGACTCCATGTTTTATCGGATGTGAATGAATTTTGCAAACGCGCGCTCAAATGTGTTGCTTCTCTGGTTTCCGGTTTTTATATTATTTAATCACGTGACTTCCGGTTTTGTTATTTCCGGTCCATAACATAATATTCCCCTTCCAGAATGGTGGCCAGGAAACAGTCAAATTTCTTCACGTTCACGTGACACACTCTCAACCAATAGAAATTGAGGAAAATTGAACTTTTGGTATATAATAATACTGTTAATTAATGCTAATGGTATATTTGATCAATTCAGGTCCCGTCTACACTATGCCGGATAAATTTGAATCCGAATTTTTATTTATTCGGTTAGGCCTACCGTCCACTCTAGTCCGGGCGAATCCGGAACAATTCTTTACCGAAAATTATTTTTTTCGAATATACGGTCTCCAAAGTGGAAGAATTTGAAAACGCCGGGCTAGCAGTTCTAGTTTTGACGGAGAACATTTCGAAAGAGGTTTTTTTCCGAATACGATGACGTCATGATTGTCATGGGAACATAGCGGGAAGGCTAAAAATTCACCTCAAGCTCAATTCTCAGGCTCAATCCTCAGATGTGCAATGAAGCGTTTTTGCCGCCTCTGATAGGACTAGTGTGGACGCGAAACATTTTATACGCTTTCATGTGTCGACGGAAAACTTTGCGGAAAATTGCGAAAAATTGCGGATTCAAATTTATCCGGCATAGTGTGGACGGAGCCTCAGCTCTTTTTCTTTATTCGTGCAGGACGGAATGCGAAAGAATCGTCCGAAAAGATACTTTGGGATAAACAGAGTATATGGTCAATGAATGAGAAAAAGAATCAAGCGATAGCAAAATACTGGAATCGAAAGACAGACTAAAAATTGGATCCTTGAAAAAAAATTCAGTCAAAATGGAAACCAACCAGTCTAATACAAATAACATCGCCACCTGTCCTTTAGTCGAAAGCAATATGTGGTTCTTGGAGTACTTAGAAGATGTCTACATTATGAACTGTGTCTTCAACTTTGTATTCGCGATCTCAGCAGTTGTCGGAAATTTTTTTGTTCTGTACTCAATTGTCAAGACTCCTTCCTTACACAAGCCTTCAAGCTTTCTCATTTGTAACTTAGCAGTGACGGATCTCGCAACGGGGTTTTTAGTCCAACCACTTTATGTCATCTACAAAATAGCAGAGATGAATGGTATTGTGAATATGTCATGTTATTGCGGCGTTGTCGTCAACTTGCTGGCCAATCTCTTCTCTGGCATGTCCTTCATGACAGTCACATGTATCAGCATCGACAGATACCTGGCTTTGTACCTTCACTTAAGATACGTCGCTGTGGTAACAACACAACGAGTGGTCAAGACAATCGCCATGTTCTGGCTCATTGGAATCTTCTTCGTATCATTTTACCCATGGAAAGTTTCAGTTTCCTTAGGATTTGGTGTCACAGCACTTGTAATGTGCTTAGGAATATCCTCATTTACATTCTTCAAGATATTCCAAGTGGTCAGGAAGCATCAAACGCAAGTTTATGATTATGCCGCGTCATACAATGTAGATGACAAAAGGATTGCCTTTCATGCACTGAACCTGTCTAAGTATCGCAGGTCAGTCCTTACGATGGTTTACATATATATTATACTTGTACTGTGCTATGTCCCTTACATGTGTACTCTAGCATCACGGCTACTGATAGGACTCACTAAAGAATACAAACTCGCTCTCAACGTTACAACAACGATAATTTACATCAATTCTTCAATAAATCCACTAGTTTACTGTTTTCGCCTGAGAGAGTTTAGGAATGCGATTATGAGGGTTCTTGGGAAGACAAGAGTATCTAGCGAGGCTTCGCGAACATTTCATTCTATCCCAAGGCAGAAACACCACAGAAGATCCTTTAAAACGAGTGATAGAAAATCCTCTTCCTAAGGTTCAATCTGTGAGTTAATGTTAGGTGCCCCCTGACCCGAACTAAAGCAGCCTACAATGAGGTCGTTAATTTCGGTTCAGGGTTCTATCTGTGAGTTAGCCATGCCCTGACTTAGATCAGCCCACAGGTTGTTTCAGGGTTCTATCTGTGAGTTAGCCATGCCCTGACTTAGATCAGCCTAGAGGTTGTTTCAGCGTTCAATCTGCGAGTTTGCCATGCCCTGACTTAGATCAGCCAAGAAGTTGTTTCAGGGTTTATTTGCGAGTTTGTCATGCCCTGACTTAGATCAGCCCAGAGGTTGTTTCAGGGTTTGATCTGTGAGTAAGCCGTGCCCTGACGTAGAGGCTTTCAGCACAGCACAGAGGCTTTCTCAGGGTTCGTTTTGTGAGTTATAGTCGTTCTCTAACTTAGGTCAGACCAGGAGAATTTGTTTCAGGGTTTTATACGAAGAGTTAGCCCTGCCTTCACATAGATATTAGCCTGATGTTTGCATCTATGAAGTCATATATACATTACAGTGTTGTTGAGTAGAATGTACTTCTTATAAGTTCATATATTATTTATAATTATTACTTGCTTTCTTAATGGGAATCAGAATTAGTTAATGAAGGCTTTCCCTAGACTATTATTTCTTTGTCTTACAAACGGTTGCGCACGAGAAGACATTTGAATATTGATACAACTAAAACGAAGAGTCTTATTCTCAATAGAATGACATGTGGTCTGAAATGGAAAACCAAAAAAGATGAATTGCGCATCGCTGCTGTAAAATAAATGCGACATGCGCCACGTAACAAGACACGCCTAAGCAATAGAGATATGTCAAAAGAGCTATCACTAATAATAAGCAATAAAATCCATCAATCTACGTCCAGGTGATAGTTTATTGGCCACATTAGAAACGAGTGAAGGGCTGAGTACGAGCATATAGAAGGTTTTGAAAAGTTTTTTTTTTAAATGATGAGAAAGAGCACATCAAAATTAAAGTGTCTATAACCTTTATAGGATTATAATCAATTTTGATTTTCTGTTGGAGATGAATAATTAAAGTAACTTTTTCGATTGACTAAATGTTCCCTGAGATATAACGCCCTAAAGTACGCAGTTTTGCCACGACCCATCGATTTGGACGGGATCGCGAAGTCGGGTACCTAATTGGCATCGAATGACGTCACAACAAGAACGACTCGGCTTCTAATGCAAGTATATACCTTTCGTAAAGTCTGAGGGGTTTGAGCACCCAGCAACAACACATCTAGTCGGCATTTCCTCATATTCTGACCTAAGAACTAGTAAAAATATTTGCTTATCACAAAATTCGTTCTTGTTGTGACGTCATCACTCATCAAGACTCTGCTCGGTCCCAGTTTCCCTTGTCGATGTGAAAACGCTGTTCAAACGAATACGCATTGTTTTGGTGCGGACGGTCCAAAACGGACCATTTTGAAAGCAATGACGTCAATAGCATCGCGTGATCTTTTCTTCAGGCCTCCTGTCCTATTTTCAAAACAAATATGGCGGATGAACACATTTTTATGAGTTTTTGACTTGTTTAATCGCTCGTTTGAAACTAGATATTGCTTTATTCAACCTTCTGTTGGCAACGCATAAAGGAAGAACACCAATTTAGAGCACACGTATTTTCTACTACTTCACAACATAAGGCTCGGGCAACTAAGCTGTAACAAAGGCCGATAAAGCTTTGAATACAAACAGGTTGAACCAGCGCGTGGTGGAACAAACGCCGCGGGCGCTGTTCGACCGGGCATGCGCAGATTGATGCATTACATGTTAACTAGGTTTATCATTTTACAATGTACTTGGATCATGCGCACAAGCGATAAACAACAATCCTGAAGCGAGATGACGTTTTACCCCCGTCTCTAGACCATAATAGTTTTTAAAATTCTTTCATATTAAAATTTTTGATTCCTTAGAGAATACAAGAACAATACTCATCATTAAAGAACAAAAGCAGTGTGAAAAGGATTATGGTCTAGAGACGGGGGTAAAACGTCATCTCGCTTCAGGATTATTCATAGTCTTTTATTCATTCTTTTCTTCTTGATTAATTTATAAACTTAAAACACTCATGAATAATTCATAAACTTATGGTCCAATTGGAGCCACCATACACGTCACGTGCATGGACCTTTATACCTGATAAAGTCCTCTTTATTAGTATTCAAGTGATTTTATATAAAGACACATGTGGTCTTCATATAAAGACCCCTCGAATACTATGAGGATGACTTCATCAGGGATGAAGTATGCATCCAAGTTTAGATGAAGACTTTGAGCCTCATCAAGGCCATATTCAACCCTAAAAATCTTTGACTAACGTGCCTGTCTTTGCCTTGGCATGCAATATCCAACATGTGGGAGCTTCTATTGAATCTGGTTGCGCATGCCCGTGACGTCAAATCTCTATCGAAGTATAAAAATATTCATGTTCGTGACGTGTATGGTGGCTCCAGTTGAACCAAAATCTTATCAATTGAGTGTCTTAAGCTGTTCAAAAAACTCGTAGATCGTGTTTTATCAGGTATAAAAGCACTCGGCTACACCTCGTGCTTTCATACCTGATAAAACACTACTACTCGTTTTTTAAACACTACATAATTTACAAGACGTTTCGATTGAACGTCATTATCAAGTGATAAAAAACTAAAAAACGTTAACTTATATACATGAATAATAGTGAGTATAGAATGGTGCGAAAACGAAAAGCTATGTAATTTAAATATTAATGTACAATAAAATGACGAACAAAGAAAGAAAATAAATAAATAAAAAACACTAATAAAATACTTTATCCCGAATAGAATCACTTTGAATATTTAAACTGATTTCACTGCTTCGTCCCCGCATGGTTACTCGAAATTACTTTTTTGGAGTACTTTATGAAGCAGCTGCTTAGAAAACCCGGTGACTATTATACAACTAAGACAGACACACATTCATTCATTCGAAGTCAATATTGGGTTGTTTGAGTTAACAAAGTGTAAAAAAGCCAGGTCTTCCTTAAATGTATCTGTGCCTTATTTAATTAGTAAAGATGCTTTTTTGTTCTTTGAAAAGCCCTTTAGCTATTTTGCACAGTCTCACATATAAGACATTTAACCACAAACAATTTAGTAAAAGTTGGCAATCATTCATCTATTCATTCTTTCTATGCGGCGTTTGCCCTCAAAGAATAAATATATCTCTTACACAGCCCCGTTTACACTAGCAATTTTTGCGGCGATTTTTGCTGCGACATTTTTGCGATTTTGTCCATAATAAATAATGGTAAAGAATTTACTCGTAAAGTTTTTTCCAGGATACCAAGATTTTCCTAGACGAATGTCTCTTTTGAAGGATGAGACAAAAGATTTCATATTTCTGAAAATTGCCACAAAAATCGCAGTAAAAACTGCCGCAAAAATCGCCAGTGTAAACGGGGCTTAAGACAGACACACATTCATTCATTCAATGGCTGTTTGCGTTACCAAAGTATAAAAAAGGCCAGATTTTAAAATATCTTTGTGCTTTTTTAGTGAAGATGCTTTTTCGTTCTTGCACAGACTCACATATTAGACATTTAAACACAGACCAACTTAGTAAAAGTATACAATCATTCGTCTAAAAAGCAATCTCTTATAAGATCTTTCTGCTCTTTTAGTAAGGTATATATATATAATATATATAACAAAGTATGTAATGTGGTCTATACTGGTGAAACAGTGCTCGATGCGTAGGGATTTAGAGCAATAGATATATAGTAAAGATTAGATTAAAGACGAGACATGTTCACTGTAACTCCGAGTTTCGTGCTTACGCACTCATCAGACAGACTTTATATATATATTTGGGTTGCTCTTTCTAGGCCTTTATGCCGTTAACCAACAATTTTCACGAGTTTGGAAGAGCTTTCGTTTCTTGAATGCCGGTAATTTTTTGACCATTCATATCGCGAGAAAATGATTATCACTATATTCAAGCATGCGCTAGCATAGATTTTAACCCGGCAGTTAAAAGAAAATATTTTTAATATTTAGATTTCATGATATCGTGTAAATAACATCCCTAAATCCAAGCGAGCGTTAGATTAGAACTCAGTAATTACACCGGGTTATTACCATCGTCTACCTTTTTTCATGAAAGCGTGTAATAACACCCGTTAATTTGTGCTTTAGAACACATTTTGATAGGCAATTACCAGTAATTTTTGCTGTTTACACTTTAGCTTCGCCTAACTCTTCTTTTAAGGTGGCTGCCTACTTTTGAAAATTGATTTAAGCTTTTTTTAAACTTCGATTTTCCGAATTGAAATTTAATACTGATTACAAATCTGGAAAGAAAAATAGGGTGTCCCGAGCTTGTTTTCGAGATAATCAGCATTTAATGAAAGCCTATGCACGAGCTTTTGGAGTAAAAGCTGCGTCACCGGAAGTGATTAGAAAAAAATTAAGATCCATAAGATCATAGTTATTTGCAGACTATATGATTGCACGAATGAAGGCTAGTGAATCATTCTACAATAATACATGGATATTTTCAACAAAAAGACAAAAAGATAAACTAATTTCTTATATTTTGTAGTTTTGGTTCTCTTCAAAATTTCATAAAGTCGAACAAAAATCCCTACAAAAATCTATTTTTTCATGTGTTGCTGATTTAAACTTTTTCTAAAATGTTGATAAAACGTAGATTTTTGAGAGTTCTTTCGAATGAGCCATTAAAAAATATAGAGTCCCGTGCAAAATTTGAGGGTTTTGCGCTGTTGGAGCTCAAAACGCGTATGGTTATTCAGAAAATATTGTAGATTTTTCAGCGGTTTTTGAGCGCGCGTTTATCGTGGGCTCAATTCGAACGTTCAAAAGTAGGCAGCCACCTTAATCTGTACACGTGCCTTTCCTAGAGCTTCAACTCTCAAAAGAACTGTCCTTTATACATTTTTAATATTAAGCTACCAATTTGTATCCCAACTAACTTCGTAAATCATAAACGTTTTATGCAAAACGAGGGTATTTTCAAATGGAAAAATTATTATTACACTATTTATTCCTTTAATTATTTTTATAAAGAACCTTTTTATTCATTTTTCTATACATAATTCATTTATATCTTTTTCATTTTTTATAATATAAAACTTACAAAGCATTACGACTTTTGTAAATATGCGTTCTTAAGAACTAAATTATTATTATTATTATTATTATTATTATTATTATTATTATTATTATTATTATTATTATTATTATTATATAACTTTCGAGAGCACACTTGAGATTATAGAGCGTGTAAAGTTAATAGCCTGTACTTAGGCCATGTTTTCAAGTTAGCTTTTGTTATGCGAAATCAGTATTGGAGTCAATGGGCAGCAACTTTATAGACTTCTACTCGTAACAGCAGTTTTTATCTGTGTCACTCGTGGAATACTGAATAAAAAAGGTGAAGTAAGCAGGTGAGTTCCCAATACCGAACGTTAATGTTGGATAAATCTTGCTATTTTATCCTTTGTTAGGGACATCTTGGACTCCGTGTGAGGTAGTATAGGAACGATAAACGTAGCTAAACACGTGTGATTTAATACTATACAATGAGCAGCGAAACGTTTCATTAAAAAAAAACTCTTAAATAGGAACTTTGAGGTGGCATGTAACCCCTGTAGTTTACTTTCAACTCCTACTGAGTTAGGAGGGACTTTATCTAAACTAGCTTGAGTCAGTTAATATCCACGATGAGGCGAATGTAGCCTTAGAACTTAGAACATAATCTCATCTTTAGAACGTTTTAATTAAGTCGGGTTTAAGAATAAAGATATTCTCCAGTTTTGCCCATTTTCCTTGCATCGGGAAGCTGAGTGAACTTGAAGCTTTTTTTTTTAATGAACTTTTTTGCCGAGGAATGAGAAAATGCGACGGATTTAAAGTTTTAAACTGAAATGCATTCACTACTGTCGACCGATAGATGTAACTAAATTTAAGTATGGAGAAATCTAGCTTTAATAAGAAAACGGAGAGAACTTGAGGTTTAAGTTTTCACGATATTTCCAGCGAAGGATTAATACTGTTAGATAAACTTTTCAATAGGTTGTATATTCTGTTTTTCCTTTTAAACTCAACCAACCATATAGACTGGTTGAAACGATATTAAAATGGTTATAACCATTTGAAATTGGTTGGAACTACCAATGATAATGCAATCTAAGCAATAGCAATTGAACAATTCTATTAACTTGTCAAAGTTTAAAACAGAATATAAGACCAACAACTTCATTATTAAAACTAAAATAACGTAATTCTGTATTTTGAATCTTAAGAATTCATTGAAAGTCTTTATGAGTTCTAATGATATGCGCCTTCCCGCCATGCGCCGTCTTTTATTTGAACTCTTTCATCTGTTAGCCACTTCAAGTCCTTTTTAGTGCTTTTCAAGGAGAACCTGTTCTTCCAATGCGCTCTATAGTGTGCTTTCCCTGAATTATTCTACGGCTCATTAAGGTGGCTGTCTACCTTTGAACGTTCGAATTGAGCCCACGATGAGGGCGCGCTCAAAAACCGCTGAAAAATCTACAAGATTTTATTGAAAAACCAAACGCGTTTTAAGCTTCAACAGGGCAAAACCCTCAAATTTTGCACGGGACTCTATATTTTTTAATAGCTTATTCGAAAAAACTCTTAAAAATCTATGTTATATCAACATTTTAGAAAAAGTTTAAATCAGTAACACATGAAAAAATAGATTTTTGTAGGGATTTTTGTTCGACTTTATGAGATTTTTTAAGAGCACAGAAACTACAAAATATGATAAATCAATGTGTCTCTTTGTCTTTTTGTCGAAAATATCCATGTATTATTGTAGAATGATTGACTAGCCTTCATTCGTGCAATCATATAGTCTGCAAATAACTATTATCTTATGGATCTTAATATTTTTCTAATCACTTTCGGTGGCGCAATTTTTATACCAAAAGCACGCGCGTAGGCTTCCATTAAGTGCTGATTATCTCGTAACACACGGGAAATTGAGTGCGTGGTATGATAATGAATAATATCAACAATCTTAACCGTATAGTAGGAAGTGCCTGTCGTCCATCCTTTCGGTCATTCCATCGGCTCAAAAACTTCACAAAAAATTGAACAGAGGATTCTCCATCTACAGAAAAAGTTTGGTATCGAACATTTACCTCAGAATGGAAATATAACAAAAAAAAACGCATCTCTTTCCCCGTCGCTACTTAGTAATCTTGCTCCCAAAACAATATGGCGTCGCAAAACCTTGAAAGAGTATATTAAAATACATCAATATATTAATCTTACATCACTCGCCGTCATATAAGGGTCTATTCACACTATTTACAGCACACAACACTCAACTTACACGTTGATTTTTATAAGAGAGAACAATCAGTCATAAGGGGCTCCGTCTAAAGGGCTCTTCCGTGAGCTTCCTTCATACGCATTACCACTACATTCACTATTCACGACAGACAACGAAAAGCACTGAACTCACATGTGGATTTTTACGGAAGGTGGAAAGCCGTCGGTGAAAAGCCCTCGTGGCAAGGGGAAAACAACACATCAAAGAAACTCAACTCACAAATGTGGTTCATTTTAGCGACCTCTGGCACGAACTACAACAGACAGCGGTAAGAAACAATGCAGTAGCATTGCCTTTTCAAGGAAATGTGCATTAGACACCTCGGGACCCACCTCCCTCAACTATCACATACACGTGTTCCCATCGAAAAAGCATTGTCCTTTGTTGGTTAGCATTTATAAAAAATCAATTATTTCCCACTAAATCAAAGTTTGTTTGACTTAAGAATAAAAGCGAATACGATCATCGTAACGCAAAACAAATACTGATTATTTAGCAATTTTTTAACCGATTTTAAGGCCTGTTTAGACGGTATGACTTTCTCCTACAACTATCGTATACAACGCGCTTGCGTCTGTCGTAGGCGAGTTACAGGCTTGATTTACACGCTACGACTCGAGTTGCAGGATGGCGCGAGCGTGTTGTATACGATTATGTAGGCGAAAATCGTACCGTCTAAACCGGGATTTAGATGGCTAACTGAATGCTTTAGCAAAGAGTAATTAGAAAAAGATTTGTCACCCATATTCTAAATGCGCCAGTGAAAAACAATGCAGTGCCCCGGGCTCTTTCTCAAAATAACGAAATTTAAAATGAATAAAGAATAAATTCTTTTTAGAAAGATTACTCGGACTTTAATATTATTTATTAGAATTAACTAGAATTGATTAATGTAATTATTGATAATAAGCTCAAAATTTAGTTCTCTTAATGAGCCAAACTCGTATGTTCTCAAACGATAACAACAAAAACACACAATTCAGTCTAGTCACCATAATATATAGAGCAGTTTGCCGTATGACTGTGAAAAGCTCACGGCACGAATAAAGTTGTTCAGACCATGCCCCAATCACATCGCTCAAGAATTTACTCTCCATCCAATCAAATTCCCGGAACACGGCATAAACACGGTGCGAACACGGTCACGCCAAGGTCACAACACTGTCAGACCAATGACATAGCGCGAGAAAAAAAAATCCCAAGTTCATTTTCTCACTTAAGCTCTTCTAAATTCTTAGAAAATGTGCTGAATTACACGCATGCGCAAACACTTATCTCTAGTAGCCGCAAAATGAACAACACATACCAGCACACATGCGCTGATTGTGCAAAAGCATAATTAGATAAATAACGCAGGAACAACTTTAACGTGAAACAACCTCTGTTCTGGAGCCAAACTTAAAAGAATTTTCATAATAACACCACTTTAAAATCTTCTAACCTCTATAAGTCGTTTAGCTATTCGAAGGGTCGGATAGAGCTGATTTTTCTTAGACCACTGAACAACTAGAGTGAAGTCATTACATCCATATTCGTTGCATCGCGACTGGCCGTTTCGAATTATCAATTGCTTTTTGGTCTTTACCGAGCCGTCAATCATCTGCCGCCTATGCAGGATTACCTTTGAACTTATGCCGCTCTTTTTGAAAATCTGAACGGCTCGAGGATATTCAAAGGAGTTCTAAGCGGAAAACGATTTACAAGTAACTGTGTTCTTTCCGCTAATAGGTATTGGCGGTATTATTTTTGCTTATGCTCATAACTTCAGGATATTTGAGCTACGGGTTCTCATTCCGGCACTGAAAATTTCTCACGATTGTTAGTTAGACGAGATAAACTAGCTTTCGACTTCTTTTTTCAAAACATTTGACCGCAAATTAACTCTGTTTGTACTTGAAAGCAAATCTAAGATCTACTGCGATCGGCGGTGAAAATTATTTGCTTAAAGTAAACTTGTAAGTTTGTTTGTCCGAATTTTGCCTTTGTCTTCGTTTTCATGACGTCACAGTTGCGCTGCGCTATTGTTCCTGCCTTCTGTTATGACTCCCATCACGTGATGGTGCAAAACCTCTATTAGTCTACCAACTATCTCACGGGTTATTCAAAACCACTCTAAGATCTCCTAACCTCTGTTAGCAGAACTTGGTTAGTATAACATATTCCTATTGTTTTCTTTTGTGTCTTTGTAATAATTACTTATTATATGACCGTGAATCTTAGAGCCTGGACACTAGCAAATCGAGCAATCTGATTGGATAGAACGCATCGCGGACTGGTCTAGATTCTCCGGTATTAACAGGTCCGATCGCATATTAATCTTACGGCGAAAACATTTTGTCCTTTTCGATGAAAAGTGGTCATATAATAAAACTCTTATCAACCGAGCTTGGTCGGTCTGTACGGGATAATCTTGACCTCGGTCGGGTACAGACCTCGGTCAAGATTATCCCGTACAGACCTCCCGCTCGGTTAATAAGATCTAAATATTAAAAGGAGTTTTTTTCAATAACGAGCAATAATGGCAAAAAGCGCCAAAAACTAGACCTTTGTATGAGTTTTTGATTGATGCCAATTTCGGTATTTTCAATTGTACAAAGATGTTTTGTTGCATTTATGTTAGAGTGTAGCTTTGTCAGGCTTTTTTTATAGAAAATATATGGCAAATAAGCAAATGAAGGCCTAAACCTCATTTTGGAATAAAATATCTGCTTTGGGTTAACGCTTTGATTCCACTTTCATTGGTCATCTCCACTTTCATTGGTCATCTCCACTTCCAAACAAGTTAAGCTTTCTGGATAACAAGATTTTAGCCTTGTACAGCAGCCTTTCTTCAAGAAAATAATTTTTGGCGCCCACTGCTTGAATACGAAAAGAATTCTTTTTAATCAATAATTTTTTTCACAGTTGAACTTTTTGTTTCAATTGAACAGTTCAAGTATACTTTCTTAAGTGATTATCAACCACCTCTTCTCTTTACATACCAAGCAATTGAACACTAATATAGATTTGATACTAATGAAAAAGCGATTAATAATAACTAGAATGTTGCAACTTTTGGAAAAACAGAGTTGATCAAATTTTTCCGGCCATTCTCAGATTGCTATTTTGGGCACCCAAAATAGACCCCTTTAGCGACATTATCGTGCAACTGGACAGACGTTTTCACTCAACCAAATGCCCCCCCCCACAATACATCCCACTGATAGTAAATTTAAAATACCATTAAGAAGGGTTTTCCAGCTTAAAGCAGGTGTGCCGCCTTGCAATCTGCCGCTTAATACGTCACACGTCACAAATGCGTAGATATAAAATGTGATCGATTTGTAAAGATTGTAACTTGAAATATAATTGAATAAATCCGATTTAAGTCTCTTAATTTAGTTTGAAGACGCCAAGAAATTGAGGGATGTTTATTAAGTTTACCATCGTTGTCTACCGAAAGGGATCATGGCAATTATTTTAAATGCGAAAGAAAATCTTCCGGAACAACTTCAGCGGTGTTCCATTGTCTTAACCCAACTTAACGATTGCTATGAGAATTCCTATTATCGTATTTTGAATACAAAGCCATTTGCTCGCAATGTATATACAATTCTGATGCCAAAGCGACTCATAGCTATTGAATAGAGCAAAGTCTATGTCTGAGGTCTCTCTCGATGTCTCAAGCTGTTCTTAGAGAAAAACAGAGCAGTTACCTAGGATATGAAAGTTAAAACTCGTACGTAAGCACGTCCCCAAAAATAGGCACGCAAAAGTATTCTCTATACCCTTAGATTAGAGTCAAGCGCTAATAGAACCGGAGGGATATATCGCATTACTTCTGTTTATTTATTTAGCCACTAACAGCTGAAGACAGCTTTGAAACATCAGTTTTCCTTGTATTCATAGGCAGTTCAAGTCTTATTTAGTAGAACGAAAAGATCTTATGATAAACACTACAGCTCGAACAGAAAAGGCCTGAGAATTATTAGAGCAAGAAAACAGGTAAATTTTCTCTTTTAGCTTACTTAGATAATGAGGTGCACTAGTTATATTGTTGCTAAGCGTAGTATCTTTAGAAACACTGGAATATGCTATCAGGAGATCTAGAGGACACCAAAATTTCGTCAACTCCGATTAAACATTAACTCTCTCTATGATCCTGAGAATATCAAGCTAAGGATTATATTTCATGACTGTGGAAATAATTCATAATTATCTTTTTTTTTTTGCTAAACAATCAATCAATTCAGTCGTTTCCTTATTTCTGACGTAACCCAAACAATGTCTTACGAAGGTCTTCATAAAATAATCCGTGCCAAACCTTTTTGCAGATCCCGAAAGCTTGAACGTATTATCTGTTATTTCAACGTTGGACTAAAACGATGGCTATAAAAGGACGAAGGTTTTATTTTCTGATGGTAATAATATCACAATTAATCGAGCAAGGTAAGTTAGATCTATCTATTTGTGCAAGTATAGTATTTATCTTGATCTCAGATGAGGTTCCCATGTAAAATATTAACAAGTAATCTTTATTTTTCTTCTAATGATGGAATTTTATAGTCAAGCTTTTGAAGCCATTTTTGAAGCCATTTCAGTCACAGAAAGCAGCGCTTGCTTTTAAAAGCTCCAAAAATATGGCTACAATGAAATGATATGTGTATCGATTAAAGCCTTATCAAACAAAAACAGTACATTTAGACCGAGTTTATAAAAAGAACTTGTATAGTTAGTAATGGTTAGCTTACTTAGTAAGAGTAACTCGAAGATAGAGCGTTGTAGAGGCATAAAACGGAGGAATTTTCTAGACGATCATTTGATTTCGACTTGTTTAATTTCTCAAGAAATTAGCTAGTTCTTTGTCAGGCAAATCATTCAAAATGTTTTAATAATGCAAAATGGTTTCTATTTATCATAAAAATTTTGCCTTAGTATAACCAACGAATTGCATTTTTCCCTTCATGACCTTCATGTAATATACATTTTTTTATTCATATTTTTCCCTGCTTGTTTGTTTGTTTGTTTGCTTTTGAGTCCAAAGACAATATTTTTGCGCTGTTAATGATCTGTACTTTCCTTTTTCCTTTTCTTTATTTGTTTTCCAGACCGAATAAAATACAATGTTCCTGCTTTAGGCTTTTAAAAATTGTAAACAAATAGAATTTAATAAAATGGTCTAAAAAGAAGCATATGCTATTCCTTAAACTAGCAAAAACTCTTGTTTGTCGACAGCGTTCCCAATATTTTAGATTTCGCCTACTTCATTGTTTCTTAATTTTGTCTTTTTCCAGACGAATCTCGAAAAAGGTGTAAAAAAAAAATATCAGAAAGTTTTAGTTCTTAAGCTTCACAATTTGAGAGTTTTCGCAATTGTTCAGTTGCCAGTGGTTTTTTACTTCATGATAATACCCCGAGGCCAAAGAAGACTTTTTTTTCAAATTACTGAAAATAGTATACCAGTCATGCATTGGCTGCCCTTACGAGTACTAGCTAGTTTTAAGATTGTTTATACACGTATGAAGCATTAATGTATAATTAGTGTCTAGAAAGTTGAAAGATTGGCTTTGGGAGACAAGCAAATGAGTTAGTGAACAATTTTCATTTTATCATCGAGAATCCTAAGTTTCTTTGTCTTTTGCCTTCTGTCGCTTCACAATCGATTTTAGCGTATACACATCTTGGTTAGGAAATTTTCGAGATGCAAATACCTCGATAACGATAACTCGTACTGATATCAAAAAGCTAAAACTTTGAATAAATGTAGTTGATTAGTTATTATGGAAAAAAATAAAATAAAAAAGGACTTGGGTCACGATGGCTTTGACTAAAACCTTGCGTGAAAAAACCTGGCTAAAATGACAAGATTAAAGATATTCTGTCGATCTGTTGAGAATGCGTTGGTGGAAAAACCTAAATAAATAAAGTGAATGAGTGTTGAAAACTCTTGATAAAAAAAAGATGCTTTTTAGATTAAAAACCAACTTCGAAATGGACTTTTCGCACTTAGAACTTTCAGCAGCAGTAAAATCTCAACTGGTAGTTTCCCTTAATCTGGCACTATGAAACTTCTTTACTTGAATCAAGTGTGGCAGAGCTTCAGTACACTCGCCTCTTACATATTTAGGAAGAGTTTGTTAGATCCCTCCCTTGATTCAAGGGTCTGTGAGCTAACCGTATTATTTTCAGTGTTTGTTTCAGGGTTTGATCTGTGAGTTAGCTGTGCCCTGACTTAGATCAGCCCAAAGTCCAGGTTTTCTTATTAAGTGCAGCTATATACCTTAAAACACCTGCATCACCATCAAAGATCTACTCGAATAATTCATTATTCTAGAATCCAACCTGATGCACTCTTTACCTACAGTGCTGTTTATATATCATATCTTTATCGAATAACCTCTTTAACTGATTACTGAGTAGACGATTTGAAATATTGGAACTAAGAGCTTTCAAATGTAAAGCCTACATTTGAATATTGTTACTGTAAGGATACTCAAAACGTTAACAACCCTTTTTTTCTTCTTTTTTTTCCATATTATTTCCTAAGATTTATACTGTTTAAAACCCTGGAAAATGACTTCTATTACACGCCGGGTAATCAAAATTATCTTATTTCCAGTCGATTGGCCCAAGGGATGACTTGATTACTAGACGCCTAATCAAACAAACTTCATCGATAGAAACATTTTTTTTTTTAATTTTCAGAAGATTATAATAAAACCAAATAAAAACAAAACAAAAAAGAGATAATTGAATAAATTTAAAGATGTGTGATTAAAAGGAACAGAATTATAAATGATAACACGGTTTGTATATTTATTTTTCTCCTGTAAGATTAAGATCAGCGGTAATATGAAAAACTGAAATCGGCTTTTCGAAACCCGCTATGTACACCGACAGATTACCTATGTATCAATATTTCACAAACGTATCCCTTTCATCTATGCTCTATAGCGTAAATATCCTCCCCATTAAGCACTTGATCAAAGAAGTACTATATTGGTTTTTCAAGTCTTTCATTTTGCCGGCCATATTCTATAAATGGTCCCCTGGGAAGCGGTTAAAAAGACTTAACTTTTTAGAAACAGGAAAAACTCTTTTCGAACCATTTCCTTACGGTAATGCTTTTTGGGATTCCACCTATCTAAGATTTTTCGCTTCTTTTTTTCTCTCTTCAAATCTAAGACTATTCTGCCGATTCAAGTTTAAAGACCGTTATCCGGAAGAGCGCCCAGCGCTTGACTAGTTTTATCCATGATTACCAAGAGTAAATCTTAATACATGAATGATCAGGTATTCAGAAATTGATAAAAGAGAGAGGGAAGAAAAAGCATTTACTAAAGCTGGAATTAAGAGACATTTTAAAGTTGGGGTGGAAAAATTGTAAAATTTGAAAGAAATAAGTTCGAAACTCAAAAATATGAATTTTCTAATTCGTAAAACAAAAACCATATTTTCCAAAACTGGAAAAAGCATTTGAAACGTGCCACATTATTCGATAGAAATAAGCTTGACTCGAAGATATGATTTTTTAAATGTGAAGATTTTGAATTGAAGCTAGATATTTGAAAATTCATATGTTTGTGAGTTGTGAACTTACTTTCTTCAAACTTCCCATTTTTACCAATCTTAACACCCTCTTTTCAGGTATTGTAATTAATCTTCTGAGTCCTGCGTATTAATTTTCTAACTACATGATAACAACTCACTCTTCCTGGCTGTGATTTATAACAGTTTTATGTTAAAAAAAGAGTTACTAAAAGTTCTTAAATAGAGAATATTACATGGTCGTTTGGAGATACGAAAATTATCTTCTCGTGTTGAAAATCTCTCACTCGTTCGCGCGTTCTGTTTATTATATAATCCATAAAATCATCCATAAAATCAACTTAACAAGCTTTTTATTATATTATAAGAAGTTTTCACATGTGAAGATAACATGTTATTTTTGACACGTGAAAATATCAGTTTTTCGAAAAGGAGAAATATAGGTATGGATAATAATGTGATAATATAAGATATATACTCGCGTAGAAATACTAAGCTATGATTGACTAACGACTTCAAAAGCCATGAATAATTAATAAGCCTTCGATCTATTTGAAGCGAATTTTAAGATATCGAACGTGGACTTATTCGAGTGATACTTGACTGTAGATGTATTACAGGTAATGTAATCATACAAAAAGATCCTATATCTCAATTGTACTTGGCGTCGTTTCCGATTGCCTGATCTTGACTTTATTCTGCTCGATATCGATATAATTCTATTTGGAAATCTCAATACCACTGATAGAATCCTACCAAGGTCGGATAAGTAATAAGCTCCTGATCGTACGATATTAAACCCCTACGCATGCGTCTCTCTCTTCCCTTCCAGAATTTATCGTCTGTTTCTTCTTAGGCCTACCTGTGGTGTTTGAAACGAGGGAGACTGAGAGCGGGATCCCAAGTGTGTATAAAAGAAAAGGAAATAAGAAAGATGCCTACAGAGAATGCTAGTACCGATATACTAACTTAGACTTGATGGTATAAACACGTCGGTTACCAATACATATTGGTCGCTATAAAATAAAAGTTCCATACACGTACTTCATACCTTTTGGTGGCAATACTAAAAAAATCTGGTGAAAATGCTATTTCACTATTCAACGTTACAGACGGATCTTAAGCACTATATCTAGGGATCGTTAAAGTTTAAATTTTTATCATTTTTTTCAGAGCATCACGGTCTTCGTTCTAGTCTCCTACGCAGGCGCTTTAGTGTCGTCACGCAACACTCACTCCCATAAGTCACTCTCACTCTACATTTCTTCTGGCCTGCGGCGAAGAACGAGGGCTCTGGCATAATGCAATCTTTTTTGAGACCTGGTTTCTTGTACTGCTGGTTCAAGAGCGCATGCGATCAAATACTTGCAGTTTTTTTGAGACCTGGATTATTTGGACTTCCGGTTCAAGAGCGCATGTGTTCAAAAGCTTGCAGTTTTTTTGAGACCTGGATTATTTGGACTTCCGGTTCAAGAGCGCATAGTGTTCAAAGGCTTGCCGATTTCTATTTTTCATTTTGAACGGAGGTAAAATGAAAAGTTTGTTTCAAAGCATGGTGTTCGTTGATTATGTTTCACTTCCGGAAAATTGCGCATTACCATATGTCAAAAGACAATACCAAGACTAGAAACTCGTTTTAAGATTGACTAAGATGCATGGATTACTCGGCTTTTTCCAGGCAGCATTTCAATTCAGAAAAAATACATTCATTCAATTTTTTCCGATCAACTGTTATGTTGTTGGATGCGAGCAAATAGGAATCAAGTAGTCACCTTTTCTAAAAAAAAGATAAACGTCAAATTCAAGATAATATGATTAGAAAAATAGAAAATCTTATTTGGATTCGAACCAAGCGACAGAAATTAAAAAAAAAAAAAAAAAAAAAAAAAAAAGAAGAAGAAATCGACTCCACTTTGCTATACCCCCGAGACATCTGCAGAGCTGAGGCGTCGTATGGACTTCGGACTTGACGGCGATTAAATCCTTCTGCCCTTGGGTTGTACGAATTACGCAAGAAAATGTTCTAGCCGAAGCATCAGGGGAGAGACCAGCCGGCCCCCAGACCATATCGGCTAATCCCTTGCATCTCTGCCACGCACGGAATCGGTTGATAATATAATGTTAAAAAGTCTAGTCTATTCGGTGAATTTTTTTCACGGCTATTGTTATGCTGATTCACTTGGAACCGTGGTCCAGTGGAAAAAACGTGGGCTTCAGTAACACAGAGTCAAGTCCGGTTGAGGGAAGTTCGTTTCTGGATGGGTGACCCAAAACTAATACCTACTTAACGTTTTTTTTTTTTTTTTTTTTTTTTGCAATATTCCTTTTGTAACTCATAGTAGATTACGATTCGTTTTAGTAGGGCAATCACTTACTTAGCTGTGCATGATTGTGGATGGTTTTTCTAAAGTACGCGAAGAGAGTCGTTCGCATTTTATATCAGCAGAGAAGAGATTGAATCGCTTGAAGTTTTTTTTAAATATAAAATACTTTAAATCGATTAAAATTCGTTTGAGTTGAGAATTCGTCGTCGAAAATAAAAAAACTGCCTGGCTTTAAATCCGCCCCGCCCGGCTGTCTGTCATCATAAGTGGAAGAATAGAGTCACTTGATTCTGTACTGAGGATAGACAAACTTGTCAAATTGAAGTATATCAAGCAAAGGTCAATCACTTGAAGTGCTTTTTTTACAGATAGAAACCTTTAAGTAGAAAAGGATACGTTTTTGTTAAGAAATCGCCAAATGCTGTATCTTTTCCCTAGGAAATTGAATCCTTTCCTCCCAATTTTTCCTGCCTCCTGTCACAGCTACCACCCCATGAGTGTGATGGTGCAAAGCCTCCATTTTGGAAGATAATTCGACCTCAAACCAAGGGGCTTTTCGACTCCAGAATAGCAAGTTTTTTCTACAAAAAAGATTCAACTTTTAAATTCTAGTCCAACCACACGGACCGCGGAGACGGGGGGAGAAGACAGGAGGAGGGATGTAATGTAACCACCCTCCCCCCTTTCCCCCACGTTATCCTTTCCCATACTATAAAAACGTTAAAAAATTACTATAGTCTCCTGATATTTCCCAATCTAAGCCCCCTCCCCCCCCCCCCCCTTTTTAGGGTGGTCAACGGTCCTTGAATCATGGTACAAAGGCTACCGGTTTGTTGATTAATGGCTATTACTGCGTGGGCATGCTAACCAGGACCACTTGAAGAACGTTAACCAATAGTGACATAGAGTGAAAGCAAAGGAATCAAACAAGTCAAACTTGAACCAATCAGGAGCAAACAGCGAAGCCTAGATTTCTGAGAAAAACCTAGATGTTCTCAACAACTGTTGTAATGAGTGATTGTGATTGGCTTAGGCTAATAGGATACTGATTATGCTCTTTCTTGATTGGCTTGAACCTTTTTTATTGTAAATTTTGTTCACGTGGTCCCGGTTAGTGTGTTCGCACATTAAGTACGAATTCTCACAACAAAAACTCTGTTTTATTTTCCAGGAAGAAGTCTATGGTGTTACGAATGTGTTTCTAACCAATCCTGGACAGACTGTGAAAAAAATACTTTCAAGCGATGGTGCCGAGGCTTCGAAACGTCTTGTTTGTCAGCAGAGATCCAATGGTACAGAAATGGAATCTTTAAGAAAACGTATGCAAAGATGTGCACACCCCCTGAAATGTGTTCTGGGTCTGAATGTTTGAAGATGAAAGCGAATTGTCGGATAATGTGCTGTAATACTGATGATTGTAACAGTGATTTTTGTAACAATAACATAGTCATTTCGGCATCTGCTTATTACACAGGCATTTGTGTTACCATTGGAACTGTTATAATGTCATTTGCCTTCCTTGGTGGCTAACTGCACACCCTGAATGAATCTTTTTACCATCCTAAAATGTGCTATCAACCAGAGATTATTCTGTTGCTTGGTATCAATCAGTTGAATGAATCTCATGAATCTCATTACTATATACCATGGCAAACGAACTATGAACGTCATATGCTATCAACCAAAGAGTATTATATTCCTTGGAATCAATCTGCTGAATGAATCTCATTACCAGCCTACAATAACAGGCCAGACACTGCCTGTCATGTGCTATCAACCAGAGAATATTCTATTGCTTGTTATCAATCTTCTGAATGAATCTCATAAATCAAATTCCCAACCTACATGTGGGAGGCAAACACTGCCCACCATTTACAATCAATTAGAGAATATTCTATTGCCTGGTATCAAATAAGCTGAATGAATCTCATAAATCTAATCAGCGTCTACAAAGACAAGGAAGCACTGTCCATCAGGTGCAATCAGTTAGAGAATATTCTATTGCCTGGTATCAAATAAGCTGAATGAATCTCATAAATCTAATCAGCGTCTACAAAGACAAGGAAGCACTGTCCATCAGGTGCAATCAGTTAGAGAATATTCTATTGCCTGGTATCATATAAATTGAATGAATCTCGTAAATCTAATCACCAATCTACGTAGACAAAGAAGCACTGTCCATCAGGTGCAAGGAATTAGAGGATATTCTATTGCTCGGTAAATATCAAGCTTTACTCTATATGTTAGTGTCGGAGTTCGAGTAGAGAAAGCTCATTCCATATATGGTACGATCAATTCCATAATTGGACTGTGAAGGAGAAAAGAATAAAAAAGACAAGTAAAAAAAGAAAAACTTTGGAAAGTCGAGGACGTTTTGAAAGAAAGAGAAGGATAGGTTGTCGTCAAAGTCCTGTGTCAATCAGCTGAATGATTCTCGTTAATATCGACTTCAACAGACATGGTCACACTGCCCGTCATGTGCTATCAAGCAGGATGTATTACTTATTTGGGCATCGATATGGAGAATACATTGCATCAGTGAAACTCATGACCAGCCTATACAATGACAAGCAAACACTGCCCGTCATGTGCTATGAATCAAAGAGTAATAGGGCGTACGATGACGTCATCTGTTATGATCAAGAACATGAAATTCCTAGAAATTCAAGAAATAAACAAACAAACGTCAAACGTGGCAAGAACCTATCGCTTTAGAAGAAACCTGAGAATTTGAGGACAAATCTCTTGATGGTTTTCAAGTTAACGTTGTGGAATTTGACAGTAAATGTATGTTGGTTGGCAAAATGAGGGAGGGGAGGGGGAGGGGAGGGGAGGGGAGGGAGGGGGAAGAGGAGGGGAGGGAGGGGAGGGAGGGGAGGGGAGGGAGGGGAGGGAGGGGAGGGGAGGGAGGGGAGGGAGGGGAGGGGAGGAAGGTGTGTGGTTGTGATATTTTTAAGCAACAAAAATTAAAATACGAGATACGAAGTCTCTTACATTTATCGTGAGGAAAACGTCCCTTAGGTAAGATAAAGGAATACTCCATTTTCGAATTCTCTGTTGTACAGGGATGTTACAATAAAGGTCCGTGGAATTTCAAAGTGTTTGTATTGTTGAAATTGTGCATTCCTTCTCTAACATTGGTATTTGTGAATATTTAGACACTGAATAAGACTCTAGCCCCGAGTAAATAATCAGTTCTGTAACAGTTAACAGAGGAACACTCACAGCGGTATTTGTCTTAAAGCAAATGGATGTATCCAAGGGCTGTAATATAGGTGACTAGTCAACCCCCGTTTACTTACATTTCTCATCACTATATCTTTAGTAACACACGTTTTTCCTGCCGAATTCCTGATAAAACGTTTGTAATATCCCCCCCCCCCTCCTCCCCCCTTTCTCCTGCCCCTGAAAACAACTGCGTATTTATAGTGGTGTTGCGGTTTTGCAGGAAGAAATTGCTTACTCAGGCTCCTGATACAGAGAATCATGACCAATCACTCGACGCAAGATAGGAGTAAAATATATGATTTTTGCGAAGGGAGATCATCTGAGAAACCGTAGAAAAACGTGTAAAAAAGCTTTATATCCACATTTAGTAAGCTTACCTTTGATTTGGAAGTGAACGTAGATTTCTATTTAACTATTTTCCAGCTATTTAAAGCTTTAAAATGTTGAAAAATGAACCAAAACTTGCAGATATTACAGCGAAGAGACACACGAAATTGTCCACCATCTTGAATTTAGCTTAAAGACCTGGCCTTTGACAAAGGAAGCCCAAAACATTCAAAACCAAAGGAATCCCGCGTACACTTAAGTTTTTTTTATAAGTTAAGTTTCAAATGATATTCGTAGGATTTTTCAAACCCTTTGATAGCTTGTGTTATCAACGCCTAAGTCGTTTCAAAGTTACTTTACACGACGCAGCCAACAATGTTGGTTCATTGCAGCAGCACGTCCAGTAAATCCTGGTAATACCCGGAGTAATATCACATGCTTATGCAGTTAACAGTTTTTCTTGCTCTCTTTGTTGATGACTCAAAACAGAAAAATCTACAAGCCCACTACATTTTCCTTGCATTTTTCATAAAAATGGTCATCTTACGAAACTAAATTCAAAAATTCTGCTATACACAACTCTCGTTCTCGTGGCTATCAACTCAATATACAAATTTGGTAAGCTTACCTTATTCGAGAGTGAATGTATATACATTTTTTGAGGGAGGGAGGGGGGGTAATTATTTGCCATTTGGGCTTTACAATGTTGAAAAAATGAATCCAAACTTGTAGTGTTATAGCAACACGGTAAGATATGTTGTACATTTAAATCCGAGACAAAGTAAAAGTTAAAAACGATGTTTAATAACAAAAAGAGTTCGAGAAAATAAGACAATCTGTTGAAGATAGCGTACGTAATTCAGTCACTGTAATTTCTACCTGCTAAAAACAAGTGATCAAATGTATGTTTGACAAGTCTGTGTCATGATATCAAATGACTTCACCATCGAATAACTAGTGGAATTTCTTGACAAGTCATTTGTTTATCTGTGTGCAATTCCAATTTGTTAAAACTGGTTTAAATCTAGGAGGTTTTACTGAATAGTACGTACTGGTTTACAAGAATCGCATTAAGGTAGGCAGTACAATAATTGCATAGATATTATCACATGTAAAGAGGCTGAAAAATTTTTTTCACGAGTTTCCATACCATATATTGCAAGCGAGTGATATAAGGAATACTAGTGAATAAAACAGATAACAGGCTCTTATATTCTGTTTATTAGGCTCAGAACGTCAAACTTCACATGAGCTCAACTAAATTGTTCGAAATAAGTAAGACGTTTGACCCAATTAATTCGACAGATTGAATTTGGATGGACTAAGTCGATCTTCACAACGATTGTAGATCTACTTGGGCTTGGGGTCAAGAGCCGATCAAAATGCATAAAATATGTTATTGTATGTTAAAAAAAAAAAATTAATCATCCTTTGCCACCACGCATGGGCCATTCACAATTTTTTTCAACATACTCTACTTCACATCCCCATAATGCCTTGCGTCTTTGGGAGGTAACCAATCAAAAAACTGTCCCAAATTGAAAGGTTTCTTAATTGAATTTATACTATACCTGCTTTTATCTGTACAATACTGATTATCAGTTTATTCCAAGTTATTTTTGCGTGTACAGATTATCAAGAGTTTTGGTCTTACAGAAAATGTATTGACTTTTTCAAGCTTCTATCTTTTTCTGGTTTTTACCTCTTCATTTTATCTTTGGATACCAAACAAGGTATTTTCAACATTGTCTGATCAGCCTTCAGCAAAATAAGCGGGTTTTTACCCTCTGGTTACCCCCAAAAGACGCAAAGCCATTATGGGGATGTGAAAGTAGAAAATGACAGTTGCAGTTGAATGCTGCTGCTCATAATTTGACCGCTTACTGGAAAAACTTTTGTTTCCGACATAAATAAGTTCGATGTTTGACTCAGTCAGTCGTGATAGGCAGTTTACCACAGGAAGCCCGAGAAAACGACAATGATTGTTTGATATCTCTAATTATATGAGTCGATCCTGAATACAATTAGGTTCGGCTCATGTAAAGTTCGACGTTTGTCTTACACATTTAGGATCGGATACAATAACAAAACTCATAGTTTCAAATTCACAGTGAAGTTATACCGTATCACTCCATTTGTATATGGTTGTTATGCACAGCATTCTGCTCCATTAACTATGTTCACAGCTTTCACATCTCGAGCCTACTAAATATGTCTGAAAATTGTATAGTTCTTTAAACAAAGATTGTCGCTGACCGGCTTCGCGACCACGCGACTAGACCGAAATGGAGTATGCAAAAAATAATCTTATTTTGATTACAGATGTCGACATTTTCTTCAATATTGGCTGTCACTTTACTCTCTTGTCTGAACTGGTTAGTGATCAGTTAGCCATTTATCCTGCTGGTAGAGTTTCCTTTTAAGTTTCCTCGAGCGAGAGAAATCAATTATGCATCTCATTATCTAGAATCTTGGACAGCGGCACTACAAAATATCTACACGACTTCTACAGAATCTTCTTTCTTTCTGCTAGAGGAAAATCAAGTCGAGTCTCTGAAAGCAGGATGTCATTCCGAGATTGAGGAAAAGACTGGGTCCAGTTGGTATTGCAATGCATTGTGGGACTGTTCAAGACATCTATATTTCGATTCTGAGACAACCCCAAAATGCACTGCAATGCCAACTTAATAATAATAATAATAATAATAATAATAATAATAATAATGATAATAATAATGATAATAATAATATATATTTTTGCGTCTATACGTTTTTGCACTATATTTCGATTCCGAGACAACCCCAAAATGCACTACAATGCCAACTTAATAATTACAACAATAATAATAATAATAAAAATAATAATGATAATAATAATACATATTTTTGCGTCTATACGTTTTAGTATAGTACAAACACCAGTGAAAAGTGTGTTACTAGTAAACAGTGCTAATCATAGTTAATAGAGGGGAATGGTTAGGAAACCTATTGTAATCAGGTCTTTGTTCACTTTTGATGTTGAACCGGTCTTGACGTGCACAATTTTTGATTTATGCCCATCCGAAATTGCAAAATAAGTAAACAAAAACTTCGTCTATGGGATTATTGTATAAAAGAATATTCAAATATCTCTTATGAATCTTTATGATCTCTTGAACTTGCTGCCAAAAGAAAGATTTTGGTCTGTTCACTCAGCCAATGCCAACTATGGTAAAACAAAGGATTGTGCACGGTCACGCTTGAAAAGAGTGAACAAAGACTTATAACAAAAGGGTTTCCTAACCATTCCACTCTATCAACTATGTGCTAATTAAACAATAGAAAACAATAGGATTAGCATGATTTCGTAACCCAGTATTCACTCGACCACGGAATGGCAAATGTATTCTTCACTTTCTCATTCCCCCATGAATATACTACAGTTTTAAAAAGGTCGCACATATTCCTGGTTTTCATTTGATGTCATATGCCGTCATATGCATCTCATGACATTTTCAAAGGAGTTATTTTTAGTAACCACCGTGCTGATCAGCTCCTATGGTTTCCGTCACCTTTTCACCTACTCATCGTAATGTGTATCGTATTTAAGAAATAGTAAACTCGCGAGCGTGCTGAGTGCAGTTATAATGCACGCGGGGGTTGGCAGAACCTTAGAGAAGCGTTAGGAGAAGAACGGCGAGAAGCAGAGTGTTTCTTGACACTTCTTTCGTGTTCTGACAATCCCCAAGTGCTTTATAACTCCACACGGCACAGCAAGCAAATTTTATATTCCTTTTATAGAATGCAAATTAAAATAATCATCATTTTGAATAGTTTGAGGCAACCGAAAGTGAGCGCGTGCGGTGTGCTCTCATAAAGCCGGCACACGTCCACAACCAATAAGAAAGCGAGAAATATAACAGTTATTTTGTAATTAAGGAAAGATGCAAGAATGGAACATTTACTCGAAGAAAAGAAACAGCTTTTTGGATCAGGTTTGAAAAACGAATACAAAGGTAAAAAATCAAACCAATTCGTGTAGCGCGCGCTCGCCATGTTACACAAGGTAAACCTTTAATTAACACGCAATGTTGCGATAAAAATCGTCTCGTGTAACATCCCCTTTAGACTGTGTTTACAAGGTAAGAGATGAATTTTTTACCGTTCAAAAGCTGGACCTGTACAAACCGTTTATCTGGAATCGTTCCCAAATTCCCACGGCTAGGCGTATGATTTTTTTGCTCGGATAGCTCAGTCCCGTGTGAATGGAATCCCTATATATGCGTACAACTTTTTGACCGGTAAAAAAAATTCGTCCGGTAGCGTGTAAACGCAGCTTTAGTCTCAAAAAGGGCGTAGGAAGCAATGAACATAGTTTTAATTTAAAAAATTGAAAATTGAAAAAAAAAAACTTACTCTGTTCTTCATTTTTAGCTCATTATGGCAAATCATGCTATACGTTTAATATTAACGGGGAAAAGTGGAAACAGAACAGACGCGCCTGCAGAGAACAAGGAAGCGAACTAGTCTCCTTGGAAACAGAAGATGAATGGGCCTTCATCAATAAACAGATCCAAAATATAACATCCCCACCAGGAAATGAATGGCATATTGGTCTTATGGTGAAAGATGGTCAATGGAAATGGGTCAGCGGTGCTCCATTGAGTATTAATCACTGGGGCCCAGCACAGCCGGCTGGTAATGGCCGATATGTAGCTATGGGGAAACGAATGTCTACGGGAGAGGAAGGGACATTTAACGATGTTCCGCGGTGGTTATCAAGGGGGTACATATGTGAAAAGTATCAAGTAGTGGAATAAAAAGATAAGATTTTGCCTTACGAACCGCAGCTATAAACGCTGAGCATCGTCATCTAAGAATTCAAGCATTTTTCATTCAATAATTGTTAATTCAATGGTTTTCAACCATTTCCAATAGAAATAAAAAACAAAAGACACGGCGACCATGTTGGAGGATATGACAAAAGAATTCATTGGCAAATCTTTTGGTAAGTCCCTCCAACATGGAGGGGTAAAAAACCATCAATATGTGTGTGGTTCTCGTTGTACAGTATTGGTGGGCAAAATAATTAACACCATTGGCTTTTCTGATATGTCACTTTTTCTCTATCGTCAAAATCTTGGGGTGCATGTTACGTCATAGCCGCCATATTGGTTGATGATAGCAAAACATTCCTCCTTAGCTTCTCTTGTTAGATCAACCAACATGGCGGCTGTTTGATGGGTATCCTCTTATCTTTGGGGTACATGTTACCTCTAGCCGCCATGTTGATTGACGATAACAAAGTATTCCTTGTTAGCTTCTCTTGTTAGATCAACCAAGATGGCAACTGTTTGATAGGTATCCTCCTATTCTTGGGGTGCATGTTACGTCATAGCTGTCATGCTAATTGACGATAACAAAGTATTCCTCGTAAGTTTCTCTTGTTAGATCAAGAACATGAGTAGGACTAGTACTAGTATACTGAATTTTGAGTCACGTGGTTGCACCAACAAAAACAGATTTCATCATTGTACATCTACTTGTTTCACCATGAGCCACATTACCAGCACCATCAAGAGATTTCATTGAGAGATATGGTTCTTTAGACTACTTTTCTGTACCACTGGGGCCACTCACTCTCCACTGTGTCAAAATAGCTATCCTAATAGATAATAATACAATAATAATAATAAATAATTGAGAAGCACAAATAGAGAATACATACTGCTAATTCGCTGGCTCTCACTACTGTGGTCATGAGTTAGACCCTGGATTGTTATGGTAACCACTGTTGCTAGGGAATCAAAATGAGGTCACTGCAAAACTTAATTCTTATTAAGGCTGCTAAAATTGTCTAGCAAAAAAAACATGCTAAACATTGCAATAAAAAAAAATATATATATATAGCTAATTAACCTTTGTGTCATTTTGTTACAAAATGCATTATTGGGGGTGGAGAGGGGATGGAGGGGGAAGAGTATGGAGCATTAATGAGAGATGGAAAGTTGTTAAATTTTTCTCAAAAATTATTTACACAAAGGTTATGCGGCTCTCAGTCTTGAATTAGTTTAAAAAACAACCATGCCCTGTCATTAATGTTTGATGGAGGGTTTGAATTTGATGGAAAACCTGTCCCAGGTTCTGAATTCACCTCGCTTTCCCCTGTTAGTATCAATGCTAAATTCAAAACCTGGGACAGGTTATTTGCATCAAAATTTAAACCCAACATTAAACAATAGATATAGGTGCAATATTGGTTCTTAATTTGTGTGCAATTTCTCAATGTTTAAGATTAAATTATTTAATTCAGTCCAAAATCTCCCTCAAAATAAAGTACTTTTATTTTAGTTCTTTGATTGTTATAGTCATTGAAATGCTAGTCAGCATAAAAAGCATCATACTTTACAGGTTGAACTTGAAGGATAATGGTAGTGAATGAGATAATAAGAAAGCTCATGTGTGGAGTCAAGGTACTCACTCTCAAAGCAATGAATGATGCACCACTGGGGTTATTGGCTTTCATCCTTAAGCTCTCTTGGGTCAATTCAAATTCCTGTAAACAAGAATAAGTGATACTTAATCCAGATTAAGTATATAAACTTAGAGTTAATTGAGGAAGAGGACATCTTTTCAAAAAAATTTACTTGGTGTATTTTGGATAAATAATATTTGATAAGAAAAACTATTGTAATATATAAAAAAAAAGGAAGAAAGAAAGAAGGAAGGAGGGAAGAAGAAAGAAGGGAGGGAGGAAGGAAGGAAGGAAGGAAGGAAGGAAGGAAGGAAGGAAGGAAGGAAGGAAGGAAGGATGAATTAAGTGTTTTTCTTTTCCACGAAATTTTTTTTTGTTTTACACAATTTAGGGCTTGACATTTAGTTTACTGTATTACAGCAAAAGGAAATAAAGGCAGGCCCCAACTAGAAGAAAGCCCCAAAATGGAATTGGAATTTTGGATTTAGAAGAGAAAAAAAACGACAACAAAGTGCTGTCCCCTCCCCACCCCCCTTGTCATTTGGAAATACAGTGTAGTTTACAAGACAGAGTTTCAAGTAGAGTGTAAAACAAATCACTGACCTTTATTAACTGGTCATTTCTGGCTTTTGCTTTCAAGTAATCATGTTTCATCGTTTTCTTTTTCTTCTCCTTGTTGCCATAGAGACTTGCTGATGAAGTAAGCAGCACTTCTCGTTTAGCGAGTCTAAAGGACAATTTTGAATTTAGAGTGATGGTAGTTGTGAAGGAGGAAAACCAGAGAATCTGGAACTGTATTCATCCTTCTCATCAATTTTCTGATCACAATTTACCACATATTTAGGGAGTGTTCATGTGTAGGGGGGATACGATTATGTATCGTAACATCATTTTTGGGTACCCCTTTTCCTGCACTCAAACATAACATATCCTCCCCCCCCTTCTTCCCTATTAAACAAAAAACAACAACACACACACTGATAAATATATCTAAATAAGGATAGATTGGATAGATTAACTGTGTTTTGAAAAAACCTAAAACCTATAAGAAGCTTTGCTCTTTTGAATTGATTGTCTAAATTGAAACTCATCAGATATAAAAACAGGGGAAACATTTAGCTTAAAAAAACTTAGCAGAAGCTTCAGGGATAGAAAAGCAAAAACTAATGCGGCTTTACACTTACATTTCTTCGTGTTTATGATTCAATTCCGTTTCTTCAGCCAACCATCTAATATGTCTCTCCTCTCTCGACGATGAATCCATTTTAATACTCACAAACTAAAGAATAAAGAAGGTTTTAAAGCTTGAAATCGTTTGAGAAACTCTCAGTATTAAATACACAATAAACTGGTGAGTCCATCCGCCATCTTGGGAGAACATCGCCGTTTCCATAGATACCTACACAGGGAACCCAATGTAACATCAACTGAAACGAAGGCTAAGCTCACGATATCTAAAACTTTAGAAAGTTTACATATTTTACTCCATTCTCAATGACCTCAATGTTTACCGAGTTCACAGTCCATAAGAATGGCTGCCCCTGGACGCGTTGCATGAGGACACTAATACCAAGTGTGTGTGTGGTTGGGTGGGGATGGGGGATTCCAGGAAATAAATACCCAGGATGCTCGTCGTATCTCCTAGGGGTAAAAATTCCTGTTACAATGCAACGCGCAAAAGTATGACCATATTTAATGCAATTGCATACTTCTATGCACAGACCTCTTGCTATCAAACAAGCATTCATTCGCCTTAGTTGGTAAGATCAGCCGACTTTGCATTGAAATTTGTCGGTTTAACAAAATCCCATGCATAGAAAGTATGCAAACACATAAGATGTCACCTTTCGCAATTTGAATTGGAAATAACTGCCAAAAATGTGTACAATTGATTCTGTAAGTGATAGCATATGATGCCAAACTGAACGAAAAATGTATGCATTCATTCAAGAGAACTCAAATCTAACTTTACACGAAAACATCAAGCTTAGCTTAAAAGATCTTTAATGATTGGCTTGATTGACAATGAAATTATGGTTGCAAGTTAAGGTGGAGCTTGATAAATAAAGTAAATATATAAACATACAGAGTCAAACCTCAAATTGTTTCGTAGTCAATCAAGTAAAATAATATTCAGATATGATAGGCTTTGGACCATCACATGACAATGCCTATAATACAGATTGGGATGCCTGTGGCTAGATTGCAGAACAATAAAATCCCTTTGCTCTGGGGAACGTAACAATTGTACTATTCCTGCTATTTAACATTGCTGCCGTCATATGATGGTGCAAAACCTCTATAAATTACAGTGATTGGAAATATCCCTAAGATATCTGGTGTTCTAAAGAAAAGAAATGAAGCTCTTTCTTTCTCAAGTAGTAACCAAAAATCATATATAGAAATGATTTGGTTTGAAGAACAGTTTTTAAAACATGATGTAATGTAGAATACTTTGCAATGGTTATCATTAAACCTCTTTGGTGAGGGTAGGTCTTAGAACTGAAATGAGACTTATCTCGTCAAATTTTTGCCTTGCTGGTCATTTTGACCAGTAGAGGTATTTCACCATCACTTAAGGAGCCTGTGGATGAATGGTATAACGATGAAATCCCTTCGCTCTTGAGAATTAAGTTATTTCTTATGTAAAACAATCGTATTGTTTCTGCAATCTAACATGGATGCTGTTACATGGTGGTGAAATACCTCTATTAATTTTAGACTGTGATCATGACTGTCAACCGGTCAGCCATTACTTTAAGCCCAGTGAGGGAGTATATAGGTGGCACCAGTTTACAATTTGATTTCTGTTATCTAGTTCCCCCCCCCCCCCCCCCCCGAAAGTTTACAATACAACTATACTGTTAACTGGGACCACTTAAACAAGAGAACCAAGTAAAATGTATCTATACACTGTGCTAAATGTATTGTTTTTTCCTCTTCTTTAATGTATTGAGAATAAAGTATTAAAAAAAAAAGTAAAATTTAAAATGAAAACAATGCATCCCAACTTTGAGTGCTATGAATCAGAAACCTAGACTCCATGATAATTGTAATTTGATCCTGTTGTTACATATTATTATTATTATGATTAATAATATTAGCCATTGTCATTTTTTTGTGGGAATAAATTGTTTTTTTGCTGCTGTCTGATTGACTTAACTACCCTAAGTTGGAATGTATTTATTAGTCGCAAAAAAACAAAATTTCATTAACTGAATGCAACGTAGGTTTTCTCTCACCACTATATCATGTATGGTGATAGTGGATCGAACAATGCAGGTATTGCTTACAAAATGATACCAAATACTGAAAATAAAATACTGAAAGTAAAATTAGCCTGTGTCAGCTGATTTAATCTGTATAATGAATGGCAGTGTTCTTAAGCCTAAATGTCTTTCAATGATAATATACAGATATACACATGTATCGTACACATAAAGGTGCAGGTCTTTTCATGATGACCACATAATGTAATTGTTTATGCTTATTTCAATAAAGTTAGTCACCAAAAACCTAGAAAGCTGTGATCGCTGAGAATCATGGTGAAATGTTTTATATTCAACAAGTAGAGCTTTTGACACAAACTGCAGCAGTCAAGGATACTCAGAGGAGGTTAACTTGTAACTGGTAGAAGATCTCAAGTCTATCAACAGTTGTCAAGCGGTTGAAACATGTTGACTGTATCTATCCATAATCCTTGTCGGTCTCAGCTTTGTAGCTTTTCAGGTGACTAGCTTTATTGAAATAAGTGTATTTCTTGAGAAATGTTACTAATCATCAGTAGCATTATTCTGCATGTATTGATCCAGCTCTGCATCCAAGTGTCCCTTAGTTTGAGTCATGTATTCATCAAGTTCTTTATCTAGTGCATCTCTTGATTTGACAGGGTTAGTTTGCCCCCCTCGGCCTCTTCCACGACCACGCCCTCCTCTGCTAGCACCTCTTCCTCTGGCTGCACCTGCACCTCTGCTGCCTTGAGCTTTTCCCCGACCTCCACCCATACCTCCACGCATGCCACGTCCAACACCCCTTGACATTACACCACCACGATTCAGCCTACCTCTTCCAGCACCAGCACCAAAACTACGTTTCAGGCCTGTTCCTCTTCTTAAACCACCCCTTCCGCTTCCTATTCTTTGCTGGACCCCACCTTGACCACCACGGAAACCACCTTGACCACCACGGAAACCACCTTGACCACCACGGCCGGCAGGTCGAAACCCAGTCATCTTGTTTGAACCCAGTCTTCCTTGAACTGATCCTTTGTTCTGATTCCCAAGTCTGTTTTGTACTTTTCCTCCTGGTGGTGATAATCCTAGAGCAGCTTGAACACCAGGTCGGTTTGCCATCTGTGCTGCCAGTCGCCGATTCTTCGAACTTGCTTGGGATTGCTGCATCTGTCCCATGCGCAGACCTCCGAGGGTAACTTGTGGAGGAGACTTCATTTGGCGGGCAATCTCAGTGAAGCTTCAAGGAGATGGAATGAACGTCTTGTTGATGGGCATTTTTTATAATTGAATTATTGATATTTTTAAAATATCATAAAAATCATTACTGATTTTGTTTTTGCCCTGGGGAATGAGCATTTTTTGGATGATTTCATTTAAATGAGTTACCTCATTTTTTTTTATCTGAGTAAAGTGCAAGCACTTTACTCAAGCTGAGCTAAACATGTTAGCACCAGCATTATCAGGCTGTTTATGGCTGTATTGGATTTTCATTTTCATTTTCTCAGCCTTTTTGTTTTGTTTTTGTTTTGACAATCATCCTTTACTTTTTCAATGCCAATTATGCATCTTCATCGATAGCGATGAGGATTTTTTATTACAGCCTTTTGCTCATGTCCCCTATAGGTCCCTCTTAAGACTGGATTCTTTGCTCTCACCGGTCATTCAGGGTCTTGGATGTGGTGCTCTTCAGGACTATTTTGGCTGGTATAGCAGACATGACTGTTGTAATCAAATAAAACAAACCAAAAAGCATCATAGTGTTAGAACAGTCAAAAGTCAAGGTGATTATTGGTGGAATATATACTGAGCTGGTGTCTTCGAGCAGCGAGCTAAATTTCACCATAATCACTGAGCATAATTTTTTTATTCTTGAATAACAAAGAGAAGATAAAATTTAGGATAAATTTAGTAATACTTTTGATCAAACTTTGGGATAAACCTCATAATCACCGCTCATCAATCTACCAATCACAGTGCAAGAAACTTTGTAGTTTCAAGTCTGAATTTATTCTCATTAAGTATACTTATTGAGGGCCAGACATGAAAACTTTAGGCTCAAAGTCATGCTGCATGGACCGAACTTGGCAATATATTTCTGATTCTAATACATATATTTCAAAAATCAATTTTTTCGTCAAAAAAAGAGGATATTACATGGTTGTGTGTAGATACAAAATTGATCTTTGAGTGTTGAAAAGATTTCTCACGAGAGAGCGCAGCAAACAAGGGAAAGATTTTCAACACCAGAAGGTAAATTTCGTATCTCCATATATATTCTTTATATTTTATGGATAATTATATGATAAAGAAATATATTTTATACTTAAGTCGCTAACCTAACCCTAGTGTCAACCTGGCTAAAATACAGACTGACAAAAGCCATATTTCTTATCACTATAGCTTATTTCATGTATAAACAAGAGCCATGAATGTCAATATCTTACACTAGTTCCAGAAGATATCCGTAAAAAAAGGCAGACTCAGATTCGACGATTAAACTTCTGTGATATTTGAGATACTACAGTACTAAATCATTTGGTTATCATTTTGATCAAAACATCCATCACTGAAGAGAGCTAGTTCACAAATAAATATTAAAACACTATAGCTCGATTCTCGTTAACCTTTTTCCTTCAAGTAACAATTCTATCTTTGAATTTACTTATGGAACGGAGAAAACTAAAATGGCAGTACAACAACGATGTTGTCAAGGCACCATAAAAATGATACGTTAGGGCATTATTCTAAGAAAATAAGCACGCTAAATATAACTAAAGATAATGTCATAATTACTGAATGCTTGTTTTTCCCTCGATGGCTTGAATTTCTTGAAGATTTGAAGCGATGACTTTAAATAACAGCAAACAACCTTCACCAGACGATTGATAGACGCTTCGCCTGAGTGCCAGCATTCATTAAGGTCAGCGGACAACCCTACAAAAAGGCACAGGAAACCCATGCGTGCAGACCGGATTTAAATATAAATCCCTAATAGATTAGTAATTCAGTTAAAAATTAAAAAAGCTTCATTTAAAACGTAAATGCAGGCTAATATTTGCTCAAGGCCTCTCTCATAATTGCTTCACATTTATTATTTTATCGATATTTTTTGACCAATCGCTATTTTTTGAAGAAAAATTAAAGGAGATCAGAACGCTTCGAAGGGCAAAGATCAAACCTTGGAATGTGCTTAGAAAATTATTTAGTTTGCTTCTTTAATCAAATATAATAAATATTTAATAAATAGATATTGCTGTGTACTTCATGCATGTTCCTTTGTGAGTAGTCGTTAACCATAAATATAAATAAATAAATGAATAAATATAGGCTATAAGAATATCTATATTCAAGCAGTGCTCTTTTCAGGCCTGGCCATTGCGCATAAAAATTGCAAATTTCAGCTTTATGCGCCCCCAAAACGTCCTGATAGTTTTAAGAGATTTAGAGTACTTTTGAAAAAAGTCGCATTATATTGTCAATCTGAACAAAGTGAAAGTCCATATGAAACGACACGAATCGAACATAGCCGCCATCTTAAATTTCACTAGCCAAGAGGTCTGGGACTAGTCTGTGTTAACTTACCTTGTTTATTGGACACTCAAGTATGGCTGCCCAGCGAAAGTTTATTTTATTATCATTACTGACAAAACTGTCTTACATAGTTGTAGATTTGCAACAGAGTTACTGGCAAAAAAAAACATTATTCTTTGTTTTGGAATTGAGCTTTGAAATTTGCTCATACAGTTTTGGAAATCGCCCATCCAGTTTTCTAAATGGCCCCTAAATTTTGGATTGTTGGGCCCTTTGACCCCCTGAAAGAAATTCCCAGTGGTCAAGTTCAAGAGCTGAAAGAAATTCCCAGTGGTCAAGTTCAAGAGCTGAAAGAAATTCCCAGTGGTCAAGTTCAAGAGCTGAAAGAAATTCCCAGTGGTCAAGTTCAAGAGCTGAGAATATAAACGAGTAATGAACCCTGTTCTCCTCATCGATCTTTGCTTGTTCGTGCAGAAAATACTTGAGTAGATGAATCATGATTAGTTAAACTTAAACAAGCTTTTGCTCATGAAGTTCCATATCAAACAATTGTTGTCGTTTGCGGGCTTCCTGTGGTGACAAACCACGCTCCCTTCCCCTACACATTTCCAGTCCTTTTTCGGCCGAAAATAAGATGGCTGACTAGTTAGTGATGTTTTCATTCGATTTTCTGTAAATTTGAGCCATTTGGAGCAAGAAATTCGCCTATTTAGTGAAGAAATAATATTCCAATTTCCAAATATGGTAAGTACATTCCTCATATGGTAAAAGAAACGGCTCGAGCGGAACGACAACTTTTCTAAGTGGAAAGTTTGATATGATTGAAAATTCTTAGAAATAATCGCTTCGAAATCATCCCGCTATCTTCTCGGCTTGAAATCCTTGTTCACGAAATTGATAAATTAATATTTCTAGTTCGGCTGTCTTAAATTACGGCGGTCAACGAAATAGAGCATGCGTAGACATAAATCTGTGCCACTTGTAGCTAGCTACGCACTGTCCATAATCACTTGATAAGATAGTGACATTAATTGACGTCTTGTAGGATGATAATTGATTGGAGTATGGATGTGAACCCGCAAAGGTCTCTTTGGTAAGTTCCTGGGTACTGTTACGCAACTTCCCCATTTTGTCATGGAGAAGACAGAAAAAAAAAAACATTTAATGACTGTGATTATACACAGGTATCCCAGGAAGACACGCAATTGTCCACTTTTATGACCGTGATACCACAGGTATCTCAGTAAAACATGCAATTGTCCACTTTTATGACTGTGATACCACAGGTATCCCAGTAAAACATGCAATTGTTCACTTTGGAAACGATAGACACTTGGGCGAGTTTTGATTATTTATCTTGTTAGAAAAAACCTTTTGTCATTAGAGAAAGCATCTCAACATTAGTAAGCATGACAAATTTGAACAGGATTATTGGACTAACTCTATAGGTGTTATTAGGAGTTAACCCAGGATTAGCACTAATCGGGCTTTGAACAAATGGGCCCAGAATAGACAAGTTTCGAATCCAATTTACTGCTGTGTTCCTTGATTACAGACTCATTTGCATAGGGTTAGCCTCGTATCAGTGTTTAAATATTCACAAATACCAACGGTAAAGTAAAGAATGCACAACTTCAACAATACGAACACTTTGAAACTCGATGCACCTTGACTGGAACACGTGAATATTCTGCACAAAATCGAGGCTAACCCTAAGCAAATCAGTCTGTAATCAAGACTAAGCACAGTAGTCTCCCTCGCAGCCGTTTTTAGTGTAGGTCGTCACGCAACGCTCCCTCCGCACTCTAAAAACACAGCGGTAATAAGCCTGAAGCGAGATGACGTTTTACCCCCGTCTCTAGACCAAAATAGTTTTTAAAATTCTTTCATATTAACATTTTTGATTCCTTTGAGGATAGAAGAACAATACTCATAATTAAAGAACAAAAGCAGTGTGATAAGGATTATAACCTAGAGACGGGGGTACAACGTCATCTCGCATCGAAACTGGTCTATTATTGTCCCTTGTAACCTTACATTCTTTGTAATTATTTCAGACAATTGGTTTAATTCGACCTGTGGTCGTTATTTTATTCATTGAAAAAGCAAGCAAAAAAGCAAAGTAAGCATAACAAAAATAACATAATCTTAAAGTTTATGTACAATTATTTTGCATACCTAATTATTAAGTATATTTCAATTAGTTTTACAATTATAAAAACTATCATAAAAACGGTTGGCATAGTCGATAATTAAATGAAAGTGAAAATGAAAATGGAAATGACAATCGTTTTCTAATAGAGAAAATTTTTATATTAAAAAAAGCTGCGTTTTAAAAGTGAATGACCGTTGTCATGATTAGATCAGATACTTAGCAACGGCAAGAGTCATGGCGATGAGAGTCACGAACGTCACAGGCTTCAAGGGTACACCTCCGTTACACAGGTCACTGTCACAGCAATAGGCTTCACACTTTTCCTTGCCCTTGCAAAATTCTTTGGCTGCACTGCACAATTGGCTGGTAGCGCAACTTTTATTGATCACACCATCTAAAATCGATTTTCCACATCTGTCTTCTGAACTTTTACACGTGGTCTCCCCAGTCTTACAGTTTTCATTATTTTTTTTACTGCACACATAACACTTGAGGGATAGAGCTGAAAATGTTATAGCAAAAAGAAGAATTAAAAAAAAAAAAGAAGAACAAGAAGAAAATAATAAAAAAATAGAGGAATTGTTCTGGGGGACGAAACATTGGATTTTTTTTTTGATTTTTTTTTTGCATGAAAAAAGACGCCCTATCGTTTTGTCCCCCAGAACAATTCCTCTAGGAATTCAATGAAAGGGGTCTATACTACGTTTTATTATATGATCGTGAATCTTAGAGCCTGGACACTAGCAAATCGAGCAATCCGATTGGATAGATCGCATCGCGGACTGGTCTAGATTCTCCGGTATTAACCGGTCAGATCGCATAATAATCTTACGGAGAAAACATTTGTCCTTTTCAATGAAAAGTGGTCATATAATAAAACTCTTATCAACCGAGCTTGGTCGGTCTGTACGGGATAATCTTGACTTCGGTCGGGTACAGACCTCGCTGCGCTCGGTCCGTACATTCCGACCTCGGTCAAGATTATCCCGTACAGACCTTCCGCTCGGTTAATAAGATCTAAGTTTATATAAATAACCGTACTTCAGCAAAGTATGCGGAAAAACCGAATGAGATTTAAGATTACAAAGGAAATCAAAATATTAAACTTGCCATCGGTGATCACCGCAATTAAAACTCAACGGGGGTCAAGCCTAAAGCTGATTAGATGGCTTCTCTGCACCTCACACACAAAAAAGCATTTCGCAGCAGTCGGAAATGACCTAAGCGCTGTGTCCAAAAAAATCCTAAATTATCCGATTATCGGGTAGAAAGAGGTGGGTTAGCCTCTGGAACTCAGGGTAGTTAAAAAATGCGATTAGTTATGAAATATCTCAAATTAAAAGGAGGTTTTATACACTTATTTTATTTTTTTATTTTTTCAAAGTGAGAAAATATTAGCATGTATCCGAAATACCTTTGTCTTCTGATGCATTAAAAAAAAAAAGGTTTTGCGAAAATGTAGATGCGAATATCTCGATAACCTTCCGGAGAGCACCAAGTTGAAACTTGGTTTATGACTTATGATTATGACTTATGATATTAATATAGCACTCTTTTAGTCCCTATGGATATGTTGAAAGGCGCTTTACAATGATTTGTAAATGAGAGGTAGTTAGTATAAGGTGTTGGCACTGAGGGTGGTCACTGCCACGGGGTTCCTTTACGTCCTTGAGTGGCTCTTTTACGCCCCTCCGATATTGGTTAGTAATGATGAAGTATAAAGAGAGAGAGACCGCCATTTAAAGTGGTCATCCGAGCCACTTGAAAGACTAACCATTTACAAATGTAATAACAAAGGCAGCACCTTTTCTTTAGTTATTTTAAGGCCCTTAGTGTTGGTCCGGCCAAGGCTCGAACCCCGACGCTTCCGCACTACAGGGCCCGGTTGCACGAGGCCTGGATCAGTAGCGCTATCCAACGGATAAATCTTATCCAGTGAATAAGTTTATTGGAATAAAAGCATCGATTTATTTAACGGATAAGGATTTATCCGCCGGATAGTGTTATCCAGATTCGCACAACCGGGCCCAGACCGACGCTCATATGAAGTGAGCTAACTGCATGGCGGTGGTTTGGTTAAGTAGGTTTCAGAATAACTTTCGATTCTAGTTTTCTCCAAATGAATTCAGTAAGAACTATAGGAGTTCACGATCGGCTGCAGTAACGCCTAATCAAAACGGAGCGGTATTTTCTACATTTATTTTACAGCTTTTCAACAGGAATACAAAAACAGCTATGCAATTTGATGATTCTACGGTCAAACAAATGTTAGTCAAGAAATTTTGGAGATTTTAGAATCCTAGGCGTAAGGGTTGAATACATTTGAAAAATTAAAAAAGATCCGTTCAGGTTTGGTAGAAATAAGAGAGGTGGTATTCTTGTACGAGCGAGCGGAAACGGATTAAATACTATCATTTATATCTAGTTATCCAGTCCTAGTTAAATTCCTTAAATAAGATTTTGTGCTTTCTCTATGATATATAAGATTGATTTCGGCTCAGCCACACCCCCAACGGTACAAGCGAACACTACAGAAACCACTTAAATCTATTATTAATATCTATTTATCTCTTACCTATTTATTAGACGTTAATAGCTTATTAAGATTTTGTGGTTTTTTAAAGATATTTAAGGAAAAAAGTCCACTTTTTCACCCAACAATTTACTTGTTCCAGGTTGACTTTGGCTCAGACTAATGACGCCCCCAACGGTACGAGCGAACACTACAGAAACCACTAAAATCTATTATTAATATCCATTTATCCCTTATCTATTTATTAGACGTTAATAGCTATCTACTTACCAGAAGGGATAAGAAGAGCAAGAACGCAAAGTGTTACAATGAGGAGCTTCATCTTGGTTTAGTCTTGAACGAAGGTAATTGGAAGACAAACTTGAATCGAAACGAGTTGTACTCTGGTTGGATGCTCGCCGAGAAAGACGCGGTCTGTTAGTGAAAGCCGCATTTCATTTGGTTTATATTTATACGTTTTGAGTGTATGATGTTGTAAGTTAAGAATGTGTCAATCAAGGCTTATGGGATAATTTTGTCTTGGATTCTAATGTTATTTATTGAACGGGTTGATAGGTTTGTGTAACACTACACGCATAGCAAATTTTGACGTCTTGGTATTTACCGGGTATTATGTGAATCTTTTGAAACCCCCCAAGAAAATGGACTAGTTTCAAATTCAATGCACACGCTGTTTTAAGGTCACAGACCTTCAAATTCAATGCACATCGCTGTTTTAAGGTCACAGACCTTCAAATTCAATGCACACGCTGTTTTAAGGTCACAGACCTTCAAATTCAATGCACATCGCTGTTTTAAGGTCACAGACCTTCAAATTCAATGCACACGCTGTTTTAAGGTCACAGACCTTCAAATTCAATGCACACGCTGTTTTAAGGTCACAGACCTTCAAATTCAATGCACACGCTGTTTTAAGGTCACAGACCTTCAAATTCAATGCACATCGCTGTTTTAAGGTCACAGACCTTCAAATTCAATGCACACGCTGTTTTAAGGTCACAGACCTTCAAATTCAATGCACACGCTGTTTTAAGGTCACAGACCTTCAAATTCAATGCACACGCTGTTTTAAGGTCACAGACCTTCAAATTCAATGCACATCGCTGTTTTTTAAGATCGCAGACTAATTCTTTGTTTGTACGTCAGCTATAATTCGCCAAAGGTACTATTAGTAGAGCCAAAGAGGTTTCAAAACATTGGTACTGATTTATATTTCCGACTCAGACAATAGGGAACCAATTACCGTTGCATCAGTTTTCCCAATGGAAAAGACCCTTTGCAGCTCAGTAATCACGTGCTGATTGACTCACTAAGAGCAAATGAATGAACATCTTTATTCCCATGAGTGAAATATATTGGAGAGGAAACAAACTTTCTACAACCTGTTTCGAGAGATCGTAATAAAACTGTATTTCGTAACACACTAGTTACACATCGTTTCATTCAGTTCTTCACCTTTTTAAAATTTAAAAACAATTTGCTCACCAGTACAGACACGTGACCTTTACAAAGGGCCTATTCGGAATTTATGGGTACGAGTGCTGCTTTGAAAGTTTTCAAAAGTGGCAGAGCTTTTAGGCGAGTCCAATTCGAGAACTTTCAAAACATCACGAGTATCTATAAATTCCAAATTGTACGAGAAGATTGTGCGATTTTTTGCTTCTAATACACTCGACCAAAATTGAGCAGCTTAATTTGGACTCTATAAAGTACAATTTGGGACTTAATTATTACAAGATGAATTACTTGAAATTCTTTCAGAAAAATACAGTCACGTGACTGTTTTGTTTATAATTCGTGTATTTGCTATTGCAGTGGATTCGTAGTCAATGTGATATGAACTATTTTATAAGACTCTCCCTCATACCATTGTCTCTCTCTTGCGCCCACCCCTCCCCCCTCCCTTCCCAATTACACCCTCCAAGATAATTATAGCATGGGTTGAATACTGTATATTTTGGCAATCAATATTTTGAAGTACAAGTCCTTGTATTTTAATCATTTATTGAAAAAATAAAACAAATAATGATAATAAAAATTACAAACAAAACAAAGATAAAATAAAAAAACAATAGCTAGTGTTGCCGTGCAATCAATATAACTATTGCTTTTACCTACTATTACTATATAGAATTTGTATTACTATATAGCTTTCTCATCACTAGTGCATCACCAGGGCTAACGTTATTCGTAAAGAATGATTCATATAAACTAGAAAACTATTTGCTATATTTGTTTTATACCTATTTTAATATTTAAAAAAATAGTCTTATGCCAATATCGACATGAATTTAAAAAAAGGTACGTAAGGTGCATGACAAAGATCTACAGTTTTGTCATCTCCCGTTGTCATGGTTACATCAGGTACTTAGCAACGGCAAGAGCCATGGCGAGGAGAGTCACGAACGTCACAGGCTTCAAGGGTACACCTCCGTTACACAGGTCACTGTCACAGCAATAGACTTCACATTTTCCTGAGCTCTTGCATGTGTCCTTGAGAGAACTGCACAATGAGCTTGTAGAGCAGGTCTTAGAAATCATATCGCCAGTTTTCGTCTTCATGCAGGTGTCCATGCTTACGAGCACGTTTGGGCACGTCATCTCCCCAGTCTCACAGTTTCCATCACTGTTAGTGCAGACATAACACTTGATGGATAGAGCTGAAAGAAAATAAATAGCTTTATCTTTTGCCAAAATATTTACAGTGAGCTGCTACAGACAATCTATAATGCGTTACATAAGGGAGCACAGAAGATTAACAGACAGATAGATAGATAGATAGATAGATAGATAGATAGATAGATGGATGGATGGATGGATGGATGGATGGATGGATGGATGGATGGATGGATGGATGGATGGATGGATGGATGGATGGATGGATGGATGGATGGATGGATGGATGGATGGATGGATGGATGGATGGATGGATGGATGGATGGATGGATGGATGGATGGATGGATGGATGGATGGATGGATGGATGGATGGATAGATAGATAGATAGACTATTAAAATTACATTGCAGCCACATGACTGAATTACGTAATTATTTACAATTTACTAAAGAAAATATTAATGAAATATTAAACTAAAATAGGCGTGATAAGCCCAACTCCTGGGCTTCAATACAAATGCCTGAAGTAATAATAGACACAGCCCTTTTCTCTAAGTGTGTAGAGCAAAAATGAGCAGAATTAATTGCATTTGCTGGTCTTTCTGTGACAAAGTAGAAAACGTTTTGACATCAATCTGACTGACCAAATCACTATTACCGGACTTTGATCCGCATAGACGTTTCACCTCCTCCCACCATTTCTTTGGATTCACAGCTTTCAGTTGTTGGATTCTTGAGTCAAGTATTTGGCTCTACAGTCTTTTCTCTCTCGATTATTTTTGGAATAAATCCGAAATCATTACATTCAATAGCGTGGGAAAACCCGAAACTCTAGACAGTTTAAGATACTAACACAGTGGGGTTCGGTACTTGAGACTTTTGACTAGACAATAAAATCTCAGCTTCAAACAATTTTTAATGAATCCAGAATTTACTCAACGGAATATCATCGTCGCGTGAGAGAAGGCACACTCCGATTTCAACCAAACTAATATCGTTGTAAACTTTGGTTTATGTGTAGTAAGTTTACGAAAAATCATGTGGGGTAACTTATGTCTGTAACGGACTTTATAGCCGTTTCAATTCAAGTACAAAGCTATTTCCATCCAACCTCAGAACTCCGGCAAGTGTTGGAATATATCAGCATATATACCGGCGCCACGAGTTCCTCTTAGTATATCGTAGCGAGTCCATGCAATGTTTTGTAGACCAGCATAAGTAACTTGTATACTCGATGCGAGCTTTAAATGGCAGCATTACTATTTCATTTCTAATTCTGAAATATTTAAGAGAAGTCTAAGTTCTATTGAAAAAGAAGAACACTTCAAAGTTGTCTTTGGATTCTCTTTCAGTGCTATGTAGACGATCAAACACTACTGACTCAGGAAAGCACTTAAATCTGCATGTCGTTGATTATAGTTATCCGTTCCTATTTTAATTCCTAAAATAGGATTTTGTTTTGTTTCTAAGGTGTTTAATGGAAGTCTACATCCTTATTTCAAGAAAGAATATTATAAACAAAGTTAATTTTGGATGAGTCGTTTTGCTACGTAGACGCCGCCGATGGTAGAAGCAAACGCAAGCGAAAAAAATAGCTTAGCTCAGTTATTCTTTCCGTTATTCTATCATTTGTATATAGTTATTAATTCTTAGTTTAATTCCTTATTTAGATTTTGTGGTGTTTTTAAGATATTTAAGGAAAAAAGTCTACTTTTCTACCCAACAATTTACTTATTCCAGGTTGATTTCGGCTCAGACTGACGCCCCCAACGGTACGAGAGAAGACTAAAGAAACCACTAACACATATTATTAATATCCATTTATCCCTTATCTATTTATTAGACGTTAATATTTATCTACTTACCAGAAGGGACAAGCGCAGCAAGAAAGCAAAGTGTTACAATGAGGAGCTTCATCTTGGTTTAGTTCTGACCGAGGGTAACTCGAAGGCAAACTTGAATCAAAATGAGTTGTTCTCAGGTTAGATGTTTTCCAAGAAAGACGCGATCTGTTAGTGAAAGCAGATTTTAAGGTGTAGCCCCGAATCGAAATGTGTCAATCAAACTCACGTGGTATAATAAACAATCATTGGATGAGGTGAACATATCTTTACAGATTATTAAGACCAAGGTCATTTTATCAATCAGACGAGGTTGCATGCTGAGGCGTATAGAATTTAGCATTTCGTCACCCACCTCAAAGCACGACGGTAAAAATTGAAACTTTTACTCATTTGCATCTAGACGTTGAAAATGTAATGCCATAGATATTCAAGGATCTTCTTCCATATTTTTCGACAAATAACTTATATACGATATGTACATAACCACGCTTTCTGGAAAATCTAGGGGAGTAATTGTTAACGATCTCCCCAATGTCTCTCGAAAGTTAAATTTTGGAATGTTTGCCGACGACACTAACAGCTTTTATAAAGACAAAGAACCAGTCATATTGGAAAAGTGCTATTATTTAAGAGTGGATTAATATGATGACATACTGTGAAACTAATAAATTGACTATCAAGCTAAAGACAACACACTAGTGCATTACATGTAAATAAAATCCGCTAGGAAAAGAGAACCTATGATTAAATTCCCTCAAACTGAACAAAAAACAATAGATTAAATATTCGGGATTTTATATTGACCAGCATATGCATTGGGAAGATCAAACCAAACTTGTACATGGTAAAATATCTAAGAAAAGGAGTTGGATTAATAACTACTATGTTAATTTGAAAACAATACGAGATATATATTTTGAATAATTCATCTATACTTAGCATATGAGATATTATCTTGAGCAAATACACTGTACAAAACAAGTTTATCCAAAATATCTACAGCTCAAAATAAATGCATGAGATGGATTTTCTTTTGAAGTAACTATAAACATGCAACCCCCCTCTGAGTATTAAGTATTTTAACATTTAAAAAAATCCTATATAGCAAGGCAAACGAACTTGGGTTTAAAATCATTGATGATAGAACGTAGACATGTTCCAGCAAAAGACCAATACCAATGTAATGGCGCCGTTAGGCTTCATAAGATAGCTCCTTTGAGTTCCCTCAGCCAAATTATTGAAAGTTTACAATCCAATTTTTGATAACAAACATTTGGGAAGCGATTCTCATTAGAATGAAAAAGGTCAATTATTTTTCTCTTTTTAATAAAACTTAAAAAATCATCATCTTCTTAGGCAAATATAATACACTATACTACTTTTCGAAAGCTTAAATTCGCATAATGATGAACTAAAGGTTTTGTAAAGCAGTCAAAACTACACATACTGGCCGAATTGTAAGGATGCAAAGCTTTTCGTTGCGGGATTATAGGCGAGTAAACATGACGCAATTTTTGACAAAAACATATGGAGCGGCCATCTTGGTATTATACCGTCATGGCGGACGAAACTCCAAAGGCTTAAGATGATGGAATATTTAATATGTTTGACTATATATCAATTAAATATACTTTAAATAGATAGTTTAAAAATGTCTAAGGGAAACTCTTCCAACTAGAGTAAAGCATTTTGATATTTCATCGCTATTATAAACTAATTACGATTTTGAGACGGCAATACCACAAAATATTGACGGCTAGTTGGGAGAAAATATATTCAGTATTGTGGCGGAGTCGCGTAGCGACGGAGCCCAATACGAGAATATATTTTCTACCAACGCCGTCAATATTTTGTGGTATTGCCGTCTCAAAATCGTAATTAGTTTTGTATCGCGATTCCTGTAATTTTTTGGTTTTTTTTTGCATGAAAATGTTCAGTTTTCATGATGAAGCAATAAATTCTCCCAACGTGAAAATTCCTGTTTCTATGACAATAATCGATCACGCAAGCACTTTTTCAATGCAGTCGTTTTGAACAGAATTTTTTTTTCTTCCAAAAACGTAGCAAGAAAATTATGTGTGAATTGCTGGCATATAATTCCTCTGGCAGTATTCACAGCTCTAAGAGTTCCTCCACAGTAGTAGAAACTTGCAGTCATCTTAGCGACGAGAAGGACGAGCACATGCTCCCTGCCAACCTGTTGAATAATTCAACGTTAAACAACTGTCAAATTCAGATAACTGTTAACAAAGAATGACTTTGTAAATCATTGTAAAAAGAGTAATTTTATGGATGTAAGTTAAAGGTTTAAAACTATGAATATTTGAAGCTCATTTGCTCAGTACCAAATTATTGTAAACGATTGTAAACCGTTTTTGAAATTTACTCGCTTTTGAAAGCACAACAACATTGCTGCTTTTAAAGATAAATATTTTGAAACGAACATTTTTTTATCAAGGAAAACTTACCTTATTTTAGCTTCCCTCCTTTTTTTCCAGTGATAAACTTGAATTTTCATGAGTTTGATGAAGAACGTTCAAAATGTAAACGAATTTGATTTCAACTTTGCTTGAATAAAATAATTTTTACTCAGCACCATCTTGCTGCTATTGGCTGACAAGAACAATGAGCTGTCAAAACACGCGCGTAATAGCCAATCAAAACACTTGATTTGAGACGTCAATACCACAAAATATTGTCGTCTCAAAAATATAAGAAACTATTTAGTGAATCGCGATACTGAGATAGACGTGACGGTATTGCTTGACACAAACTCAACCGTCATAACTCGGGAACCAAACATCGAAATGATTATGCTATAGAGGCATCACACCATCACGTGCGGCAGCCATGTTAGATGGCAAGAATATACAATCGTTTTACATTGGAAAGATTTCATTTCCCGAGAGCAAAGGAAGTTTTTGTCCTGCCATCTCACCACAGGCAGCGCAAGCTGGATTATGTGCTCCGTCACGTGACTGGTAACAAATAATGAGGTTTATTTCCTAAAACATGTTGCAATTTTCACTACAAAGCTTCAGTAACCGCTTGTAAAAAAATTATTATACAGATCAAGGGCGCTAGGGCAAAAATTGGTGTTTTTTTAGCCGTTAGACTCTGTTATATTGGTGTTTTTTTAGACGTTAGAAACTGTTTAAACTGTTACAAATTGCCACCGTACCTTTCACGTTAATCCTATTATACGAGCAGACGAGAGAACAATAGATTGGCCTTTCCTTTCCTACCCCTGTTCATTCTTGGTTATTCTAGGGGATTTGGATTAACTTATTAACTTATTAACCGACGCATACGCTTACGTAAGCGGTCACGAGGCAGGTATAGGATACAGTAGTTCGTTATGTACGATTGAACCGTTGGTCACAGCAATATTTTTGGCGTATATATAGACGGGAAAACTGGACAAATCAAGCCAGTACATAGCAGTACAGATAAGTAACAGTTTAAACAGTTTCTAACGTTTAAAAAACACCAATATAACAGAGTCTAACGGCTAAAAAAACACCAATTTTTGCCCTAGCGCCCTTGGACTATGATATGGATGTGAACCCCATAGCATATGCCTGCAAAGGTCTCTTGGGTAAGTTTCTGAAGACCCCTGGGTACTACTGCCCAACTTTGCCATTTTGTCGTGGAGAAGATAGGGGAAAAAAACAAAGATATTTTACGGCTGTGATACCACAGGTATCCCATTAAAAAATCCAAAGAAATTTTATGATTGGGCTACCACAAGTATCCCAGTAAAACATGGTCGCTTTGGAAACGACAAACACTGGGGCGAGTTTTAAGCATTTATCTTGTTAGAAAAAAAATACTTTGTCATTTGAAAAAGCATCTCAACATTGGTAAGTATGACAAATTTGAACAGGATTATTGGACTAACTCTATGGGTGTTATTAAGAGTTAACCCAGGATTGGCACTAATCGGGCTTTGAACAAATGGGCCCAGAATAGACAAGTTTCGAATTCCAATTTACTGCTGTGTTCCTTGATTACAGACTCATTTGCATAGGGTTAGCCTCGTATCAGTGTTTAAATATTCACAAATACCAACGGTAAAGTAAAGAATGCACAACTTCAACAATACAAACACTTAATTGACGGACCTTGACTGGAAAACATGAATATTCTGCACAAAATCGAGGCTAACACTAAGCAAATCAGTCTGTAATCAAGAAACACAGTAGTCTCCCTCGCAGCCGTTTTTAGTGTAGGTCGTCAAGCAACAATTGGTTCAATTCGACCTGTGATCGTTATTTTATTCTTTGAAAAAGCAAGCAATAAAGCAAAGTAAACATAACAAAAATAGCATAATCTTAACGTTCATGTACAATTTTTTTCTATACCTAATTATTAAGTATATTTCAATTAGTTTTACAATTTTATAATAAAAACGGTTGGCATAGTCGATAATTAAATGAAAGTGAAAATGAAAATGGAAATGACAATCGTTTTCTAATCGAGAAAATTTCTATATTAAAAAAATAGCTGCGTTTTAAAAGTGAATGACCGTTGTCATGATTAGATCAGATACTTAGCAACGGCAAGAGCCATGGCGAGGAGAGTCACGAACGTCACAGGCTTCAAGGGTACACCTCCGTTACACAGGTCACTGTCACAGCAATAGGCTTCACAGTTATCCGTGTGTTCGCAAACAGTCTTGGCTGCACTGCACCCCGCGATGCTAGAGCAACCCTTACTAGTAATATCATCTAACTTTGCCTTCCCGCATCTATCATATCCAGGTGAACACGTGGTCTCCCCAGTCTCACAGTTTCCGTTTTGTTTGTGGCACCTATAACACTTGAGGGATAGAGCTGAAAAATAATAGAGAAATAGAATAAGAACTAAATAAAATAATAATAATAATAAAAAAGAAAAAAAAGAAAAAAAGAAAGAAAGAAAAAAAACAAGAACAAGAAGAATACATAAGCTTGCAATAATAGAGACCTTTTTTTAACACCTTGGACAATTATTCACATGTCTATCATTGCAAGCTTACCCTTCATCACCATTTGATGCAAAGGCATGGTAAACTTTTAAGATGGAGCAGGGAACCGTGAAAGGGACTATTATGAAAGGCTGTTTATAAAAGTTACTGAAGTCAACTAACAAAAAAAAACAAAACAAAAAATCAAACAAAAAAGCAAACAAAACAAAACAAACCAAAAAATATATATCAATAATATCTGGACGTAAAAACTACGTTTTGATTGGCTGACAGCTCTGATCCACTTATTTTTATTGAATGGATAAGAATTAGAACTTACATTTCTGGTCCGCAGCTCACGAAATATTGATACACAAAATGGCACCGAATATAGCCCCGTCGATTTGTTTAACAAAGATATATTCAACCAAAAAAGCCCCTTCAACAAAGGATGACAAACAAAGAAACTGGCAATTATAGTTAGTTTTTCTTTAGAGAATCTACCTGAACCAATTTTGTAACTGCTAAAATAATGTAAATTGCTAATAAAAAGTATTTTTTTAAAGGAAATACATTTTCGGGTTTAAATCCCGGAAAAAATAGAAACCAATGAGAAAATAGCGACCAGAAACAACAAACACTTGTCGATTTCAATCACGCTATATGTCGAAAATACCCAATGCTCGCGGCCTCCGTATGAACCCTAAATACAATAACCCAAACTGATATTTGGATATGTTCTAGAAGAACATCTAAATAGTTGATGACGTGAGTTTAGTTGAGAAAAAACGTAGGGCACTTAATTTTTTTTAATTTTTTTTGGCGTAACAAGGGTCGGACCTATGTGTAAATGGCACAGGTCAATTCTAAATACCATCTGACCGCTTTCAATTAATAGCTAAAACCATTATTCTATACCCAATCAAGTCTCAAACATCTCTTTTGTCGATTTATCAACATACAGTTTTCATATCTTTTTCCTATTCTGAATGCTTTAGCTGTTTTTGGACCTGTTTGATTCAACTGAAAATGTGCATACGTTTGAGGTCGCCTCTAGGCCAACAGTTTTTCTCGAATATCTCAGCGGTTTTTTTAAATACAAATTACAACGAGTTTGTTTACTCCGTACAACCTTCCAGCGAACCAAAAATAAAAGTAAGCAAAATCAAAATTTTGACTGTTACCGCGAATTCTCGAGTTTGCTCGATATTAGTCGACATCATAGTTGTCTGTTCCTATTTTATTTTTAAGTCAGATTATTTTATGCTGTTTCTAAGATATCTAAGGGACGACTGCGTTCCTATCTAAAAAACACACTTAAAAGTTGTTTTTGGATTCTTGTGGTGCTTGTTGCTACGTAGATGGACAAACAGTAAGCAAAAAAGAACTCAATTCTATTGTTGATAAGTAGTTATCCGTTGCTACTGTTTAATTCTTTTTCGTTTGTCAATTCTGCATGTTCCTAAGACCGCGGAAAAGCTCTTAGATTTATTGTTTATATCTAGTTATTCGTTTCTAGCTTAATTCCTTAAAAAATATTTTGAGTTGTCCCGAATAATTTTTAAAGGAAGTCTAAGTGATCTTATCACCAATAAAAGAATACTTTGATTTCGGATTAGTCTTGCTTTTGCAATGTACTCGCCCCGATGGGACATAGAAGCGAACACAAGCGGAAGAAAACACCTTAACTCAGTTATTTTTCCTTATTATCTTAGCTTTTTTTAATAATAAGGTACTTACCAGCAGGCATAAGAGTAGCAAGGACGCAAAGTGTTACAATGAGAAGCTTCAACTTGGTTTAGTCCTGAACGAAGGTAATTCGAAGACAAACTTGAATCAAAACGAGTTGTTCTCAGGTTAGATGTTTTCCAAGAAAGACGCGGACTTTTAGTGAAAGCAGTATATCAAGTGATCCATTCTCACGCGGCATGATGATGGTTATCGCTACACTTCTGAGAATAATACCTAACAATACTATATTTGACCTCTTTTCAGTGCTTGAGTTCGAGTTACACGATCAAAGGTATTTTTTCCAACATTTTCTGATTCGTTGCACAATTTTTACATAGGTTCCTAATCGATCAACCAATCATCCATCCATCGATAAAAAAACGCCAAAAATGCGCGTTGGGCACAAAAGTTCGATTATCCAAAAAAAGTTTAAATCATGATGACCCTCCCCTATCAAAGAACCTTAATTCCCTAGATCCCTAATTTGAGTGTATTGTCAAGAAATGTCCTGCGACAGCTCTTGGGGATATAAGAATTCCAATAAGAGTTACGAATTTCATTCTCTAATTCCTCATAAAAGATTTGGTAATTTCTCTAATATTAAAAAAAAAAAGTCTAAGTTCTTATTCCTTGTTGATTTTGGAATCTTGTTGCCACACAGACAGTGAGTCAAACACCAAGCTCGAACATTTGTTGTTGATATCTAGTTGTCTGTTCCTATTGTAATTCCTTAAAGAAGATTATTTTATGCTGTTTCTAAGATATCTAAGGGACGACTGCGTTTCTATATATGTAAAAATAAAATAAATTAAAATAAGATATAATAAAAAACACACACACTCTTAAAAATTGATTTTGGATTCTAGTTCAGTTCTTGCTGCTACGTAGACGAACAAACACTAAGCGAAAAAGAACTCAATTATATTGTTGATAAGTAATTATCCGTTGCTACTATTTTTAAATTCCTTAAATAAGGTTTTGTCAATTCTGCATGTTCCTAAGACCGCGGAATATGTGACAAAAAAACAAAAACAAACAAAAACAAATGCAAAGCCTTGACTCCAATAAAAGTAAACCTCATAATATTGGAACGTAAACACTACTTTCTGAATGGCTAACAGGTCTGATCCAAGACTTATTTTTATTGAATGAGTTTTTTGTTACAGAGTTGAGAAAGGTTTGGGTACGAGAATAGAACTTACATTTGTGGTCCGCAACTCACAAAATATTGACGCACAAAATGGCAGTCAAATTAGCCCCATCGATTTTTTAAACAAATATTTCAAACCAAAAATAAGCCCCTTCCTTCCCCGAATATAAGGCCTTCAAAAAAATAACAACCCAACCCCTTCCCCCAGTAATATAAGCCCTATAAAATGCCCCATATAAAACTCCTACGGTCAACGAAGGAAAAGTGTTCATCAAAATTAAAAGCTTTGACCCTCAAAAAACGTTAAATTTTTACTGATTATCCAAATAACAAAAACGTATCTTAACCTAGATGAGTCTATTGTCAAAGAATACAGTTAAAATTATGCGGAGGATAAAATTATTCCTGTAAGAGTTGGCTGAAAACATTTAGTGAAAACAGTTTTCTTTCTGCAATTCCTTCGAGATTCGATATCTTCGAATTCTTAAGAGTTTTAAGAAGTTGTTATTCCAAGAACACTTCCTTCGTTGATTCCGAAAATTTTTGTAGCTACGTCATGTAGACATGCCATGAGCAACTAAAATCCATCGCGTTGATATCTCGTCATCTGTTCTTAGTTTAATTCCTTAAATAAGATAACTTTATGTTGTTTCTAAGATTTCTAAGAGATGAATACGTTCCTATCCATAAAAAGAAAACTTGACTGAGTTGCTTTTGGATTCTTGTTCAGTGCTTGCTGCTACGTAGACGAACAAACACTAAGCGAAAAACCGCTCAATTATATTGTTGATAAGTAGTTATTCGTTGCTACTGCTTAATTCCTTAAATAAAGGTTTGTCAGTTTTGCATGTTCCTAAGACGTTTAAAAAATTAAAAGTTTAAATCATGTTGACCCTCCCCTATCAAAAAAACCTTAATTCCCTAGATCCTTAATTTGAGTCTATGGTCAAGAAATGGCCTTCGACAGCTCTTAGGGATATAAGAATTCCAGAAAGAGTTGCCTAAAAAAACATTTGAAAGCAGTTAAGAACTTCCGTTCTTTAATTCCTCATAAACGATTTGGTATTTTCTCTAAGATTTATAGAAAAAGTCTAAGTTCTTATTCCTTGTTGATTTCGGAATCTTGTTGCCACGCAGACAGTGAGTATACGTACACCAAGCACTAACATTTGTTGTTGATATCTAGTTATCTGTTCCTATTGCAATTCCTTAACGACGATTATTTTATGCTGTTTGTAAAATATCTAAGGGACGACTGCGTTCCTATGTAAAAAAAAAAAAAAAATACAAAACATAAAAACACACACACACACACTTGAAAGTTACTTTTGGATTCTAGGTCTTGCTGCAACGTAGACGAACCGTAGAACCGTAGAACAACGTAGACCGCTCAATTATATTGTTGTTAAGTAGTTATTCGTTGCTACTGCTTAATTCCTTAAATAAGGTTTTGTCAGTTCTGCATGTTTCTAAGGCCTTTAAGAGATTTCTGCGATTTTATACCAAAAAGATTAATTCGAAGCTGTTTTTGCATTCCTGCTTAGTTAAATGTTGTCGACGAGCAAACATGCCACTACTGACTTCGGAAAAGCTCTTGCACTCTATCGTTGATATTTAGATACCCGTTCCTAGTTTTATTCCATAAATAATATATTCTGCTCATGCTCCGAATATTTTTAAGGGAAGTCTAGTTCTTATCCCAAGAAAGAATTCTTTGAATAAAGTTAATTTCGGATCAGTCTTTTTACAATGTACACGCCCCCGATGGGGTATAGAAGCGAACAACAAGCGGAAGAAAACCCCTTAACTCGGTTATTTTTAATAATAAGGTACTTACCAGCAGGCATAAGAGTAGCAAGGACGCAAAGTGTTACAATGAGAAGCTTCATCTTGGTTTAGCCCTGAACGAGGGTAATTCGAAAACAAACTTGAATCAAAACGAGTTGTTCTCAGGTTAGCCGTCTGCAAAGAAAGGCGAGATCTGGTAGTGAAAACAGCATTTCAAGAATTTTAAGGTGTAGTCCCGAATTGAAATGTGTCAATCAAACTCACGTGGTATAATAAACAATTATTGGCATTAAAAAATATGAGCAGACCGTTTTATATGCCGCGCCGCACGCTCAGGCTTATAAAATTAGTATAAGGTAAAATATCATTCATGCGAAAATTATTTTGTAAAGAAATGACAAGGATTTAATTGTGCTTTCAAAAATGTAGCATTAGCAAAAGCATTTCAATATCTTTTTTGACCGTGAGTGATCATGAACATGAAATGATATATAAATGTAATATTTGCAGGAAAACCATAAATAATGCATTTACCATGTGGAATTTACACGACATCACTGATTGGCTGAAGACTCTTGCCTCTTTGTTTTGTCGGTATACGTACGGTGGTGGATTCTTTTGAAGTTTCGCGGAGATTTATTCGCCATGCACGAGCACTGTCAAAAGTATGGCGTTCTCAGATTTGAAAACGAGGCATTTTCGGGCGTGACAACGCGTGCTATGAAAAAACACATGCAAAACTTTGAATATTTTGTTAATAAAAAAATACTTTGAAGTCTTTTTTAGTTGGGGAGTAGGATAATACAGTTCACTTTATAAAAATTCTTTTCTACAAGCGTCTTAGAAATCACCTTGAACTCTATAGATGCATCAGGAGTAGTATAGGGAATGGGGGTTCTAGCGCAGTGACAACCGGAGGATTACCCGCCTAAAGTGAATTCTCCGATTTTTACCGTTGTTACCCGCATTCCCTGTTTTAAGTCTATAATCTGTTAGTCTATATATGGAGTGCGAAGATTGTAAAGAGTTTGTCAATGACTTCTGCGTAAAGTGCTTGAAACCCAAGTTCGTACCTACTAAGCCCAATAAGTATATTTGTTGTGATAAGAAGATGCGAATAGAAGAAGATACATCAGCACAGTGTTACGAGTGTGGTAAGAATATTCGTAATGCCGTACCTTGTGCTACCAGGGAACAATATTACTCTAACGGGGGTCGTAAGAAGGTGCCATACAAAAGAATAAAATACTTCAGAGATTGAATGAGTCACATTCAAGGTCATCGACCAGTTTACCTCGATGATGAAGTAATGGAAAGAATTACGAACCACTTAGAAGAACCAACCCCACAAAGTCTACGGAAGGCATTGAAAAAATTAAAGCTAGGGAAATATTACAAAGCTATTCCCTATCTTTTGTCTGAAATTACCGGTAATCCTATTCCTCCGAAGAAGGACTAGCGTCCGAAACGTCAGTAAGTTTTTTCATCTTTTCACGGTGTATAATTTACCTTTTCATTATTACGGTAATCCTATTCCTGAGGTTTCTGATATGAGCATAGCAGAGTGGATGTTTTGTCGGTTGGATAAGGATATTCCTTATTACCCCGACGTAATCTATGAAATATTTTACAAAATTGACCCCAACCACCCCCTGTTAGGATGGATTCCTAGGCGATGACGTCACATAGCAACGCCAACATTCCATTTCCCCATAGCAACCAGCACTTTCACTTTCGAAGTTGAAAAATAAACAGGGGGAAATGGAATGTAAGAAACTAATTTGCATATGAACCAGACTGTCGTTCAATATGGAAATGAAATCCTGTCACGCTCTTTTCAAAGCAGATGTTTATTGAGCGAGTTTTCTTTGAAGCTCCTCTTTTGCTTCTCGGAATATCTTTTTTCGTGTTTCTTTGGATAAATCTTTGATGACTTTTTTTTTATTTCTGATGTCGGACTACAGTTTTTCGTATTTTTCTTCTTCGGCCAGGATAAGCGAGAATTCTACGTCGTCTATTTTGCGGTCACGCAGAGCCTTTGAGACAAGATCAGTAATAGTATTTACTTTAGCCCTTGACAGAGCTATTGTCGTGTCATGCTTGGATATTTTGCTTGACAACTGTTTCATAATACCCGTAGCAACAGCCGAAATAATACCACAGGCTGCCCTAACGCCGGCTAAAGGAACCCCAACAACTATTCCAGGGCCAGTAAGGGAAGTAGCAACGCCGGTGCCTGTTAATGCAACGGACATGGATCCTGAAGTTATCGCAATCTTATGTAGCGTACTCCGGGCTCTGACGTATTTCTTTCTAACGTTTTCGTAGTGTTTTGTCTGTCCTTCCAAGTACGCCAGGATTAAATTTGCTTTATTCAAACGGAAGTTCTCAGCGTTTAATTCGTTAGGGCCTGCGTCCTTAGTGGTAGTGTGGTAGTTTGGAACATCTGGGTACAACTGAGGCGCTGATGGTATAACATCCATTATATATACTAATGTACGACGCTTTTGGGAATGATATTGAGGAGCAACCACAACATGATAACCGGGATTATGCAAACTGGAGAGCATTTAGGAAGATGTTTCCGCATGCAGACCCTAGTAAGTTTGAGCGGAGACCTGACGGGATTTACTACAACGACTCTAGGATGTACAGCAACGCAGACTTAACCCCTAAGCCGGTCGATAAGCCGAAGCCTGTTACACCCAGTTGGTCAAATGAATTATTGTTTGGTACCAGTACTTATCCAATACCTGCGGTTCCATTTAATGAACACCCAAGCGTGGACTTAACGTTAAACATGCGGATTTCTAACAGCCACTCCTTTCCGTTAAAGGTGCGGGATATATTCAAAGAAGTTCCCATAAATCACACCACCGCTAAGGAATCTCACGAATGGTTGCGTGGTCCTAAAATGCGTTATTGGCCGCAGCAACTGAATTTTGCCATCTGGTGCGCCACCAGTGGTTGTGGTGTGAGTGTGAATTTGATGAAGAATTCAATATTCATGTTTCATTTCCACTTTACGGTTAGAAGAATACTGCATGAGATGGGTGTGATTGCTCTTCCAGGAGACAGCGCGTTTGACTCCAGGGATAACAGGTACAGCAAGCCCGCTTATGACAGGCTCTGCAAAGAGTTTAATGTCGCAGGAAAGGACTTCCGATGTACTGCTGGTGCTATCGATGGTCTTGGGCATATTTGGGCTTATTGGGGGATTGGCGGACACAGGCTAAGCGATAAGGAAGTCCACGCATTGAAGTTACGATGGAACACGGGCTATCACAAAGCAACCTACGACACTAGCACCTTCTTTGAACCAAACCCTAAAACCTCCGAGGAAGTTAGGGATGGACCACTGTTCAAAGACGAGGGTGGTAAATACGCTGGGGCTAATCCATTGATTATCCGTATAACCAACGACGAACACACAAAACAGTACTTTAATTTCATACCCAAAGTAGGTAAAGGACTAACTAGAGCCGGACTTGCCCGTCTAAACCGCAGCATAGAAGCCTATGTGTATTCTATTCTTGGAGCCCAGGTAAACACCCGATCAAGTATAATTGGGAATACTGGTGCCGCAGAAGAGACGCGAGCTGAAGCCTTGATCCTCTTTGAAAGTTCAATCTTGGAGGGCGACATTAGCAAAGGCGTGCAGCGCTACCAACTAGCTATACAAAATTCTAAAGCAAGGTTGGACTATGCGGTAGCCCCGGGTTGTTGGTTAATGCCCAGTAACTTATCCATAAATACCGGATCCGTAGCAGGATACAACAACAAGCTTCAAAAGGCTACTAAGGATATGAAGTTTGGTGTCAATGATGTTAACTCTGACACTCTCAGGAGTACTCCACACTTCGTAGAGAAGCCAAAAAAAGAGCATATGCCAGAAATAAAAAAGCCGCCCATAGTTAAACCACCAAAGAAGGTCCTACCCGAGGAAGATGACCACGAACTACTAAAAGTTGGTCTAATAGTCGCATGCATTGGTCTGGGTATTATATAGTATGAACAACCCCTACGTATCTGGAATGGATTGCGTTTACACCACCTATGAAGGTGAAAAAAAGTACAACCAAGCATCTTGGGTTGACGTTACAGGTATGTCTGTGGACTTGAACTACTCAGGAAAAAAATTAATCCTTTGCAGTATTTGCATTGGCGCAGTTAGCCACGCCAACGTGGGATTTAGGTTTTCAGATGATAATGGCATACTGCAGCCCATGCGTGCTAAGACAAACAACAGGGGGCCTGTACATTTTTCAGTAGAGCCCCCCACCCGAAGTGATGAGAATCTTTCCGTTTGGACTTTTCACATGGTTGCCGATTGCCACGGAAAGGTAAAGCTGCAAATGCGCGTAGATGATACTGAAAGCGTCTGCGTAAATAGCATAGAGAATCAAAGAGATGTTGTTTATAACCACAAGGCCATTAGCACTCTTACAGTGGTTAGCCTTTAAATATATGAACTCGCACATAAAGGAGGATTGGTGTTTTCATTGCCTAGATGAAAAGCGGTATGAGGTTGACGAATGGCGCGACACCGAAATTTGGGTAAAAGTTGGGGGGCTAGGGTTGGTAATATGCACCATTAACATTAACACGGGACGCAAAGCCAATGTTGGGTTTAGGATTACTGATGAAAATAACCACCCATTGCTGCCTTACAGAACAAAAAATAATGCTAGGAACCCAGTCCATTTTTCATCGGGTCCTCCTTCATGGAGCTCAGAGATTCAAATGCCGACAACTTTTCACATGATAGCTAATTGTCAATATGCGAAGTTACAAACTCGCTCCGGTACTACCTCCGCTACTGTGTCCCCCGGCATCACCCGAATAAATACTAGGGGTCCCTATGGCAACGCTGCCGCTTGGTGGCATAAGCCTATTAGCACCATGACTGCAATACCTTTAGCGCCATATTATCAAGGCGGTGCAAATACTATCTTTACTTATCCTAAGTCAAGAACGATTAGAACTCCAGACGACGACAAGCCCCCAGTAATATATAAGGACAAGATTAGCCCTTCATCTTCTTCAGGAATACCACGCCGATAGCTACGACTAATATCCAAATGTTATTCCCCACGAACTTTAACAGTTCTCCGCCGGTCCTTAGTACCAGACCGATAACACTGCCGAGCAGCCCTGGTAAAGAGGCTGCCATCTTTTTTCCCAAGTTCGCCAGTCCTTTACCCACCTTGCTTACTCCTTCACCCGTAGCCTTAAGTGTGGATAGGATATATCCCAGTACGGAGGCAACTGCAATCGCAAATGTCGCCGGAAGACCATACTTTAAAAGGGCATTTTTTATCTTTTCCTTAGTGGTAAGACCCAGTTCCTTTTCCAGTTTGTCCTTTTGCGCTCGTAATTCCGCAGGGCGCACCTCAAGGGTTTCTACTTCCATTTGGGCAGCTTCCCTTTCCTCCTCAGAGCGAGTTTGGTCTGCAGTTATTTCCTGCTGTTGTTCTATTTGCCTTTCCAGGTCTTCAATAGCCTGATCTCTTTGCCGGATTTGTTCTTCTTTGGTGTTGATTTCGGCAACCAACTGCCGCCGTTCCTCCAAAGAGCCGGTTATGGTGACATGCAAGTGTTTGGCTTCTTCCTTGCTTATGCCCAGCTCTTCTCTATCTAAACTGAAGGCCTTTCGGGCTTGGTCTCTTTCGCGTAGGGCATTGTCTCTTTTTTCTCTCATTTCTACTATTAGCTGATTTTTGTCGTCAACTTCTCTTTTATGAGCATCAGCAAGCAGTCGGTTTTGTCTCATGTAATCTGCTTCCCTTTCCTCCAACGTTTCTTGTAGCCCCTCAACCTGTTTTTCTAACGCTACCCTTTCGTTTAAGGTTTCCAACCTTTCTAACGCACTTCGGGTGGCCTCTTGGAATCCCCTTAATCTCGCCACGTTAACCTTAACTGAGCCAGTATCATCAAAGAGAACTTGTGGTTTGGTCCAACGGTTTAACCCAGCATGCCTAGTGTCTTTGACGCTTATGAGGACTTTTTTTCCTCGTTCTGTGAGCTTCATATCGTCAGCCTCGAAATTGGGGTAGCGCTACCTTAACTCTTGCGTTGCCCACTCTATGGTTTCCCCCTGATTTTCGTCTATGTTTTGAAGTTCCAAATACTCAGGGACGGGGGCACCGCGATTCTTCGATTGCCACATGCGATTTAAGCCCGCCTTAAACGCTTTCCACCTACTGCCGTACTCGTTTTCCAAAGCTGCGTCGTAGAGTAGAGGGTCGGTTTCCGCGCCATCAGTCCATTCATTGTATTCTTCATCATTAATTTCTACTTGACCTTCTTCCGTTGTAGGATCAAAGTCGGTACCTTCTACCTCCATTATATATGATAAGCTCAAAGTTATATCCCAACGTATTACCTAAGCAGGTTGGTGGACTAAAGGCAGAACGCACCTTTCACCGGGTCACATTTACTCCTTCTAGCGCCAAACCAGGAGAAACCCTGTACGTAGGCGTGCCTCGTCTAACGGATAACTTAGTATTGGTTCCCGGTACCTTGGCGTTAAGGTTTGACTTAGCAATACAGCCAGACACCGCAGACACGCGCTATGCCGTTAATAACGCAGGCAGGAACCTTGTTTCTAAGATGAGAATCAAGTTTGCTGGTGAGTCCCTTTTGGACTTGAACAGATACGACCTGTACACCACGTACAAGGACTTATGGTTGACTGCGTTCGACCGCGCGCAAAGGATAGAACAAGGAATAGCAAGCGCAGCCATACGCAAGGTAAGAAGCGAAACCGCCAGCGCCTCAGGAGAAGATGAAATAAAGACAGCCTACGGCACCAAATATGTCATCCCATTGGACTTTGAAGTGATAACGAACCACGGTGCGTATTACCCAAGACAACTAAGTGAGTTGCAGTTTGAAATAACCTTAGCAGATACTACGAACATCCTGCAAGGAAAGGACGTAAGCGGATCGGCTGTGGATCCCTATTTTATCAGGAACTTGGAGCTGCAGTACGAGACCGTGTACTCTGAAGAGATTGCTCGTGGCGCAGGCATGGAATACAGTGCTGGTAAGGCATTCCTTTACGATCACGTAGTAATGTACAAGACGTTCAGTTTTACGAACAACGTCGAAGAGGTCATTAACCAAAGTATTAACATACCACGACGCAACCTTACAGGACTAATGTTGGTGTTCGCAAAGACATACACCGCAGGCTTGCGCGACTCTGAGGCGTTCTTTAACCCCAACATTACAAATGTCGGCGTGAATATCAACGGAGTACCTAACAAGGTTTACTCCCAAGGGATAAAGCCCGAAGATATGTACCGGGAAGCAATGCAGAAGTTTGGCGACCAAATTGCTCCAAAGGAGTTCTTTACAGATACGTATGCGTTATGGATTGACATGCGCACTACCAACGACGAAACCATGCATGGTCAGGGGCTACGTCTAGTGAACACGCAGGATGGTATAACATTGGAAATCAAGCGATAAGATAAACTGTTACATCTTCGTAGTGTCTGACGCACAACTAAGCGTAGAAATGAATCAACTCAAAAGCGTCGCATATTAATGACTTCGTTCCTCGGCCATTCTATAAAAAGTAAAAAAAGATAAAATATTTCACAGATATACCATGTTACAAGTCTTCGAAAATAACGATACCAAACTGCAATGCATTGTGCAAGGCGACAAACTGTACTTTAAAGCGAAGGAGGTGGCTGCTGCGTTGGACTATGAGAACACCAAGAAGGCTATTAAAGATCACGTTTCTGAGAAACACCAGAAAAGATGGGTTGACATACAAGGGGTCCCAAGTCGTTCCCCTTCTACTATTCACCCACACTCCGTGTTTATCTCCGAGCCTGGGTTGTATCAGTTAATATTCAGCTCCAGGCTGCCTAAAGCCACGAAGTTTCAGGATTGGGTCTTTGAGGACGTCCTCCCCACACTGCGTAAAACGGGCAAGTATGAAATAGAGCGGCGCTTTGACAGCCCAAACAAGCTGGTGTTTAAGATCGAGAATGAATTCTACTTGCATAAGAAAGTCGTTGATTACATCCGCAGGTTTTACCCCCAAATGCTCGTGACCCCTGGTCTAGGTGAACTGCAGGACTCTGGTAGTAAGCGCATAAAGTATTGGCAGAAAGGTTACCAACGCGGTCAACCCGACTTACTAATACTGAATGCACACGTGCGGTACCGTGGCTTCTGCATCGAACTGAAGACCCCTAAAGGCGTCGGGGTATTATCTGAGGATCAACGTGTACTACTGCAAAGGTATGAGCAGAATGGTTATAAGACAATGATCAGTAATGACTACGACGACATCTGTAGGAGCATCGCAGAGTATGCACAAGGCATTCGCATACCATGTAAATACTGCCGCAAGCGCTTCAAGACCACAGACACTTTAAGGACGCATTTAAAGATATTCCATAGGATATATGGACCAGGACAAATTCAATGAGATAAAGTTCATACAAACGCACTGGAAGGATCTGACCATAGGGGAAATCTACGAGGTAAAAAATTACGTCGTCTTCGAAGACATCGACCGCATGCGTTTGGTGTTGAAGAATAAAAAAAGAACCTATGCCCTTTGGGCACCCGATAGAATAAGGTACGTCATAGAAGGGCAGGATGTCACGCATCTGATGAGCCGTGGTAAAATGGATGGTAGGAGGATATTCGACGTGGTCACTTGGGAGCCTGAGTCTCCACTGCACTCGTAAGTGTGTCTGCCATCGTCCTTTGCGCCTTTGTGTCTGCTGAGCACCAATGTCCAACAAAGGTTTCTTTAAGGAATACACTGCCGCAATGAAGGCAGCTGTATTTTTTTCTCGGTTGAGGCTGGGGCGTCTTGGCCGCTGGTAGGCAGTCTGCTGGGAGTTCGCAGGTAATACAGTCCATATATACCTAAGGAGATCATAAATCCCCCAAGGAAGGATATCAGATATCCGCAGATCATTATATTAAAAGGGTCATTGCAGGTGTCTGATAAATCAGGATGCGTTAATTGTTATTCTTATGATAATATTAACAAACAACAGACCTTTTTTTAAAAGTCTTTGGGCAAACCTTATTTTACTTCTTTTAAGTATCCCATGGGGGCGCAAAGAAGAATCTAAAGAAACGCAGTTACTTACTCCATTGCAAGGGTAAGATAAATTAGGATGTGTTAATTGTTATTCTTATGATAATATTAACAAACAACAAGACTTATTTTGAAACTCTTTGGGACAGATCTAACTTATTCTTATTACTCCATTTCTGGAACTTATTTAAGTATTCCTCAAACCCCCGGGGTGCCTCTGCTTCATGGATTAGACACTGCCAGATATGCTGACCGCTCCTATTACACCCGCACCTTTCACAGTCGGCCTCCCAATACTCCCTATTCTCCCACCTTACTCCCTCTAAGTCGTCAAAGCCACAGAACGTCTGGTCGATTTCTTTCTTCGACGCTGTGAGTTTCCTTGCGGTGTTTATAGGACAACACCTTGCGGTGACATCCATGTGTTCAGTACACGCAACGCCATGCAGCTCATAACTTCTGCACCTGTGTAAATGCCATGCATCATCACCGTCACACCTAACGCACTTTGAACAAACCCTTTGGTTTATGTGATACTGCTGTCTTTGATGTGTGCTAAACACCTTACCACAGCTGTTACACTCCAAAGACTTTGGGGCCTTCTTACAAACCCCATTAGAAACGTGATACTTCAGACTTTGCTTACTACTAAACGCCTTCTGACACTGCTTGCACTCCATATATAAGAATAATTTAACAACACTATACGGGATACTTCATAAAATTCACTGCAGACCCATAAGCCCAATGCACTACGACTAGCAGTGCATTAACCCTTTCCGCAAAGTCTTCATTGTCTGACTTCCTTCGTAAACTCGCCACTTCTTCCTCCAGATCTTCAATCTGATTCTCCAAATCTGTTACCTTGGCACAGAAATTATTAAGTCCATCAGCAAGCTCCATATATGAATGTAAACATGCTTTTTCATAGGGGATATTTCATAAAGTCCACTACGGACTCTTTTGCCCACTTTGCCATCGTTATCAAAGCGCCAAACCTTTCCGTGCGCTTCAAGCTGCACATTTCATCATACAGTTCCTGCACGCGTCCTTTTAGCCGGTCTATCTTCTCTCTTTGCATTTCGACCGTCCTTTCCAAATCAGACTTCTTTTTGACGAAATTGACCATCTCTTTGACTGCTTCCACGGGCTCCATTATATATGACCCCAGAACACATACCTTGTAACGCTTTGATAGTAGGACCTACCGGCTGCGGAAAGACCCAGTTCGTAGTAGAGCAACTATTAGGACCCCTTAGATACCGTTTTGACTACATCGTGCTGCTTTGCCCCACCTACGTGAGCAACCGCACCTGGGAGGGCATAGGAGTAAGAGATGACGACTTCTTTGTGGATATCTTAGACCCCAACGAGTTATCCAACCATCTTAAGTTATGGCATAGGCAATTCCCCAAGAATACTCAGACACTCCTTATACTGGACGACATTGCTTGCGGGGACGACGTTAAAAGACGCACATCAGAATTAGTAAAGCTTGCTTTCAGCGGCAGAGATGACAACATTAGCGTTTGGTTGCTCTTACAACAGCTTACCAGCGTCTCTAAGCCTTTTAGGGAAACATAGGATCCCTGGTCGTATTTTATACTCCAAGTAAGTCCGATCTGGAAACCATCTTAAGCGACTACGGCGGGGAGATATCCAAAGAACAGCTGCACGGATACATGCGACATCTAAAGACGCACCAACATTCCAAGATGATCTTCTCTTTGAGCTTTCCTTACGAGGTTGGAATTGTAAATTCCTAAGTATATGAACATTGATCGGTTGTTAGATGAAGTCCCCGCGCAATTGGATGAGAGTAACCTCTAAGAACAACTTAACATCCTTGTGTCTTCTGGGAAGTGTAAGGAAATGATAGGCAAGGAGTTGACGCATGAGCAGGTCAATAAGTTGTCAGAAGAGGAAGTTAAGAAGTTCCATAAGAGGTATGAAGCCGCTCTTGCAAGTAAGACCACGAACGCCGTAGCAGACTCCGCTATTAAGCTGGCTACTAAACTGCTTGGACTTGCGCTGCCCATAGACGACGTGGAGGCGCTGCAGAAGGACATAAGTGAGGACTATGTCATATCCCAAGAACTTAAGATAACCTGTGGGTGGTTGTCTTTGAAGTGCGGTAAGTTAATGGCAGTCGCATTCTTGGGACTTCACGTAGCCCAGCATGTCGACTTGAAGGAGGTACAAGGTTCCGTAGGAACCACTTGGAAGGACTTCAAGAAGGGCAGGGACGTTGAAAAGGTCTTCCAGGCAGCACTTGCTGACCCTCAAGAACCTACCACAAGTACTTAGTCAAGTCACCTCAAGAACCTAGTCAAGTCGTCCGTAAGTCATCCCCAGGTCATTATCAAGTACTTATCAAGTCCTTCAAGTCCTTAATATATGAGTGACGCCGAAGTAAAGACGGAGGAAACCCCTCAGCAAATTACCAAAACTAAGTCTCCGGGCAGAGTCGCTGCAGGGAAGAAGCTCGCTGAGATGAACAGGAAGAAAAAGGCTAAGAAGGTAAAAATCGAGGAGGAAGACACCTCCACAGGCATCAATCCGGGGTACCTTATAGGCGCTGCAGGGCTTATTTTAGCTGCTGGAAGCCTTTACTTTCAATGGCGGGCGTCTGTGAAGCGCGTCGTATTAGAGCCCGTTCACGTCGAACCCAAACCTAAAAAAAGTAAGATACCAGAAATGGAATGAAAAGGTTCACGCCTTGATATATAATGTCGTCCGCATTGATGAAAACAGTTGAAGAAGCAGCTATTGTAACTACTATCGTAGCCGGTATTGGTTGGGTTGGGCGTAAGGTCACAAAAAAAGACCTTACTGAGGACCCAAGTAAAAGTATAATTGGTTATGTTAAAATGATTGCTGTGGTAACAGGCAGCATGATGCTTAAAGATTACCTGCAAAAGGAAAAGTACATACCAAACGTTTAAAAGTGACGCCATAGGTGTCTAAAATATAATGGTCAGTGTGGTAGCAGGAGGTGTCATTGCAGCGTTAGCATTCACAGGAGCTAATTATGGTGGTCAGTATTTGGATAGATTAGTCAGAGGCGACAAAAGCGGCGCTGCTGAGAGAAAAAGGCATGATTTAGCCCTGGAGAAGTATCAAAGGGATGTGGTAGTTTGGAATGAAAAAAGGCAGGCTTACAGGGATTGGCTGGATAAGAACTACCAAGACAAGATGCAGGCAGACAAGAACTTCGAGAATACAGACTACGCCTTTAAACTTTATGCACAGACGCATCCAGAGTTTCACATGCAGAAGCCTTTGTTTAAGAATTACTATCAGCCGTCGAAGAAACAAAAAGACAATGAGCTGGTCTTCGTGGGAGTTGCGGGGCTGGCCGGAGGTGCCGCCTTAGCGTATTTAGTTTAGGGGGACTTGTCCCCTGTAATATATGATCGTCTTTCTGGAAAGCGATAAGAATGACTTTACGACTTACTTAAATCCCCCAATACGAGCAAACACTGTAAGACTAATCAGTTGCTCTTTATACAATTCTTGGTATAATTTGGTCGGCGGCATGGTTACCGTGCTTAAAACGCCTAACAATTATCAAGGTGAAATGCTCCCAGATGGACATTACACCCCAATCACACTGTCAAAAGAATTAGCTAAACGCGGTTATACTCTCACAACAGGATTACCCCATGAGATGACCCTCAAACATAACATGCCAAACTATTCAGTAACTTTTGGAAAGTCTGACGCATTGGGATCTTTATTAAGTGCCTCAGGCAAAACGATTACCATCACGGCAGTTCCCGTAAGTTGGAAAGTCGCGTCCTCTTACGAAGTCTATTGCGATTTGGTTCATAGTTACAGCAATGGAAAAAAGTCTTCTCTTATGTCCAAGTTTTCACCCAAAGGTAATCCATTTGACCTGGTAGAATACACTCCCATTTCCTTAAACTATGATTTGCCTTGTGATTTGGTAGAAAGCATAAACATCACTATTAGAGTGGATGGAAAGACGGTAGATTTCAACGAGCGCAAAATCAATCTCGTCTTGGAATTCATATAATGGGTCGAACTGAGGACAAACTTAAGAGGATTTACTATGGGCCCGAGGGCTATTGGAGAGGAGTGGCGGCTATCAAGAAACTGGCGACCGCAGCCAGGGTAACAGAAGAAACGGCTAAGAACTGGTTAAAGAAACAAACTATCTGGCAGGTTTATCTTCCCGTGCCTAAGTACATTCTCAAACCCAGCTTTTGGAAACTTACCAAATCCGAAGCGTAATAGCTAAGAAGGGTCAACCCATCTTGTATTATCTTCACGATGGTCCCACGCGTGGGTTCGTCAAAGAAGAACTGCTTATTGTGTGATGCCCGAATGCTATCGTATGCACGCCGTCATCACACATCCATCTCTTACCGTCAAATGCAGACAGTGACACCTTCTCCTGTGTTACGCTATGTATTTGATGACCATAGCTACGTAAGGAGTTCATCTTATGCCGCTCAACCTTGCGCGTTCGTAATACTTTAAGGTAGGACTCGTGGGTTATGTCCTTCTTAACCACGTATTTTTTAAACGCCTTTAGCCTTCTTTTCTACGCCGTCCAGCTTTAGCTCACTGTACATCTTTGGCTTGAGACCCACATATTCCACGATGGGCTTGCCTAACATCTCGTCCTTCATCTTCCCAATTACCTTCTTATTTTTCGCGCTGTAAAGAAAGTGCTCCTTTGGGTAACCGCTGGTGTCGTACTCGTCAATGTCGGGTACGCAGTCTTTGTAAATGTCTTCCGTCTGCACTTCTAGAATGAGGGAGTCTGTGTCCGTGTAAAGAAGGTGACACATATTACCATACTTTGGCTTTAGTTTGTCGTAGTAGAACTCATACATAAGCAACTTTGACAGATCCAGCACCGCAAACCCCGTGTATACGGGTTTATTCAGGAGCAGATTCGCCTTCTTCATGTGAATTACGTAGAAGTTCAGCATCTCTACGTATCTAACAAATCCGGGCTGTGATACGTATGCTTCTGCTTCCTCTCTGGTGCTTGCTATCTTTATACTCACGCGCTTGCGAATGTTTTCCATTGTTTTACCAAACACGCTGTTGTTCATCAGCTTGAATAAATTCTTTTCAAAGTCATTCTTAGCTGCGGTACGTTTCTGTGTGTTAAAGTCAATGTAGGAACGCATCCATGGTTCCTGCGTGAACTTCAACACGCGGTGAATCTTCTTTACCCGCATTCCGTGGCGCACGTAGAATTGAAGGTTGCGGTAGTAGACAACGTACTTCTTTTTGTCCATAAGGTTCATAGTTAGTTTCCGGTACGGTTTGTAACCGGGGCACATTTGCTTTTGCAGCGGTGACAGCTGTTGGAAGGGTATCTCTATCGCTTCTGGTGCTAAGGGGAATTCGTCGTGTTCGTCGTGCAGATGCTCTGGGTACTCCATATCCACCTCCAGCACGTAACCCTCGTCTATGGGTCGCACGGTGTCCCATTCAAAGTCTCTCACAGGTAGGTACATTGACATTGCCCAACCGTAAAGGTTGTTTGCGTCCAGGTAGTAGATGTAGGTTGTTGGTTTCTCTGGGTCGTGGTCTACCAGGGGATTGTTTGCGCGAGCATAACGTCGGCTGGGTCCGCAAACACCACCACGGATACCGTCTTCTATAAAGCGGTACATGTCGTATTCCGTTAGGAGATCCAGTTGCGCGTTTGTCTTCTTTAGCAAAGCGCTCCAGTTGAGTCCAGGAGCCGTGTAGAAGTTCGCGGGATCCAATCCGTAATATTCCATAGCCATCTTTCTGAAGCTTTGGAAAACATCTGCAAGCAGCACTACGTCCGATCTTAGGTAGACGTCGTGGTATTCTCCCATCGTCTTACATCCATGCTTCTCCCAAACGCTTAACGCATGTTGGTACTCTTCGTCCTTTATTCCAGACTCATTTAAACTGCTGTAGAATCTCTCTTTAGGTGGTAAGGGCTCTTCAAAGCGCTCCCAGGAATCCATGTACTCGTATGGGTACACTCCTTTCCTTTCTGCGCCGTATTGACTGGAAATGGGAAAGTTGGTGTTGTACTTTACGAGGTTTGCTAAAGAGTCTGCCATGAATTGCTGTGAGTGTAAGAACTTTAGCTTACCTACAGTTACGGACATGTAACGCTCTTTGTTGTTGGGTATGCATTTGACGTCTGAACCGTCTGTTCCCTGAAGGAGTAAATGGGAGTCGTAACCGCGGAGGTTGTGAAAGAATACGGGTATTTCCATTTCTGGATTTACTTTGAAGTTTATATTGCATTTCCAATGAGCTGCTCCTCTGTATTTACCCGTGATGTGGCAGTGATCCCTAACCTTATCCACATAGAAGTCTTCAACGAATGCTTTATGGCAGTGAATGCAGTGCGTTGACGGTTTTCCCGGCTTCTCACCTTCCTTAGCATACTTCCCGCATTTAAAATGAGCTTCTCCTAGATACTTTCCATCTTCGTCCCACGCTTTCTTGGCTTGTCTTCCAAACTGGAGAAGCGTATGTTGGCAAATGTGGCATTTCTTTGACTTGGCAAAGGCCTCCGGTTCTCTTTGGTAAATACCATCTTCTTTGGGCGTCTTAATCGTTCTCGTATCTCTTCCTCCTCTTCTCGCAATGCTTCTAGAAACTCATTAGCTGCGTTCCTACCTCGGTAAATCACAGGAGGGCTTGCTTTACCATCTGATCTGACTACTATGTAACCAAAGGAGCAAATCTCGTGTAATACTACCTTATTCGTGCCACCACTTTTCTGCTTTTCCTTAGTTATCAACGCTTCGAAGTCTGCATATATCACGTAAGGCACCTGCATCTGCTTTTGATGGTCTGCGTATGAAAGCTCTCTGTTGGTGGGCATCTGGATCCGTTGCGCCACTTCTTCGACTCCTCTGCAAACCTCGTCGTGGTTCTTTAAGGCTTTTAGGGAGGTAAAGGATTGAAGTAGCGTGTTTCGTTCATGGGAATAATGTCATTTGGCTCTACACGGGCATGGTTATTGTCTAAACTTTATTTTCACAACCAGATTGAAAGCCACAAAAGAATAGGCAAGGGATTAATGTATAAAAAGGGAAACAAAAAGAAAAACAGTGCAAAAAACTCACCGAATTGACACCACGGAAACTGATACGCTACACTACTTCAAAACACATGTAAAAACATACGGCGCGCAAGGGACAACGGGACATATTGCAAAAGGAAAAACGCAGATTGGAACTACAACAACGCAGGAACTCTGGAATGCCCTTGTTGGGGAATTGCCCCCAACAAGGATAGCAGGCAGCAATCGCAGAAGTACTTTTTACCTTTGTGCTTAGTATGTCTGTAAAATAGTCTGCTGATGTGCTTAACCCATGAGTAGTGTCCGCCGTGGTAGAAGAGATGTACGCGCTCTCCTTTACTCTTTGACAGGACTAACGGTACTATCGTTTGCTCTCTGACTCCGTAAACGTTAATTGCTAGATCGTTTATGTAATAGATTGAGCATAAGTATGCGTGGCCAGCGGTCTCACGACCGCATGGCATATTAATGAGTTGTCTGTTTCAGCGTTGACATACGCCATGTTGTTTTGAAATAAAGGAGTTAGATTGAGTTCTCCACAGTTTATCTCCTCAAATATGGGGATGTCTATCAACTGCATTGGAAATTCCACGCCATCCCACTCCAAGTCGTCTTCTGGGTACTTACTCGTTCTACATGGGTCCTTCTCTGCTGGGTACAATGCAGACCTGATGGCCCACATAAAGCATCTGTTGTCGTCATTCTTCACGATTACGATTGCTTTCTTCCTTTCTACCCACGTTGGTAGCGGCACGTAACTTCCTCCTCGGATGGGTACGTACCTTGCCATACTAACCTCTATTCCTTCAACCTCCTCTACTGTCCAACCTGATCCTTCTTTCGTGTAGTTAGACAGCGACTCCATTATTACTTCTAAGGCTTCACTGAGTGACCTATCCAGATTCGTGGATTCTAATATCACTAACGACTTTGATCGCAGCATTGCTGTCGTCGTTACCTCGTCTTTTGATAGACTCACTTCTACCATTATACTTGCTTTCAACGCTCCTAATTCTTCTATACCTTTTCGGAGCGTCCTTTTTACCTTCTTTTCTGACTTTCGCCAAAACTGCCTAACGTCGATCTCACCGTTACCGGGTATTGACACTGTATTGAAGTTGCTTTGGGATTCCATCTATATAATAGGAAATATTTTATGCTTAATTAAAAGCACTTTTCAGATCGTCGTAGTCGTACTCACAATCCTGACAATGCCAAAACAATTTAACTTTTGTCTTGAACTTCTTACCACAACCACAATCATAGCTGATCATACATTTCTTTCTCATCTTTAAATGCTTCTTCAAATCTGCTTCTTTCTTAAAAGTTCTTTTACAATCTTCGCACTCCATATATAGACTAACAGATTATAGACTTAAAACAGGGAATGCGGGTAATAACGGTAAAAATCGGAGAATTCACTTTAGGCGGGTAATCCTCCGGTTGTCACTGCGCTAGAACCCCCATTCCCTATACTACTATCAGGAGCTGAGTTCCGCGCTACTGCTTTAAGTGCATGTTAATTTAAGGGGTCAAAAAGTGGGACCATGGGTTGTGCAAATTGCTATATTTTGTATATTTAATTTCCAATTATCTGCATTCTACTTGCTCTTGAACATTGAATGAAAAGTGTACTTGGAAAGAAAAATACAATTAAAACATAGCAATTTTTACGACCCCACCACGGCGCAGCGAGGAACTACTGATGCATGAACGGTTTCCAGTGGTCTTACGATGCCCGAAAATGTTTCGATTTAATGTCTGCGGCTGCGATATTTATGAAATTGCTTGCGCATCTCGGAAATCGTTTATTTAAAGTGCCTATAACCTTTATAGGATTATGATCAATTTTGATTTTCTGTGTGTTGGAGGTGAATAAACCAAAATATTTTTTTCGATTGACTAAATATTCTCGGAGATATAACGCCTTAAAGTACGCAGTTTTGCCACGCCCTTTCGATTTGGACGGGATCGCGAGGTCTGGTACCTAGTGGCGTCAAATGACGTCACAACAAGAACGATTCGGCTTCCAATAAGTAAAACAAAGTAGATCTTGGCTGTTCCTACGAGTGTTTTTTCCTGTTTTGGTCGCTTTATTTGCCTCTTTGTATCTTTGAAATTAACCAGTTGTCAAAGAAAGGCCGTGAGATGGAATCCATTGATAATGCTGATGAATATTTTGATTCAACCGACGAGAATGAGAGTATTTACGACCTCGAAAACGAAGAAATAGACGAAGCCGTTAATGGATATCCCGAACAGGAATATTCTGATGATGAAGAAGTTTATGACACTTGGGTTTTATCCTGTCAAATAGTTCCATGCTAGTTTCTTTCATTGTTTATAGCTGGCCCCAGTTTTATAGTTACTTAAGAATAGGACTTACTGAACCAACACTCACCCTCAAGTGTTATGTAAATTTGGGTTATAAAGTTTGACTTTATTATCATTCTATGTTGTAGATATTACGAAAGATGTATGCAATAATACAACTAGTCAATATATCTTGCTCAATAATACCTGTTACTGACACACTTTAGGTACAACAAATAAAGTATATGTTATGTTTAAATAGAAAATACTTTTCCCTACAACTAGCCACCAAATGTTGTATTAGATTATTATTCAATTATTGTTGTTGTTCGACTACTTTTTGCACCGGCAACTCAACTTATTTCGATGAAGACACGGAGGCAATGGCATCTTTTAAAATCTTTGGAAAATAGATAATTTAAACAGTTTGAAAACCAAAATCAGAGAATTAGAACTATCGAACAAGTAAACAGTCCTTGAGATTTGACCAGCGACACTTTACGGCGATTACGATACGAAAAGTTTGGTTTGCTCTTCATGGTTGGTGACATAAATCCTTGGGATCGCAACAGTCCCAACCTCATCTCAACTATAACTGAGAACGATTTTACGAGACAAAATCAAAATCTCTGATTATAATCCTCTGGTAATAAGTGTGTAGAAAATATGACGGAGGTAGCCGAGGGGTTGAAATGTGCTCGCTTTCTCTTCACAAAATCAATCCATCTTTGCTTCTGGGTGATTGTCGTTAAGAAATGGGATATTATGCAAGTATATACCTTTCGTAAAATCTGGGGTGTTTGAGCACCCAGCAACAACACATCAAGTCGGCATTTTCTCATATTCTGACCGAAGAACTAGTAAGAATCTTTGCTTATCAAAACATTCGTTCTTGTTGTGACGTCACACTCAGCGAGACTCTGCTCGGTCCCAGTTTCCCTTTATCCCGTCCAAATTGATGGGGCGTGGCAAAACTGCGTACTTTAAGGCGTTATATCTCCGAGAATATTTAGTCAATCGAAAAAAATATTATTTGTTTATTCATCTCCAACACACAGAAAATCAAAATTGATCATAATCCTATAAAGGTTATAGGCACTTTAAGCACATGTTGTGGACGCGCACAAAATATGGTGTATAATCTTCACAATTTTATTGAGGATCAAACCACATGCACTTTGATTTTCAAGAGGGCAAAATCCTCCAATTTTGTGCGGGGTTCTTATACCTTTTTCTAAGATTAATCTAAAAAAACTTCTACAAATTAACGTGAAAAAATTTCTTTAAAGTTAATTTTTTTAACACAGGGAAAAATAGAATTTTGAAGGGATTTTTAGTAGACTTTAAAATACGTTTTGAACATTTATAATGACGGCACAAGTTAAAACTACACTGAAATTCTTGTATTTACAAGTGCCAGTCATCGTCCTCGATCAGTTCTTAATGTTTCTGTTTTGATATTTCTCCTTCCCTTGCTAGTCGTAATATCATCAGTGTTGTCTTGCATGGAGAAGTGACACTTGAGGAGCACATTACCATTGCTTGTAAGCTTTGCCTCTTTCATATTCATAATATATGGAAAATTCAAAATATTTTGGCATATAGTTAAAACAAGTATTGGCATAGTTACTAGAGGGATCGGAATGGTTAGGAAACCCTATTGTTATAGGTCTTTGTTCACTTTTTTCAAGCGTGACCGTACACAATCCTTTGTTTTATCATTGCTTTACCATTATTGGCAATGGCTGAGCGCTCACTCTTTACCCCTTTGCTTAGTTATTTTAGCACTATTCTTTTAAATTTTATGATATAGATATTTCTCGTAGACCTTTCTATACATTTACCATATATTCATATGTTAACTTTAGTTTAAGCTATGTTTAATTCTAAGATTTTTGCTCGTATTACTCTTTAACGAGATATCACACTTAGGAATTTACTATTTCATTTAGCCAATCAAGACTCAGCGATAATATCACATTGACTGTAGACTGACACCTGTCATGAAGTTATTATTTAATAGATAATTACTGAGGCACGCAGCATTCGTAGGTATAATGCAGGCAGCTGAGGGCGTAGCCCGAAGCTGCCTGCATTATACTACGAATGCTGCGTGCCGAAGTAATTATCTAGTATAATTATTGATCTTATCAAAATCCAATCGTTTTCTTTCTAGCTTGTTTATCATAGACCGCCCCCGTTTTTCAAGCACACTAAATATGTCTGATTTTCCTCTATGCATTCGTTGGGATAATGCAGCCTGAAAACAATGGATTTTGATAAGATCAGTAATTATAAATAGAGCTCATGTAATTAGTATGAGTCAGATAGAAGAGAGTATATAGAATAGAATAGAGAAGACAGATCCCGTAGCTTGTACCGAGAGCGGTCACCCATAACAGAAGTACCTTGGCGTCTCGCTTGATCGCTTCGTGTTTGACCAGTAAAACATTGTTTGGAAAATGGTTAATCTTTGTGAAATTAATCAGTCCTTATATCCCTTCTCGTGCTTTAAGATCCTCTTCTTCAAATCCTGGCTACGTCTCTGGTATTGGGGTGGGAACGAAGGGGTGGGGAAGGGAGAGATGGTGGTGGCTGTGAAGGATTCCCATCTAGTGGAGGGATTAGATGCTGCAGAGAGAGACAGAAACGGTATTGGGAATAGAGTGGACTTGAAAGGAATTGGCATACATTATTATATGCAGATCAAACCGAGGCACGAAAACATTCTTTAAATTATTTCTCAAAAATACAGTCACGCGACTGCATTGTTTATAATTCGTGTATTTGCTATTACAGTGTATTTGTATTCACTGCGATATAAGCTATTTTATAAGATCCTTCCTCCTTCTATCTTCTCTTTCTTGCTCCCCCCTTGCTTCCCACTTACACCCTCCAAGATATACTTATAGCAAGGATTGAATCCGGGATATTTGGCACTGAATATGTTGAACTACAAGCCCTTGCCATTTCATCATTTATGGGAAAAAATAACAAATAATGACAATAAAAATCACAAACGGTACGAAAAATAAAAAAACAATCGTACCTAGCCTGTTGCAGTGCAATCAACTGTTTTTATACGTACTATTAATATATAGAATTTGTTTCTACCCATATCAAACAATTGATGTCGTTCGCGGGGTTCCTGTGGTGACAAACCACGCTCCCCTCCCCTACACATTTCCAATCCTTTTTCGGCCAAAACCAAGATTGCTGACTAGTTAGTGATGTTTCCGCTCGATTTACTGTAAGTTTGAGCAGTTTTGAGCAAGAAATTCGCCTATTTAGTGAAGAAATTTATATTCCAATTTCCAAATATAGTAAGTACATTCCTTATATGATAAAAGAAACGGCTCGAGCGGAACGACAACTTTTCTATGTGGAAAGTTTGAGATGTCGTTTATTTGTTTTTACCGAAATCTCACACCACTAGGACACCACTAGTGCATCATCAGGGCTAAGGTAATTTGTAAAAAATTATTCATATTGACTAGAAAACTATTTTCTATTTGTTTCATAAATTTATTTTTAATAAAAAAATGATTACATGACAGATGTGTTATTCCAATATCGACACGATTTAATGAAAGCTACGTTAAGATGCTTGACATTTTGTGACATTCCGTTGTCACGGTTACATCAGGTACTTAGCAACGGCGAGAGCCATGGCGAGGAGAGACACGAACGTCACAGGCTTCAAGGGTACACCTCCGTTACACAGGTCACTGTCACAGCAATAGCTTTTACAATCTCCTGGACAATGTTCTTTCACGCTACTGCACCACGCGATGGTAGCGCAGCTCTTAGAAACCTTATTACCTATCGTCGCTTTAAGACACATAACCTCATTAGTTTGGCACGTGGTCGCCCCCTCTACACAGTTTCCATTGTCGCTCTCGCAGAAATAACACTTGATGGATAGAGCTGTAAAACAATAAATTAAAAGATGAAGAATTAAGAGAAGAAGAACAACAAAAGATTGAAGAACTTGACAGGAAGAATACATCAGTATCTGTTCTAACTTCCCATTGGATAGTATATGATCAGTTATATTTATTTTTATCTGAAAATCATATAATCTCCAAACACCAATCTGGATTTCGTTCGTTACACTCTACTGTCACGGCATTAATAGAGGCAACTGATAGCTGGGCATACAACATCGATCGTGGCAAAGTAAATGCTGTAGTGTTCCTAGATCTAAAAAAGGCTTTTGACACGGTCGACCATGAAATTCTTCTGTCTAAGTTGTGTACATATGGAATACAAGGAGTTTCCTTAAATTGGTTTAAATCGTATCTCGACAACCGCACTCAACAATGTCTAGTCAATGGCTCATTATCTGAACCATGTAGCCTAAAATGCGGTGTACCAGCAGGCATAAGAGTAGAAAGGACGCAAAGTGTTACAATGAGAAGCTTCATCTTGGTTTAGTCCTGAATGAAGGTAATTTGAAGACAAACTTAAATCAAAACAAGTTGTTCTCAGGTTAGATGTTTTCCAAGAAAGACGCGACCTTTTAGAGAGAGCAGTATATCAAGTGATCCATTCTCACGTGGTATGATGATGGTTATCGCTAGACTTCTGGGAATAATACCTAACATTACCACTTTTGACCTCTTTTCAGTGCTTGAGTTCGAGTTACACGATCAAAGGTGTTTTTTCCAGCATTTTCTGATTGCACAATTTTTACCTAGGTTCCTAAACGATAACCTAACCATCCATCCATCAATGGACAACGACAAAAACGCACGTTGTGCACAAAGGTTAGATTATCCAAAAAAAGTTTAAATCATGATGACCCTCCCCTATCAAAAAACCTTAATTCCCTAGATCCCTAATTTGAGTCTATAGTCAAGAAATGGCCTTCGACAGCTCTTGGGGATATATAAGAAATCCAGAAAGATTGGCCTAAAAACATTTGAAAGCAGTTACGAACTTCTGTTCTTTAATTCCTCATATAAGATTTGGTATTTTCTCTAATATTAAAAAAAAAAAGTCTAAGTTCTTATTCCTTGTTGATTTCGGAATCTTGTTGCCACACAGACAGTGAGTCAAACACCAAGCTCGAACATTTGTTGTTGATATCTAGTTATCTGTTCCAATTGTAATTCCTTAAAGAAGATTAATTTATGCTGTTTCTAAGATATCTAAGGGATGAGTACGTTTCTATATATGTAAAAATAAAATAAATTAAAATAAGATATAATAAAAAACACACACACTCTTGAAAATTGTTTTTGGATTCTAGTTCAGTTCTTGCTGCTACGTAGACGAACAAACACTAAGCGAAAAACCGCTCAATTATATGGTTGATAAGTAGTTATCAGTTGTTACTGCTTAATTCCTTAAATAAGGTTTTGCCATTTTTGCATGTTTCTAAGACCTTTAAGAGATTTCTGCGATTTTATACCGAAAAGATTAACTGAAAGTTGTTTTTGCATTCCTGCTTAGTTAAACGTAGTCGACGAGCAAACATGCCACTACTGACTGCGGAAAATCACTTACACTCGATCTATCGTTGATATATAGATATCCGTTCCTAGTTTTATTCCATAAATAATATATTCTGCTCATGCTCCGAATATTTTTAAAGGAAATCTAGTTCTTATCCCAAGAAAGAACTTTTTGAACAAAGTTAATTTCGGATCATGTAGTCTTGTTGCAATGTACACGCCCCGATGGGGTATAGAAGCGAACAACAAGCGGAAGAAAACCCCTTAACTCGGTTATTTTTCCGTTATTATTTTATTATTTTTAATAATAAGGTACTTACCAGCAGGCATAAGAGTAGCAAGGACGCAAAGTGTTACAATGAGAAGCTTCATCTTGGTTTAGTCCTGAACGAGGATAATTCGAAGACAAACTTGAATCAAAACGAGTTGTTCTCAGGTTAGATGTTTTCCAAGAAAGACCCGACCTTTTAGGGAAAGCAGTATATCAAATGGCCCATTCTCACGTGGTATAATGATGGTTATCGCTAGACTTCTGAGAATAATGCGTATTATAAAAAAATTAAATAGTACGCACGTAGTGATTGGTTGATAGCAATATTTGCATGATGGTATGTAAGCACAGTTGTGACGTCACAACTTTCGATTTTTCTCGCTTCACATTCGCTCCTTGGCGTTTAGCACACGAAATTTGATTGGCTAACGATCGAAGTTCGTGATGTATGGAGAATTTGTATATTGATATGAGAATCAAATTCAAATGAAGATTTATTTTCTTGCAAGTGGTAATGTTTTCCTTTAGTGTTTATTTTATAAAAGCAATAGAAAACGTTTTTCTCTGTGTTTACGTAGCCTGATAGCAACACTCGGGGGGTTGGGAGAATTCTCGACTACGTCTCGGGTTTGCATAACTTTCTCGAATTCTCCCAACCTCCCCTCGCGTTGCTATCAGGGCTATGCCAACACGGAAAAGGTTTTCTATTGCTTAAATAACGCCACTTTTTACCTCTTTTCAGTGCTTGAGTTCGAGCATGGGACAAACATTGCATTCTGTTTAACCGCTACAAGGATTACACGAACCGATTTTATTATTTTTACTTAAAGTTACAATAATGACCCATGTAAACTAAGTTCAACTGCTTTTGGCTGTGAAAATTATCTGCCGAAAGTAGACTTGTAAGTTTGTTTGTCCGAATTTCGCCTTTGTCTTCGTTTTTATGACGACACGACTGCGCTGCGCTTTTCCCGAGAGCACAGGGATTTATTGTCCTGCCATCTCACCACAAGCAGGCCAAGCTGGGTTATGTGCTCCGGCACGTGACCGCGAAAAAAAAAAAGAGGTTTATTTCCTAAAACAAATTGAAAGCTTCACTACAAAGCTTCAGTAACCGTTTGTAAAAAGTTCTTATACACGTATATATAAAACTCGAAGCGTTGAAATATTGTAAAATTAATGATTCTTCGAGTTCAAATGATTTTAGCAAACGACGGACGACTTCAAAAAAAAAAGCTTTGTCATTTATACTATTTATCGAAATTATTGTCATATAACATATTTCGGAGGAAAAATCCTTCCTGAACTGCAATAAAACGCACAAATAACCTAAATTGTGATTGGTCACTGCAGCACTATTGATAAGATTTAATTGGTTAAAAGATTTTTCCGACCGAACAATGGAAAAGGAGTGTAGTGCTTTATTGAGCAGACGTTAGTGGGAGGGATTTTCGGACCGACACGTACTATGAACGGCTGCAAAGGAGATTTTTTTTTCAATAAAACGTAAAAAGTAAGTGCGTGGTTTTGAAAGTTTCTCTAAATTTTAACTTTTTTTTCCAGTTATAGTTAAAGGTCTCGGGGGTTCAAACCAAATAGCGGTTTTGTCAATTTGGGCCTCCCCCTCCTGGCTACGAACTTGACGGGCCACGATACCAGAACACGAGCATTATCATTCATTGCTATGAGAAAATGTTCGATAAGAATTCATAAAATTAATTGCTCTCATCTTTAAATATAAAACTGGCTTCTCAATTTTACTGAGTTTTCGTTTTTCAGTGTTGTTAAATACTCGTTAATCTGGATGCGCACACAACCTTGAGAAAACGGTCTGTTGAATGAGGATTTTACTATTTTACATTTTAAAAACATTTAATGAAAAAAAGTAAGAAACTTTTGAAAAACAATAGATCCAACGTATTCAACCCCCAGTAGAGCTAGACTTTTGATTTGCTGATTTTTTTCTCGCGCAATGTGATTTTTTCTGGCAGTGCCGTGTCCTTGGCGTGACCGAGTCTGCGCCATATTTTCAATGATGTGTTCCAGGTTACGGATTGGATGGAGAGTAAATACTCGAGCAATGTAATTTGTCTGGCGTCTCCCTTGTCGTGTTCGTGCTGTGTGTTTTTCACAGCCATGCGAAAACTGTTCCCCTATTAAGGTAATTCACTTTTGTTTTCATATTTTCCTGGGAGGCTATTTGTAAGCCCTCACTGTATCCTTGTATCTTCATAACTTGTGTTTTACTTATATTGAACTGAGACTACATATTTCTAGACAAAAATGAAGAAAGAATAAGAAAAAGAAAAAAAAAAAAGAAAAGGAATAGTAAAAATTGGGAGAAGATAAAAAAATGATAAATAAAATGAATAATAAAGGATGCATTAAATTCATGACTTAATCATCACAGTATTAGTAGTACAAACCGAGGCTCGACCACATTCTTTAAATTATTCCTGAAAAATTTACGTAACTGCTTTGTTTATAATTCGTGTATTTGCTATTACAGTTGATTGGTAGTCACTGCGATATGAACTATCTTATAAGACTCTCCCTTGTTACATTGTCTCTTACTCCCTCCCCACTTACACCCTCCAAGATAATTATAGCATTGGTTGAATTCTGGATATTTGGCAATGAATATTTTTAACTCCAAGCCCTTGTCTTTTAATCATTTATTGAAAAAAATAACAAAAAACAAATCGAAAAAATAGAATGAAAAACTAATCGTAGTCTTGTCGTTTTATACATATTATCCTCTACCTACTTTTCTATTAAACAAAGCGATCATTACAAAGTAATCTAAATGACAAACACTTTCTACATTAAAAAAAGCTACGTTCAGGTTCATGACAAAGATCTGCCTTTTAGTCATATTCCGTTGTCATGGTTACATCAGGTAATTAGCAACGGCGAAAGCCATGGCGAGGAGAGTCACGACCGTCACAGGCTTCAAGGATACACCTCCGTTACACAGGTCACTGTCACAGCAATAGACTTCACATTTTCCTGAGCCCTTGCATGTGTCCTTGAGAGAACTGCACAATGAGCTTGTAGAGCAGCTCTTAGTAATCATATCACCAGCTTTCATCTTCACGCAGGTGTCCATGGTTAAGTACACGTTTGGGCACGTCTTCTCCCCAGTCTCACAGTTTCCATCTTTGTTAGTGCAGACGTAACACTTGATGGATAGAGCTGGGAAAAAAAAAAAAAAAAAAAAGGGAAAGAAGAAGAAGAAGTAATTCAGTATGTTTTCTAGCCTTGTGAATAAGTGCAGGCGCCTTACGAATACATGTGACAAAAAAAGACAAAAAAAAACAAAAACAAAACAAAACAAAAAACAAAACAAAACAAAACAAAACAAATGGCAAAGCCTTGGCTACAATAAAAGTAAACCTCATAATATTGGAACGTAAACACTACTTTCTGAATGGCTAACAGGTCTGATCCAAGACTTAATTTTATTGAATGAGTTTTTTGTTACAAAGTTGAGAAAGGTTTGGGTACGAGAATAGAACTTACATTTGTGGTCCGCAACTCACAAAATATTGACGCACAAAATGGCAGTCAAATTAGCCCCATCGATTTTTTAAACAAATATTTCCAACCAAAAATAAGCCCCTTCCTTCCCCGAATATAAGGCCTTCAAAAAATAACAACCCAACCCCTTCCCCCAGTAATATAAGCCCTCTCATATAAAACTCCTATTAAGTCAACGAAGGAAAAGTGTTCATCAAAATTAAAAGCTTTGACCCTCAAAAAACGTTAAATTTTTACTGATTACCCAAATAACAAAAACGTATCTTAACCTAGATGAGTCTATTCTCAAAGAATAAAGTTAAAATTATGCGGAGGATAAAATTATTCCTGTAAGAGTTGACTGAAAACATTTAGTGAAAACAGTTTTCTTTCTGCAATTCCTTCGAGATTCGATATCTTCGAATTCTTAAGAGTTTTAAGAAGTTGTTATTTCAAGAACACTTCCTTCGTTGATTCCGAGAATTTTTGTAGCTACGTCATGTAGACATGCAGTGAGTAAACACTGAAAATAATAACTAAAATCTATCGCGTTGATATCTCGTCATCTGTTCTTAGTTTAATTCCTTAAATAAGATAACTTTATGTTGTTTCTAAGATTTCTAAGAGATGAATACGTTCCTATACAAAAAAAGAAAACATGACTGAGTTGCTTTTGGATTCTTGTTCAGTGCTTGCTGCTATGTAGACGAACAAACACTAAGCGAAAAACCGCTCAATTATATGGTTGTTAAGTAGTTATTCGTTGCTACTGCTTAACTCATTAAATAACGTTTTGTCAGTTCTGCATGTTTCTAAGGCCGAGATTTCTGCAATTTTATACCAAAAAGATTAATTCGAAGCTGTTTTTGCATTCCTGCTTAGTTAAACGTAGTCGACGAGCAAACATGCCACTACTGACTTCGGAAAAGCTCGTACACTCTATCGTTGATATTTAGATACCCGTTCCTAGTTCAATTCCTTAAATAATATATTTTGTGCATGCTCCGAATATTTTTAAGGGAAGTCTAGTTCTTATCCCAAGAAAGAATTCTTTGAATAAAGTTAATTTTAGATCAGTCTTGTTGCAAGGTACACGCCCCCGATGGGGTATAGAAGCAAACAACAAGCGAAAGAAAACCCCTTAGCACGGTTATTTTCCCGTTATTATTTTATTATTTTTAATAATAAGGTACTTACCAGCAGGCTTAAGAGTAGCAAGGACGCAAAGTGTTACAATGAGAAGCTTCCTCTTGGTTTAGTTCTGAAAGAGGGTAACTCGAAGACAAACTTAATTAAAACGAGTTGTTCTCAGGTTAGATGTTTTCCAAGAAAGACGCGACCTTTAAGTGAAAGCCGAGTATATCAAGTGATCCATTCTCACGTGGTATGATGATGATTATCGCTAGACTTCTGAGAATAATGCCTATTATAAAATAGATTAAATAGTACTCACGCAGTGATTGGTTGATAGCCATATTTGCATGAGGGTATGTAAGCACATTTCTGACGTCACAACTTTCGTGTTTTCCCGGTCCAAGTTCAACTTCTTTTGAGGAAAAACAAAAGACGTAGTTCCAAATTTTGACTTGTGTCGGGGCCACAGGCATAACCCTATGGTCTCATGCGGGTCATTCTGATTGTAATATCATGACAATCTCTCGGTAGTGGTCGCCGCAACGAGAATTCCCTCAAGAGCTACAACACACGTCCTTCGTCAGGACAGCTTCTGTTGTTCAGCGACGTGCTTTCTCATGTTTTAATTGCACCGCCCGATAAAGAATACAAGTATTTCAAGGAAACAGTCAGCAGCTTCAAGCTCTTTACAGCGATAGTTCTTAAGCTCCACAAAATATCTTCTCGAGGCGGGACGAAAAAATCAATTTCGCTGCCATGTTTTCTGGCTGTCAAATTGAGCAAAACCACGTTTCTTTCACTGCGAGAATTCCAGTCAAAGTGAAACTCAGTTATCTATTTTTGATCACTTTCGTAAAGATAATTTATTTTGAAATATTTTTTAAAGATTTTCTATTCAATCTTTGAACATTTCTTTTTATTTATTTTAAAGTTTTAGAATGATAAATGCTTAAAATAGTTAGCGATTTTTTCTCGCTTCACATTTGCCTCATTGGCGTTTACTACACGAAATTTGATTGGCTAACGATCGAAGTTCGTGATGTATGGAAAATTTGTATTTTGATATGAGAATCAAATTCAAATAAAGATTTTTTTCCTTGCAAGTGGTAATGTTTTCCTTAGCATTTATTTTATAAAAGCAATAGAAAACGTTTTTCTCTGTTTTTATGTAGCCTGATAGCAACACTCGGGGGGTTGGGAGAATTCTCGACTACGTCTCGGGTTTGCATAACTTTCTCGAATTCTCCTAACCTCCCCTCGTGTTGCTATCAGGCAATGCCAACACGGAAAAGGTTTTCTATTGCATAAATAACGCCACTTTTGACCTCTTTTCAGTGCTTGAGTTCGAGTTACACAATCAACGGTATTTTTTCCAGCATTTTCTGATTTGTTGCACATTTTTTACCTAGGTTCCTAAACGATCAACTAATCATCCATCCATCCATCCATCCATCGATAAAAAAAACAACTAAAAAGCACATTCGGCAAAAGCGTTCGACGCTCCAGCTTCATCCTGGTTTAGTCCTGAACCAGGATAATTCGTAAACAAACTTGAATCAAAACTTGTTGTTGTTTCCAGGTAAGAATTTTCCAAGAAAAACGCGACCTTTTAATGAAATCAATATATTAACTATCCCAAGAACTCAAAGAAGTAGAGAAATAAGAGAAAAATATCATATGCCCTTGGCAGGATCCGAACCCACGTCTTCGGCATCCTAGTCCGATGTGTTAACCACTACACTACAAGGACCAACCACGCTGGTAACGCAGCCAGAATATGAAATGTATATTATATACACACCGAACGCATAATTTCTACTTTACAAGAATTTAAAGCTGTAGCCCCTAATCGAAACGTGTCAATCAAATTCATCCGAATGTGTCAATCAAACGCACGTGGTATGATGATGGCTATCGCTACACTTGTGAGAACTATTCCTAACAATACCACTTTTGACCTCTTTTCAGCGCTTGAGTTCGAGGTTATATCGAGTTACACGATTAAAGGACTTTTTCCGTTATTTTCTGCCCATTCGTGGAATACGAATAACAATTATTACCTAGGTGTCTATACGATAAACTAAAACTGTACGCATATGGGCAAAATCGCTGAAGAAAAGAACAATGGCTGCTTGAAAATTTCGCATGTAACAAGTTCGGTCGAAAGTTTTGAGAGGAAAATATTTTAGTTCGTATACAAATATTAGAATTGTGACACACAATAAATTTTCAACAAGAAAAGGTTTATTTGTAAGAAAGTCGTATATAAAATTTACATTTTTTTTTCAAAACGAAACTCAAGTTCATTTAGCCTGCGGTGGTTGATGGGATTGATTCTTTTCTCGAAGGAAATCAGTCTTTGTGCGCCTAGTAACAGCAAGGATACTGACCAAAACAATCCATCCGCTTGGAAATTCATTCTCTAATAGTAAGAAAAGAGCGGGAAACTCTGACTTGAAAAATGGTAGCGAAAGAACCGAAGAGAGCTGAAAAATGTCAATTAACTCAATCGGAAGCCCGAGTTTTCCGGATGATTTCCGATTGAAATAAAACAAACCAATATTTGTTTTCCAACCGGAATTTCCGGTTTTTCCGGGTAAATGCAAAGCACACCAGGCACTGGATGTCATTTCTCCACATATGGCTTATGTCGGTAAAGATCTATTTGGGCTTGTTATGCAAAATGTAACATATTCACCATAAAATAATACCTTGGCTTGCGTTACCATCAATCTTAACTTTTCTTAGGACCCGTCCAGACGTATCCGCAAATATGTCAGATACGATTTGCGTCCACACGTGTCCGGAAATATTTGTGTCCGTATCCGGAAATTTTCGAAAACGGTCTTCAGAGCGAAAATTTTCGAATACGCTCTGGAATAAGGATACCTGTGGACGGTCGTATCCGCAAAATAATGATTGCAGATACATGTGGACGGGGCTTTAAGAGAGCATGCGTATGCATTAATTTACGTCACGTAATTAGTTAGCTCCGCCCTTTATTAGTCAATTATTGACATCCTTTTGACAGTGGTTGACAGCTGGCACATGCTGATTGATCTGAAATGTAGGACTTTATAGCAGAAATTCGCAAAGGTCTATTGGGTAATGTCCTGAAGAAGCCTGCGTAATATTGCGCAACATGTCCATTTTGTCGTGGGAGAATCAGAAAAAAACACACACACACATTTTGTGACAGGTTAGTCGCGGGTAAGCCGATAAAAAGCTATATCTACTGGTGCTTTAGCTTTTTTGAAGGTTTTAGTCCAAATATTTTTTTGAAAGACAGGAAATGACGTCAATAGCGTCAAGGTTCAGCGGCTTTGTTGGCGTGCCCTAGCTTTGCATTCCTGTCTTCCAAAGTGAAAGTATTTTCATCGCTCTTCCCGATGAATTTAAGGTAAGAAAAGCGTCTTGTTTTTTATCGAGCAATGAAGAAAAACTATCTAGCAGTACTGCTTACACCTCTTAGTATTCTTTTCGTAAATCAAAGTAAATAAATCCGTATTTGTGGGAAGTTTTTGAAAACTTGTTTACGAAGCACTTCGAAGATTGATCGCCCTTCATGCATATATTCTCTGATATGTCTTACAATTTTCTGGCTGCATACATAGCTAGATCACTAAAACTTCTCAAAAAAAGGAGGATTTTCATTTCCTATTAATGCTGCTTCTACCTTGATTCTAGAGTTATTTAGTTTTCATCCTCAAAAAAACCCAACACGTTGAATAATTTACGTAATACCAATGTGTGGAGTCAGCCGTGCCCTGACTAAGGTCAACTCAGACATTTTTGGATTGAAGATTTTGAAGATTTTTATTACACACTTTATAATAAAAAGTATTTATTTTTGGGGTACATGATGATGAAGAGTAACTTGAGCTCGATATCTTAAAGTGCCCCTTGGACGAAAAATGCTATCTTTTCGTACAAACTTGAAACTTCGTCCAAATAATCCATACTACCCTATTAATCACCTGTAGAAATTTTTTCTTCATATTCCGACGGGAAGTTTGAAAATTTTGCGTTTTTACTACCGGCCGCCATTAATTTTCTTGATCAATGATTTGGCTCAGAAGACTGGGGATGAGTGAGGGCTATGACGTCATTTACTCTACTCATTCCAAAACACTCGTGGCTAATCAGTATACAAACTCTGTCAAACTTTCGTGTTATAGTTACAAATAATTTCTAGAGAGCTCACGGCGAGTAAAATGCCAGCAAATCGCTGTGTGGTTTTTGGTTGTAATAATTTCGCCAACAAATCGAATGGTATATCGTTGCATTATTCGCCGAAAAACAAGCAAGACGGCGACAAATGGAAAAGGTTTGTGCGTCTTCACAGGGCGAACTTCAACCCGCCAGGAAGATTCGTTGTGTGCTCCCTACACTTTGAAGAAAAGGTTTTCGCAAGGGCACTACATATCGAGGGAATGCAAAGACGTTTGCTTCCGAGAGCAACTCCAACGATCTGGCTTTCAGAGCAGCAACAAGAAACTTCTGTCAGTGACAGAAGCCGCCGCCACGTGAGTATAACTAAAACTTTCTTTGTTTTTCTTCTTTGCGTTATCAATTATCCGTAAATGAAACATTTTTTTGACATGTCACAAAAGTAAAAAAAAGCATCTGCTTATTCGTCAAACCAATCAAAGCGTTACATGTGAACGACGGCCTTTACAAGAAAACTTGTTTCTAGACAAACATGTCGCGCGGCTGCTTCAAAAATTCACTAGTGCGGCATATCAAAGTAGCAATTATTCGTCGGCGTTTTTATTTTGATTGTGGAACAATTGCTTCAATGAATTGGCCTCGTTGAAAATGGAAGTATTTTTTGAATGTCTTTTTCAGGCCCTCAAAAACATCCTTCAGCCTGCTAAAAATGTTGAAGAAGAAGCTGAACAAATGGCTGCTAATAGTCACCTAGAAGTGGACGAAGTTGAAGACCGAAATGACCAGGAGTCGCCCCAAAATGAACAGCAACAAAACCTCGGGTTGGACTGCGAAAACAATACCAGAATTGAGAGTACACATGAAGAGGTAATGATCATATACATAACTTTTTTGATTTTGCAACAACAAAAAATGAAAACTACAGCGTAGGTATATTAAGGCTCAGCTACATTGTTACTCTGTTATAGTGATACTTATTATGAACGACCTGAATCAATTCTTGCTTATCATTTTTAGGAACTTCTGGTCCCAAGCACAACAAGCAAGTCCACATCGTGTGAGGAATGTGTGTACTTACAAACAGAAGTCTTGCAACTTAAAGCAGACTTAAAATCCATGAAGACACAGGTGAAAAAGTTGGAGAGAACAGAAAGTCAGCTGCTTGCTGCTCTTGAACAAGCAACTAAAAAGTCTACAGTGTTTTCACAAGGTAAGCTAGAGGTTATTGTCATAAAAAATATTAATAAATATTACATAATAATGATGATATAATGACAACGATGAAAGTATATCAAAGAAATATAAATTTATTTATCTTTTTTGCACAACATTTAAAAATAGGATGTCAGACTGATAATTACAATCATGAACCTGAATATGATGATGAAGAAATGGACATTGAGGAGGAGGATATCTGTGACCCTGAGTGGCAGGAAAAAGTACAGAGGGAAGTTGACAAAGTCTTCAACCAAGACAATGAAGTGGCCATGGAGGAGGAACCTGTCATTGCCAATGATGGCAAGTACAATGAGCTGGGTGAAGACAATCCAGAATATAGTAACCCCGAGAGTGACAATCTTGACCCCAGGTAACTACAAGCACAAACTGCGCTAAGCAAGGTTGATACACCACATCATTCATAATAATATAATATATAAAATGTATTAACTTTCATCAATCATACTCGAGTGCTTGCACTGATCCTGTGAATTTCACTTGTTGCTGAATGTTTTATGCAAGCACTCAAAGCAACACTCTATGGTAGCCCCAGAATGATTTCAGGGGGGCAGGGCTTTTACCTTGAAAAGGCATCACAGTGTTTATATATATATATATATATATATTTTTTTTTTTCCACTTCAGATTGACCACAGAAGGAAAAGATTGTAGAGAGCAACCAAAGTGTATTGTGTTTCTATCTAACCTGCTCTTGTTATTTCAATTTTGCCACCTGTGTTGTCACCCCAAGCCATCAATTTCCACGAAACAGACTGGGACAATGATAACTGTCACTACACTTTGCAGTAAATGCAAAAAGACCAGCACTTGGCTTAGTCAGCCCTTAATATTGGGAAAATTCCCAGCCGTAAACATTCTTTTAAGTTTTGGCATTTTGACAGCTGGGGCCTCCATCAGGAAAGTGCTACTGGTGCTGAGGCACATCAACGTAATGGTCTATAATGAAACGACCTACTATTATCATCAGAGACATTTGTTAATACCAGCAATTGTCTCATTCTGGCGGCAGTACCAACAAGGTCTAATAGACAAATTAAATGGGGTAGAAGTGGATTTGGCAGGAGATGCTCGCCATGATAGCATGGGACACTCGGCCAAATATGGCACTTATACTATCTTCTGTTGTACGTTGGGCCTCATCATCAACATAGTTCTCATTCAGGTGAATTTTGATCACATTTATAATTTGTAACTACAGGGACAGATTGGGGGGAGGGGATATAGCTTATATTTTTTTACTAAGTTCCACTTAGTTCCACTTCTAATTCTTATTGTTGTTAATATTATTACTATAACATTGCTATTATTATTAGTACAGCTAAATGTAATAACAACAATAGTAAAAATATAATAACAATATTAAAGGGAATATTTGTTTTCTGTTAGTGGCCATTTATTATTAGACTCATGATTTTATTCTTACAGGCAAATGAAGCTGGAAGCAGTTCCCAAATGGAATTCCTTGGCCACCAAAGGTCCATTATGTACCTCCTCACCACAGGAATGCTGATAAAACAGTTCATATCAGACCGTCACACATCTATCACCAAATGGATGAAAGAAGAATGTCCAAAATTATGCAAAGACAATGGAAAGCCTACAATCTGCCATTACTTTGATTTATGGCACATAGCAAAAAGTATGTGGTAGTGTATAGTACACATACCTATATTGTGTTGGCATTAACTGTTGTTTCCATTTCAAGCCAAATTTATTTCTTGTTCTTGTATTTATGAAAACTTGTTTTTTTAGAAATACAGAAAATCATCACCAAACTTGCCAAAGAAAAATCATGTGAAGTAATAGGTCGTTGGCGTAAAGCATGTGTTCGTCATTTTTATTGGGCAGTAATGTCAACACCAGCGCATTTAGGTGCAGTCAAGTTGGCAAAATTCCAAGCCTTCCTCTATCACATCATCAACAAACACACTGGCCTGCCAAACCAACTGTTCAATAAATGCACACATGGAATCCTAGCTACTCCTAGAGTGTGGCTCACTAAAAGTAAATATGACAATGCTATTTTTAATGTAACTTATGATGAAATTATCCATGCTATAATTTAAATAGACCTTATGATGAAATTATCCATGCTATAATTTGAATATCACTTCCATAGGTTCAGAGGCATATGAAAAGATATTTGAAAAACTCACCAAAGTCAGTCTAAGCAAAGCAATCAAAAATGCTTCTCCCATTGCACAAACAAGCTCCCTAGAAGGCTTTCACTTTGTGGTCAACCAGTTTGCGCCAAAGATGCTGTCATTCTCTTATTTGGGCATGTTTAGTAGGTAAGTTACTTGTTTGTTGACAGTATTTGTACATTGATGCTCCCTTACCAATGACTTGCACCTTGTTGCAAGAAGTTTGTCATATGAAAAATGAGCAGTAGCATGTATATTTAATTTAGTGAAAAGAAATAATGAAGAGATAAAAGACTTTTCATGTCTTTCTTTTATCATTTCATTCATGCTTCTGCAGATAAGAATACATTTTCACATATGATGTTTTTCCAATATAGGTTTAAACGCACTCCACCAATACAAAACACTGAAGTTTGTCCTTCCTTTACAGCAATAGCTAAAAATAACAAAAGGAGAAACTAAAATGGTTAAATGTACTTCCTTTCAGGACAATACTAGCTGCCCTTCACTTTAACTATAATTGTGACAGAGAATCAAAAATTGATGATCATGGAGATAAGAAGTTGAAAGTAGTCTATGCCAAATACAAGAATGGGGAAGGGACAGTTCGTGAAGTGAGAGTACCCCAGAATTATGGTAAGTACAAAGTATTTTAAATCTGATTTTTCCCATGAACTAGAACAAGTGCAAAAAAAAAAAAACTTTTTTCTAGGAGGTCGCAGTGAGAAAAACAGAAATAGTTCAGTGGAAAAGTTCTATACCAACTCCACAAAAAGTAAATAACTTGTAATGCTCTATCAATGAAATAGTTCTTAGGAAAAAAAATGAAATAAGTAAACAAAGTTGTAAACTTTTTCAAAATCTGTACTATTAAGAGAAAAAATGTCTCAAACTTTATTCATATTATTTCAGACTATGTGGACGATATATTCAAATGCCTGGTTGAAACACCTAGAGCTGATCTTAAACAGTTGAGAATAGAGCTGGAGGAGAGTGTGCCAGAACCTATGCATAGTATGTTGGAAAAAGAAACAAAGGAAGAGGCAATTAACAAGCATCAAAACAGAAAAGGAAAAGAAACACAACTTGTCCCACCCACATGTACAGGTAATATATTCGTATTTCTAGAATAACATGACTGTTCAATATTAAAAAAGGTGAAAATTTGCAAAGTTAGAATCACACTTGCATAAAAATGGTAATAGAATAGTACCTCACATGGAAGGTTTTGTAATTGTTGAATGAATAATGTCTCTGTATTCCCTAAGGTTCTTATATAATTTTATTTCAGAGGAACAATTGCAAAACTTGACACAAGAAAGAAATGCTGCACGAAATGACAGAAGAGCACCTCACTGCAGAAAATGCGGGCAACCAATGAAGGGCCATGACAAAGAGGAATGCAACCGTTTATATAACCAGTAGCATATGAAGTAATCGTAAAAAATCATCAAAAAAATGTTGAATACCATTATGAATTTGCTTATGGATGTCAGATGGTATAACATATTCTTGAAAGATTTATTACTCACTATCTTACTATTGTTCATAGGATTCGTTTTAGTTTCAGTTCATTCATCTGATTGTTCTTCACTTTCCGACTCTTCGTCTGACACTACTTGTCCTTCGTCTTCTTCCAGGAAGCCTTTATAACTTCCATCTTCAGATGGAAATGCTCTTCGTATGCTATTATAAACACAACAGGGCAGAGGTAGTCTTTTTGAATTGCCAGTGAAATCCCATATGAATCGAAAAAATTGTCTGTATGCAACAGATCGAAGAAATCTGAAAGATAAAGGAGTATTTATTAAACATTTTGATTTTTTCATAATCAATTCAATTACGATACAAATTTCAAAAAAATTATATACTATGCTAGGTGTATTAGCATATTGAATGCAAGTATAGGTAGACCGAGTACAAAATCTAAGAAGTACTGGGCCAAAAAGTCTACTAGCTATTATTCATTTTCATATAATGCATATGCTGGATTAATTCAGTCCCAATGAAATAATTGGTTCTGGGTATGATTCGTATTATATTATTTGGGCTTTTGCCAGCTATTCTTATTACTGTATACATAGTATAACAAAATATCGGAAATATTCTGTTAATCCTGGAGCCTGAAGAGACCTCAATAAAGCTCAATCAATACTTACTCTGATTCTTTAGCAAAGCCCTTTTCTCTAAGAATAGTATAACTCCTGTTCCTTCTTGTCTTCAGTCCCACTGCAGCGGTTTCCAGAACATACTTGTCTAGACACACAGATTCAAAGCCAGCGTGACATGTAATACATTGAACTTGTTGATCCAGTTCATTCAGTTTGTCCATGCATCTCATGATGTCATTGCAACAAAAGCACTCTTCTTGCTTTGTTACTAGAGTTAGGCAACAATTATAACAAGTGCACCTAGGTAAATAAAACAAAGATCGTATCAAAACAAATGTACCTATATATCCTTATAGAAATATCACGAAACTCGGATTTTCTTCATCATAATTTGCACTTGTCCTTTGAATAAAAAATGTTCAAATGAGAGCAACATCACCTAACACAAACAAAGAACCCCACTAGTTTGTTTTTTAAACAACTCAAGAAAGCTTAGAACATACAGATTGGCTCTTGTTTTTATACGCGTTCCTTAATCTTCCGATGAAAATTTGTTTGCTGCTTCTGCGTATTCTCGAAGACGTCTTAACTTCACTTGTGATTTGTCCTTGCTTAATTAAAGTTTTAAGTGTCTTACCATTGCCTGGACTCTCCACAAAATCTTCTTCTTAGCATCTCTTCTTCTTCGAGCTCTATTCTGGATTGCTCGTTGAACTCAGCGATCTCTTCTTCGTTGGCAATAGGTTCGAGCTCTTCACAGTCGTATATCTCGAAGCTGTTGACATTTTCCATGTTTTTGAAGCAACAGAAAGGTCGACAAGGAAAATATCGTACTCGGTCGCTGATATGAGCGTGAAAACTTTAAAAAAATCTACATTAAGCTAGCTTCTAACTTCTCTAACTTTACGAAGAAACAAGAGGAAAGACGCCAGCGTTTTGGAATGAGTAGAGTAAATGACGTCACGAGAACACCGCTGACCGAAAATAATCCTTTTGGCCGTGTACTGAAAAATTAATGGCGGCCGGTAGTAAAAACGCAAAATTTTCAAACTTCCCGTCGGAATATGAAGAAAAAATTTCTACAGGTGATTAATAGGGTAGTATGGATTATTTGGACGAAGTTTCAAGTTTGTACGAAAAGATAGCATTTTTCGTCCAAGGGGCACTTTAACAGTAATTGTCGACTACAGCTGTACAAAAGCTTGAACCAAACTCGATACACATACTCAATGAAACTTGATATAGCTCTATAACACGAGTAATACAATGCTCAAATGTTCTTATAGTCCCCTTTTTACCAGTAACCCTTCGATTTCATCAAACCCTGAAAAAAATCCTGTGTTGAACTAAGTCAGGGCACATGTAACTTTAAGATTGAACCTTGTTAATAAGTAAAATAAATAAGTAAAAGGAAAAAAATAGAATATATAAGCTGATCTTAGTCAGCTCAGATGGAACCCTGAAACAACCTCTGGGCTGATCTAAGTTAGGGCATGGCTAACTCACAGATTGAACCCTGAAACAACCTCTGGGCTGATCTACGTCAGGGCATGGCTAACTCACAGATCGAAATCTGAAACAACCTCTGGGCTGATCTAAGTCAGAGCATGGCTAACTCACAGATCGAAACCTGAAACAACCTCTGGGCTGATCTAAGTCAGGGTATGGCTAACTCAAAGATAGAACCCTGAAACAACCTCTGGGCTGATCTAAGTCAGGGCATGGCTAACTCACAGATCAAACCCTGAAACAACTTCTGAGGTGATCTAAGTCACTTTGAGCACCCTGTATTTCCCATGGTAGCGTTTTTTGTTTGAGATGGCCATGCATGGATAAGTTACTAGTATGTCATCTGCTAATGAATGTGTCACAAAATAGGCCTTTCTCCATATTGGTTTTTTATTTATTGGTATGTCCTATTTTCCCCAGCTCTAGACCAATCAGAAAGCCAGAAAATTCACAATAGTGGTAAAATGAAAACTTTAATAATAGTGCAAACCTATTGACATTATATACTGAAGTCAAAGGCTCTTCAGTGCTGCAGTCGAGCAATTTATATTTTATTTATAGGTACGAGTGAAGTGTTTTAAAAGTTTTCAATTTGATAACTTTCAAAACATCACGAGTATCTATAAAATTCCCAATTGGAGAACATTGTGCGACTTTCTGTTTATAAATACGCTCGACAAGATTGAGCATCTTAATTGGGAATCTACAGAGTACAATTTGGGATATAATTGTACTCTTCTTGTCCAATCAGAATCGAGTGATTTTGTTGAGTGTGTTATTAAGTAAGGAATAGGAGCACCATCACGGTCCAAGCCCATAATCAAGCTGCCACAGCATATTGGAGCAGGCAAACTTAATCATCATTGGACATCATTATTGACTGAGTGGGAGGGCCGTACGGGAAAATATTTGGCTCGAGGTGATGCCGTACGAATGACCGAGAGCCAAATATTTTCCCGTAATGCCCGACATAACTCAGTCAATAAGCATTTTATCAAATGACCCTCACGAAAAAAAATAAAAAAATAATAATAATAAAAAGCGCGCGGATTCGAGCAGGGACATATTTTTTCCGGCCCGCTTACATTAACCCGTCCGGCCCCCATTACGTGGCTTTCCAATGGTTTTATTAGAGCGCGCGAGTAGGGCCGTACGTGTCATATGATAATTCAACTTATCACCCACATTCGTTAATGGAGCTACTTATAATCATCGACGGATGTGATTAAGGCCTAGGGCAAACGTCGAACTTTCCATGCACCGAACTCATTAAAAACAATGGATATCAGGTGATAATCAGGCGGCATTCTTTGATGTAATTAGGTTGCATAGAAAGTTCGACGTTTCCCCTAGGCCTAACATACTCCTCGAGGATTATGAGCAGCTTCTTAACGACTCTCCTGGATAGATAGGACAGCTTCATTTGCAAGACATTCTAAAAGGTTCCAGACTATTGGACGACCAGACAGTCACATTGAGGAGGCACAACTTCAACTTATCATGCACATTCGTTAATGGAAGCCACTTATAATTATCGATGGATGTGATTACCATACCCATCGAGGATTATGAGCAGCTTCTTAACGACTTTCCCTGAAAGATAGGACAAGCTTCATTTGCAAGACATTTTAAAAGGTTCCAGACTATTGGACGACCAGACAGTCTCACTGAGGAGGCATAACTTCAGATTTTCATCCACATTCGTTAATGGAAGCTACTTATAATCATCGATGGATATTATTAACATACCCATCGAGGATTATAAGCAGCTTCTTAACGACTCTCCTGGATAGAAAGGACAAGCTTCATTTGCAAGACATTCACTGAAAAAGTTTCAGACTATTGGACGACCAGACAGTCACATTGAGGAGGCATAACTTCAACTTATCATGCACATTCGTGAATGGAAGCTACTTATAATCATCGATAGATGTGATTAACATACCCATCGAGGATTATGAGCAGCTTCTTAACGACTCTCCTGGATAGAAAGGACAAGCTTCATTTGCAAGACATTCTAATAGGTTCCAGACTAATGGCCGAACAGACAGTCATTGGCAAGGCACGACTTCAACTTATCATGCACATTCGTTAATGGAAACCACTTATAATTATCGATGGATGTGATTACCATACCCATCGAGGATTATATATGAGCAGCTTCTTAACGACTCCTCTAGATAGGACAAACTTCATTTGCAAGACATTCTAAAAGGTTCCAGACTAATGGACGACCAGACAGTCTTTGGCAAGGCACAACTTCAACTTATCATGCGCATTCGTTAATGGAAGCTACTTATAATCATCGACGGATGTGATAAACATACCCATCGAGGATTATGAGCAGCTTCTTAACGGCTTTCCTGGAAAGATAGGACAAGCTTCATTTGCAAGACATTTTAAAAGGTTCCAGACTATTGGACGACCAGACAGTCTCACTGAGGAGGCATAACTTCAAATTTTCATCCACATTCGTTAATGGAAGCTACTTATAATCATCGATGGATGTTATTAACATACCCATCGAGGATTATGAGCAGCTTCTTAACGACTCTCCTGGATAGAAAGGACAAGCTTCATTTGCAAGACATTCAAAAAAGTTTCAGACTATTGGACGACCAGACAGTCACATTGAGGAGGCATAACTTCAACTTATCATGCACATTCGTGAATGGAAGCTACTTATAATCATCGATGGATGTGATTAACATACCCATCGAGGATTATGAGCAGCTTCTTAACGACTCTCCTGGATAGAAAGGACAAGCTTCATTTGCAAGACATTCTAATAGGTTCCAGACTAATGGCCGAACAGACAGTCATTGGCAAGGCACGACTTCAACTTATCATGCACATTCGTTAATGGAAACCACTTATAATTATCGATGGATGTGATTACCATACCCATCGAGGATTATATATGAGCAGCTTCTTAACGACTCCCCTAGATAGGACAAACTTCATTTGCAAGACATTCTAAAAGGTTCCAGACTAATGGACGACCAGACAGTCATTGGCAAGGCACAACTTCAACTTATCATGCGCATTCGTTAATGGAAGCTACTTATAATCATCGACGGATGTGATAAACATACCCATCGAGGATTATGAGCAGCTTCTTAACGGCTTTCCTGGAAAGATAGGACAAGCTTCATTTGCAAGACATTTTAAAAGGTTCCAGACTATTGGACGACCAGACAGTCTCACTGAGGAGGCATAACTTCAAATTTTCATCCACATTCGTTAATGGAAGCTACTTATAATCATCGATGGATGTTATTAACATACCCATCGAGGATTATGAGCAGCTTCTTAACGACTCTCCTGGATAGAAAGGACAAGCTTCATTTGCAAGACATTCAAAAAAGTTTCAGACTATTGGACGACCAGACATTCACATTGAGGAGGCATAACTTCAACTTATCATGCACATTCGTGAATGGAAGCTACTTATAATCATCGATGGATGTGATTAACATACCCATCGAGGATTATGAGCAGCTTCTTAACGACTCCCCTGGATAGATAGGACAAACTTCATTTGCAAGACATTCTAATAGGTTCCAGACTAATGGACGAACAGACAGTCATTGGCAAGGCACGACTTCAACTTCTCATGCACATTCGTTAATGGAAACCACTAATAATTATCGATGGATGTGATTACCATACCCATCGAGGATTATATCAGCAGCTTCTTAACGACTCCCCTAGATAGGACAAACTTCATTTGTAAGACATTCTAAAAGGTTCCAGACTAATGGACGACCAGACAGTCATTGGCAAGGCACAACTTCAACTTATCATGCGCATTCGTTAATGGAAGCGACTTATAATCATCGACGGATGTGATAAACATACCCATCGAGGATTATGAGCAGCTTCTTAACGACTTTCCTGGAAAGATAGGACAAGCTTCATTTGCAAGACATTTTAAAAGGTTCCAGACTATTGGACGACCAGACAGTCTCACTGAGGAGGCATAACTTCAAATTTTCATGCACATTCGTTAATGGAAGCTACTTATAATCATCGATGGATGTTATTAACATACCCATCGAGGATTATGAGCAGCTTCTTAACGACTCTCCTGGATAGAAAGGACAAGCTTCATTTGCAAGACATTCAAAAAAGTTTCAGACTATTGGACGACCAGACAGTCACATTGAGGAGGCATAACTTCAACCTATCATGCACATTCGTGAATGGAAGCTACTTATAATCATCGATGGATGTGATTACCATACCCATCGAGGATTATGAGCAGCTTCTTAACGACTCTCGTGAATGCATAAAAGAGAGTAGTCGACGTTGGTAAAGAGCAGTGAAGTCCAGTAAGTGCATGACGACTAAATCACTGTTTAAACTACCATCATTTATTATATATTTAATTTGTTCAAGTAGGTAAAGATGGTTTTAGAACACTCAGGTGACGGACATTTAGGAGCAGGCAAACTTGATCATCATTGCAAGACAGTCTCAAATGTTCCACACTATTGCACGAATGGACAGACATTAAAGAGGCATAGCTTGTTATCCACATTCGTGAATGGAAGCTTCTCATAATCGATGATCACAATCAGCTTCTGAAGAACGACCCTATTCAGGAAAAGCTTGATCATCATTGCAAACCAATTGTCGGAAATCAAATCCATTATCTAAGTGAACAAATTAGAGCAATTGTAATCTTTTAGCGACAGGCATCACGCGAGAAAAGAGAACGTGTTGTGTGATGTAATAAGGACGTACAGCATTGTATATGTAACTGTGACAGAGAGCAACATTGATCAAACCGCGATCAACTTGTTGAATGACCAGTTTCGACACAATCTAAAGCGTTTCACACTATTGGACGATCAGTCATTCATTGACGAGGGCATAACTTTAGCTTATCATCCACATTTAATTGTGAATGGAGCTACTTATAAACATTGATGGCTGTGATAAACATATCCATCGAGGATTATAAGCAGCGCCTGAATAACCCTTGAGGATTGATAGAAGGCAATGGACGTTGGTAAAGACCAGGGCCCTGTTGTACGAAGGGTGGATAGCGTTATCCGGATAAGTCAATGCTGTTATCCAACAACTGAAATTTATTTACTGGATAAGATTTATGCGTTGGATAGCGCTATCCGGGCTTTGTACAACCGGGCCCTGGAGATAGAAAACAGTTGAGTAGAAACTAGTAAGTTACAATGTCATACATGTTTGAAGTCCCAAAGCTGAACAACAATTAAAATAAAAAAAAGAGCAAAAGGAAGCATTTTCTTTCTCGAATGTGAACGGATAGAACGCAAGTTTGGGATAGAAAACCAGTCTCGCACATGCGCATTATGACAGAACACATAAAAACAAAATGGCGGAATATTATTAATACAGATGCCATAAAGTATTTCGCATTGTATTGCAGACTAGTCCCGTTGTTGCTGAGGCGGTGAGCTAATGTCCAGACTTTATACTTTGATTTATTTTGCACCATAACATTATGCATTCTTCAAAATATGTTTTATTGATCAGAATTTTAAAATAATTTACCATTCTCACACCCAGAGCTCCTCGGTTTCGTTACTTGCATGAGGAGGCTCTTGTAACAGCCATTTTTTCATTGATGCTGGTTGGTCCAAATAGCTTCGCATGCGGCTAACATCTCAAGCAGTTAGCGCTAAAAAATGCTTCGTGATTGCAGGAATCTATTCGATAGCCGCTTTTTTTTGTGACTGGTAAAAATATATCACGCCACCAGCGTTGTTCACGTTCTGATCACGTGCAACTTGTCCATCTTCACCATTCTGGTCACGTGCAACTTAATTCCCGACCGGGAAATTAAAATTGAAATATTGTATTCCGTAAATCTTTACCGTAATATACGCACGACAAAGTCTTGCGACATAGTGAAAACATGTCACGCAACATTGTGGATGTTTATAGTGTGCTAATACGGGCAACCAGATGGTGAATCATGTCACGCAACAACATTGCAGAGCAAATATGTTGCTTGTATTACCACTAGGCACACGACATGCTGCATAGCGTGGGAGAACTTCTTTTTGTTATAAAAAATTTGTAGTGAATAGCGGGAATGTAATGCCAAAATCATTCTTCATTCTGCAACATAATACTGTTAATACAGTTTCTTGGTCTCACAAAAGTGTACACGCGAATTGTTTTGTATATGAGAAAAAAAACTTACTCAAACTCTTTTAAATTCTCATTAAATGAGCTGAAGGGCACGCATGCGCAAAAATTTATCTCTAGTGTCCTCTGAGAGATGGTCCGCCCGGAACTGAAACCACGATCGACCATACGGAATCCCAAGATAAACCAACTTGGCCAACGCGGTGGCGGTGGCGGTGGCGCGGGATTAGTATGCAGGAGTTAGGCATTCATAGATAAATTAATCATCTCTATGTTGGTTTATTTATTTATTTATCTCATTCATTCAAAAGTTGTCACAATTCCAAAAATTATCGTCAAATTTAACCACAAAAACAGCTCTTTTTTTGTGGTTATACATAAACTATTATTATCATTGAAAGACGCACGTCACCAAACTCATACTAAGTCACTTTAATCAAATACAAGCGGTATGTTTAATAATTTCTTCTAGAACTAACTAAAGATAGTATTTCCTCTATATTTATATAAATATATGAATACATCGGAAAATACGGAAAAATTTAGGCTCATAATTAATTGGTCAGTGCAATTAAGCAAACTCATATTAAGCCACTTTAATCAAATACAAGCGGTATGTTTTAATTTCTTCTAGAACTAACTAAAGTTAATATTCCCTTTCAATAACACATTAAAAAACAATTTGACAATATATAAATACATCGGAAAATACCGAACATTTTAGGTCCATTAATTAATTGGTCAGTGCTCGCAATTAACCATTCCCGAATTTGCTTGACTGGTCACGAAACAATGGTTTCAAGTACGAGGTTGGACTTGATGAATTAAAGAATCACGTGTAGTCTTGACTTCAAGCCATCGCTTCGTGGTCATCCAAGCAAATTAGAATTCGGGCAAAGTAGTCACATATATTTATTCATTCATTCATGCATGTTGGAATTACAACGAATTAGAAATACGTTTTAGTAAATGTGTTATTAATAATGGTAATTAAACTAAGTGGAGTGCAATTTGGTCTAAAATCAAACGCGCGATTACAAAATAGGACCACCGCGTAGCGGGAGTGCGATTCGTAATTGCAAGTTTGATTTCAGACCAAAATTGCACGACACGAAGTTCAATTACCACTTAATCATGTCCTTTTTGTAATCATTCACAAGAAAAAGACACAATAAAGAGTGCAGAATAATCAATTTAATGTAGTAGAAGAAGTAAATGTCAACACAAAAAAAAACATCTAAAAATTTTGATTTTTTTTGTCTTAATTTGTATAATTTTATTGTTAAAAAAATATTTTTTTAGGATGCGATTAAGAGCTCCTAAGAATCCGATTTGGGAATTGATCGCACTCCTTTGAACCAATCAAATTGCAGGATTTGGTAGTGATTATAAAAAGTATATGATTAAAAAAATAATAAGATTGTTTTTGTGCGCTCAATTTTTGTTTTTATTTTAAGACGTTGGTCAGCCATAACACCTAAAGGGGAAATAAGAAATGGGTCATTTCAGGTAGGGGGATGGGGAATTGGACGTGCTTATCAAATGAGGGATAATCAAAGGGTTGGCGTGTTCTAGGGAACGGACGTTACATGCGCACTTTATCCCCCTCTCATAATGCATTATTTAAGGTGTAACCAAACTAATTCAGAGCGAATTTTGGACACTTTTATTCTCGCTCCCTTCGCAAAACTATTGCGTCAATTTAACTGTATTTTTCATATAATATGCTTGGATTATCCTAGATTCTAACAGTGTATTTTATTTTAAGATTTTTTAAATGTTTAGCCTATTACGGCCGAAAATCAAACAGTGCTATTTTTTAGTTTTTGGCTTTTTTCTCCTCATCCCCAGGTACGATTTTTTTGAAATTTTCAGAATCGTATCATCTAGCACTATTGTAGCTTGTGTATAAATTTGGATAGGAAGTCTTGGGCAGAAAAAAAGGTTATGACGCCGCTTGAAAATTCGATCCAAAATTTGAAGCATATAAGACACCGCGCTGTAGAAACACCACCATTAAATAGATTCAAGAGAAAATGAACTAAGAGAAGGAATCCCCCCTATATAGCCTTGTAACCATCATGTGCACAGTTTGATGCTATTTTCAAACCATTTGTTTTTCTGCGCGCGCTCTACGAGGTTTGCTTACGTTTGGGGTTTTTTCCGTTATTTCGAGTCTGCCCTGAATATGAATGTACACGTTGAAAGCTTGGCAAATACGACAGGAATTTGAAGTAGTAATTTGTTTAAATTTCTGGAGTATCTTTACATTTATTTTCCAAAGCTTTCGACCTACATCGTCATCTTGAGGGCAGATTTGAACATTTGAACATAAGAAAAGCACAAGAAAACGTGAAATTTCTACAGCTCGTCCTATCCACATTTTGGAGGAAACAATTTTTAAAGTTTATTTGATTGAACGTTACGTCATCGCGGCCATGTTGGTGCCATTTAACAAAATATTTCTCATCAGCATCCATTGTTAACATCTTTTCACATTTGGTTGAGAATGGAATTCAAAGAAATAAAAATGAATAAAATAACTTATTCCCAAGGGGCTACTGAAAAAATAAAATAAAATAAAAAACTGTTATGATAAAAACCTTTTAGGCAGTCTTCATTTAAAATTTTTATTATAGCTACGAGTATTCAAGGAAACGAGAGTGTTCTAGATCACTTTACCATGAAACAGCTCAAGAAGACCATTATTTACTCCGAAAGCTCAAAGAGAGAAATGTAAGAATCCTAGCGATTGAAACGATCTCTCAAATCTTTTTGGAACTATAATTATCTCTCGGCTACAGCAGGAGGCTATAGTAAAACGAATTATTTCTCAATGATTTCCCATTACATTTTTCTCTTAAGTCGATTGGTCAAGGAGGAGACGTATAACTAGACCATTTAAGCTTGGTTGTAATGGTCTTGTAGTAGGATTGCCGGAGTTGAATAACATGAATTATTTCTGAAGACTTTTCTATTAAGTAAGTTCTTCTGTCAATTTAAACAGACAATAAGGATGTCTTCGATCTCACGACCAATTTAGCTTGGTTGCAATGTTTTCTTATTAGACGCGTCATTAGTTCTCTCAATTCAATTAGCTTTTCTCCTTTGCAAACCGTTAAACAAACGACACTCTAGAAACGCAGTGTCTCGTTCTGATATTCAGACCTCTTTATCAAAGCATAATATTTCCCCATTTCACACAACTTCTTCAAGAGAACTTGACCTTGAACTGGATTTAGTGATATGTTATTGCGAATTGCAAATCATTTTGGTTGAAGCTGCACTTGAAATTTATACATATTGACGCTGACAAGGCTTTTAGTAATAAAGCTATTTTATTTGAAGACTAGTTTTTAAAAGCTTAAAAGCTTATTGGGAGTGATAATAGTCTTTGCCGAGGGCATCATACGTGATTAATTATAAAACGAATACAAAAGATTGAATTAAAAATCGTGTGTATGAAGTCGCAGAGCAAGGTTTTGCGACGAAGTCATATGCTGGAGAAATCAAGTCTGCTAAAGGTGAGACCCTCACGAATTTTGCACTGGAAGTTAGAATTTCGGAAATTATTTGCAAATTCTCGTGTTCCTAAGCTCGCTTCTCTCATCTTCTCATACTGAAAGGGACATGCTCGCACATTTCATATGCATTCCTTAGATATAGAATAAAATAGAAAGAGTATCGATTACATGGCATCGTGGAAATATGGCCGTCGTCTTCGAGAGTTGAGGCCGGTGCACGAGTGAGCGCAGCGGAAGAGTAAGATGTTCTCCACACAAGACTAGATAATATTCGTATCCGCCAAGGCTGTCATGGAATATTCTGCTTAATTATGCACAATTTCCTATGAAATACAGCTCTAATTGATCTTTAGTATTTCACGCAATATAATAGTCATAAGAATTATTATCTCCAGACGAAGAAGATATTTTTTTTCATGAGTTAAATATATATAAATACTATTACTATTATATGACACATTAAGTTCGAAATTGATATCAGCGTGATAAACGATGAATAAATTAAAACTCATTAGTCAATTGACATGATATCAATTCACAGTAAACTAAAAACTTCAAGATTTGATATTGAATAGACCAAAAATGTGTAATAAAGTTTTTTTTTACATGTGAGAGCCTGAAAACTTCACCCGCTTTCCGTATCATATCACTCAATCGCCCTCGGACTAGTTTGGTTCGCGATATGATATGGAAACGAGTTAATGAAAACGCGATTTCAAGTTTTTTTTTTTTCACTTCTATTTATTTAGCGTACAATTATGATATGGCTTAAGACATTTCTGCAATCTGATTGGCTGAGTTGATAACAGTGTTTCAGCCTAATTCAGATAACTTATAAGTGAATTTATACTTATATAGCAGCGAACCGAAACAAAGTGAAAAGACTGATGTTGCAATAAAATGAGCCTCTAAATATCTCCTATAACAAACCAAAGCATCACTCGGTAAAAACAGGAACGCAACTACCAAGAGCACCATTTTGAAGGTAGGACATTGTTCACATAAACATGCGATATCTGGTCTTCGCTGCCATCAATTTAAACCTAATCGATCGGTACCTTTTATATTTTTGACTGGTGGCAGCGAAAAAAAATTCAACATGAAACTCGTAGACCTATAGTTCCCATGGTTATGCAGTAACAAGAGTATAAAGAGTATCTTAGAAGACATAGATAAAATCCCATAAATTTCTTTGGCGAAAGTATAAAAGGGGCGTGATATGAAGTAAAAACAAAGTGATTTCTTCAATCTGATCAGCTGTCAGAAGTATGCTTTTTCATCACGAATCGTACCATTTTGAGTTATAAATCGCACTCTTTTAAATAGCGAATTAGATCATAGGAAACTAAAAATACAGAAAAAAGAAGTCAAAATAAGCACGAGAAATAACACGACTGAAGTATATTTTCAAAGTGAAATACAGTTTTTTATCGATTTTTTTTTTTTTTTTTTTTTTGCCCAAAATTTTTCTTTAACAAATATATGTATGAATTACTTATTTATCGATGAAAATATAGTGTAAAATAAATTAAAAGCTTAAAACATTAAAATTTTAATTGCTAAATTTATTAATATTGCAGGCGGTTAAAAAATATATTTTTTTCACTTCACTCAGTTCATTTACCAGTATTAAACTATAGAATGGGTAGGACAGTCACTACACTACAATTTCTATTTAAAAGGACAAAAATAGACCTAATTAATGTTCGAAAGAAATCGAATTGCTGAAGCCCACTGGTAACCAAAACAAGGATACCCCGAGCAGTCAAAACTTCCGGTCGGAGATTTGGGAGTTGGAAGTTGACTCGAAATCTATCACAGTCAGATCCTCTCGCTTCTTAGTTTGGGGCTGAACAAGTCAAGCGACGGCTCTAGGTACGAGATCACATTAGGAGAAGGTTGGCATTATTTTCCATGGCATTACGACCTTAATAAGGCCTATTTGAACTGCACATCGATTACAGTCAGATCCTCTCGCTTCTTAGTTTAGTGCATACCAAGATAAGCGATGGCTATAGTTACAAGATAACATTAGGAAAAGGTTGACATTATTTTCCATGGCATAACGAGCTTAAGGCCTATTTGAACTACACATTGAGTTACCTGGAAAAGAGAACCATCAACCATCGTCTACCTTCAACCCGCATGTAAGCTTTGGTTTTGTATTGTTATTGATCACTCTGCTTTTAAATGATTTTTGCGTTCGGAAGCATGAACACGAAGATAAGATAAACTTTCATTGAAGAAAGATCGATGTTTGTAAAGTGAAAATACAATGTGGCTTTTCCGACTTTTCCATTTAATGATTTAATCCATCTTCCCTCCTGATGTTCTGCGATTCAATAGCAGAACCTCAGCAGGGATCACTCATTCAAATAGACCTTTACCTCTTCATGGCAGCTGATGCAAATTGTTTTGCAACGCAATTACGTCGAGAGAGTCATAAAGGCCTATTTACGCGGCACGATTTGCCGCGCGCCTTGACGTATACGGCAAATTTTGGTACCATTTACACAAGCACAACTTGCTTGTGGCACGCGGCACGAAAAAAACGCGAGCAATTTACTCTTCATTACAGCAAATGTTTCTTGTAAAATGCCACCGTACACAGTTGAGAAGTGCAGTAAATAATCATGTCTACCTTGTTATTTGATGGGATCATTCAGAATTTTTGCACTTTGTGTTTAATTACCGGTAAAGACGTTTTCATGGAAATCCGCCATTTTGTTTTGGAATCAACTAGTTTCAGTACCAATCTCGGTCAAAATCGTCATATTTACGTCATTTTCCTACGGCATGTCGTAGGATTTTAAGCCAAAGTTTAAAATGCTACGACAAGTTTTGAGGCCGCGTACGTCTGTCGGACCTTTTACACGAACCGATTTTGAGCTGATTTTAGAGCCGTCTAAATAGGACTTAAGGCAGTTTTCGTACTAGTTTGAATAGACCGTACATGCCGCGACCGTGTTGTGTTCTAAAATTTTGACTGGGGGATTTTTTGTTCGCGCAATGTGATTAATCTGGTAAGTTTCCACTACCATGGCGTGAATGTGCCCACACCATGTTCATACCGTGATTCAGGCTTTTAATGAGATGGATAGTGAATTCGTGTAATTTGGAGTCTGTCCGAGATCATGACGTAACAGACTATGAAGATAATTTGCATATTCGCACGTGTAAATCGAAATCAAGAGAGCGAGAGAGAGCGAGAGAGAGCGAGCGTGAAGAATTTAAGAAAACAATCGAAAATACAACAGATTCCCGCTGAACTCGGTGTTATAGGTATTAAGTAGAGTTGATTGTTGGTTCTCTCCTGTGCTTCGAGGGTGTTCCGGGTTCTCCGGCTATCCTCCCTCCGTAAAAATCAACTTCTAAACTCTTGTGCAATGTTGTAATAATACTAATAATAATAATTATAATAATAATAATAATAATACAGCTTCTCATTAATCCCATATAGGTAACTGTCCAATTATTTTCTTAATTGGACACGTCTTGTTGACATGGGATTGATTAGGCAGCTATATAATTAATAGGTAATGGGATTTCATGCTCCCCAATCAAGAAAAAATTAGGCTCGAAAAATTCCTATGACTACCAAATTGAACTCGGCCTCATCCAATTTTGTCCTCGGAATTTTCCTCGTCCAAATATTTCTTAATTGGACAGCATGGAGTCCTATTACATATACTAATAACAATGTAAATAATAAATATAATAAATAAATATAAAAATAATAAAAAATAATGATAATAATATTGGGATTAACAATGGATTCTACAGAGTGGCTCTTCTTCCACTGGATTAAATGTAAATAATCGGCAGGGCAATACGCCAAGACCTTTGTCATATCTTGTCATTTTAGATTGGTTTCCATAAACCCGTGGAATATATACTTTTAACATGTTGAACTCTACTCCACTCTAATTCTTTTGCTTTCTTTTGTGTTGATCTGGGGTGCTTACATTTACCAAGAATTTCCAACCTGATGGATTCGTTTATATGGTGAGCACCCCTGGCTACACTTTAGCTAGACGCTTTTGTTTCACGGGTGAATGAAAACCGCTCTAAAAGCACGAGTTAGTTTGTGGCTTATGACTAGACTAAGATACAATTTTAGGCAATTTGACTTATTTTAAAATAAAAAAACATCGGTCCGTGCTCTGAACTGAATGATATGAGATTAAATACATATGTTCTAAAAAATTCTGGCAAAAAAAAACAAAAAAACAAACGCACGTTTTTAACCCAAAGGTCATGCTCAATCTTCCAATATTTCAAAGGAAACTTCATTGTTTGGCTTTCAGAATATCATACAGTTTGCGCATCGATTTCTGTTTCAGATCTTAGATTTAGACCGACATGTACAACGTTTTTTTTTTAAAAGAGGAAAATATAAAAGGGATTTTTTATTATCCTATGATATATCAATCTGCATTTCACCTTACAATTCCTGACACGAATGATAAACGTCTGCGAAACGTCTTCATGCTATCGTGAAGGTATGTAAATTTGACTTTCAAACGCGAATAACCAAAATGCCTAACCTTAGAGTAAGTTATTGAGGTCATTTTTTCTCATCCTATGAGATATCAATCTGCATTTCACCTTACAATTCCTGACACGAATGATAAACATCTGCGAAACGTCTTCATGCTATCGTGAAGGTATGTAAATTTGACTTTCAAACACGAATAACCAAAATGCCTAACCTTAGAGTAAGTTATTGAGGTCATTTTCTTTATTAACGCTGTATCTTGGTCCCTCAAAAGTATAACCGCGAATTCGTTTCTATACTCGGAGAAACGATCGAACGCTTATTTTCTTATCATAAAATCTCTTATAAGTTTTTACAAAAAGTACTGAAAATCAAGCAGGCGCTAAGGTTTGTCTCTAGTGATAATTTCTATTGACCGAGTAGAGCATTCGCGTCGGACTTAGTGAACACGTGTCGCTATTACAATTTTGAGCCTTGCTGTAAGAAAAGGCAATCTTAGAGTGTGATTTAACTGACGTGCTTCCGCTGCTAATGACACCTTTGGGTTAGTCAAACTGAAGAGAATATGTCAACATTTTAGTAATTTATGTCACGTTGATAACTAAGTACATCGAAACGGCTAAAAGGATCTTACACGCGATTTGATGCTCTGATAAACTGAATAACCTTTTTTTTCTTCTTTAATCAAGAATATCAGGATGAATGGAACCAATACATCGAGTACCTCACAAGAAACTGAAATTGATCCATTATACTTCACTGCCAAAGCTATCATCTGTGTCATCACTGTGATAGGAAACGCTCTGGTAATATTCCTTATTATAAAGTCTAGACGGTTACGAGTTCTACCAAACACGTTTATCGTATCACTTGCAATAGCTGATATGCTTGTGGGCGCCATCATAACTCCAACAGAGCTTGCCTGCAGACACTGGAATGGACATTGTGACATTTTGCTGCAAAGATTAACATATGACATCTTATATCATTTATCTACAACGAACCTTTGTGCTTTGACTTTAGATCGTTTTATTGCTACTGTTAAACCTCTTAAATATCCATTTATCATGTCTGTGGAAAGAGTGATCATGATTGAACTAATAGCTTGGATTTCAGCCGGTGTGACGTCGTTCACGTCGTATACACTTATAGTTCATGGATTATCTTACGAAGCTATTCAAATTTTGGATTTAGTAATTTTTCAAATTCTTCCATCGATTTTATTAGTGATTATTTATATCCGAATGACGTACGTCATTACAAAATTAAACAAAAACCAAATTCAACAGATTAACCAGATAAATTTTAATTATGGAGGAACGGTGTCTAGAGGAGCTAAAACAAGCTTGACAGTAAAAATGACTGGTGTGATCATTATCGTCTTTATTTCTTGCTATATTCTCGCCGTAAGCCGCCGACTTTATTATTTATTTATGAAGAAAAACATTCCTTATCCTGTGGTGAGAAAAATGTCAAGGACCTTGCTGAATGTCAACTCCGCAGTGAATGTTTTCGTTTATGGTTTGATGAAGGGAGATTTCAAGAGAGAACTCAAAAGGAACCTGAAATGTAGGCATTTTTATTCAAATAATAATTTGAATAGCTTGTGCGAGGGACACATAGAAATGAGACGATTATGATATAGAAAAATCAAATAAGAAAGTTAAAAATAAATAAAATGGATTTAAGAGTCGTCTTTAAGTGTTGTCTTTATTTTTATGATGATGATGATGATAAGAAGCTGGTATTGATATAATGGAAAAGATGATATTTCATGATGACGATGGCGATAATGATAATAATGAATAATAATCTATTTATTGATATTGCACAGATTACATATAATAATCAAATGCGCATTAACTTTATTTACAGCTAATCAAATAATAATATATAATAATACTGATTTTTAAATACTACAAAAGTTAATACATAAAAATATAATCATTACATTACGTCGCGATGACGTAACGTGCAATCATAGAATAGTGATAATGACTATAATAATTATAATAATGACGATGATGATGATGATATTAATTATGATCGTGATGACGATGATTATGAAATTAATATCTTGTGAGTTTACATTACTTACGAACCTTAGACAAATAAAATACGTAAACGAATTGAGTGCTAATAAATTTATTCATATGACTTTTAATTACAGTTTGCATAAATGTTTTTTTAAATATCTAATTTACATAATACTTACACTTACATGCAGGAAGGTTGTCATACAACAATAGAACATTAGTAATTTAGTGAGAAAGGAATACATTAAAAGACAAACGAAAAAGCTCAGCTTCAGTGATCTTCTATTGTTTTTTTAATATAATCCCTATCCCACTAAATCACTAATGTTCTATTTAGTATGACAACGTTCTTGCAAGTGGTGTAAATGTCTTTTTTAATAATTAAGAAACACTTAATCTTTTTAATCTTTTTTTACTCTATTTTATCGTTAGATTGTATTTCCTTTTCATGGTCAGTTGTATTGGACCTTTTACTCCTTTTAAAATCCGGGAACACCTAAGTAGACAACGCAACAAGATAAAGAGTCAATTAAATACCACTACCACTACCACTACCACTACCACTACCACTACCACTACCACTACCACTACCACTACCACTACCACTACCACTACCACTACCACTACCACTACCACTACCACTACCACTACCACTACCACTACCACTACCACTACCACTACCACTACCACTACCACTACCACTACCACTACCACTACCACTACCACTACCACTACTTTTCACTCCTAAACGTCATACTAAAAGATCAATCAAACCAAATACTTAAATAATGTGCATCAACAAAAACAAAAAATAACTTACCAAAGAAGCACCATGGCACGCCTTTCACGCTATCGTCATAGCAACAATGTCCGCCATGTCTCCTTTCACACTGGTCCTTATTTATTCCTACCCATCCACAATCAGCTCGATCTTTAGGGTTGATAATATCTTTAGAGCACATTAGTTGTCTTTTGACGCCTGTACAAGACGAGAATCAAAAATGTATGTTACAAAATTTTAATATCAAGTAAAATGGTGATGACAGCGATGATAGAAAGTACTAAGAATTGAGTTCGGTCTAATTGTAATTGCATGAGAAACAATTTGGTTTCATGTATCAAATTGAGCTGATTCTCGTAGTATTGATGCTTTTCAACCATTTCCAAGTGAATTTAATAACAAAAGACGCGGCGGCCATGTTGGAGGGTATTAAAAAAACATTCATTGAAAATTCTTTTGTTAAGTTCTTCCAACATGGCCGCCATGAAAACCATCAACAGGCTAGTAATAATATTCAAGATATGTATTTAAAGTTGCTCTTTTGCATCTAAGCATGTACTAATTGGTTGCTAAAGCATATTAGTTAGTCAACCGGAACGTGCATGTTTTGCGTGCCGCTCTTTTGAAATCAAATCGCGACTGGCTGAAACGCGCCAAACGCGCTCTTGTCCGGTTGACTAAATGTCTCGGCGATCAATTAGAACATGTTTTAGTTTCACGTGTTTACGCTTAGATGCAAATGACTGTATTGCTTGCTATCAATCAACTAAATGCATATATTGATCGTCATTACCAGCCTATACATCGAAAGCTATTTTTTTAATCTGTAAATAGTAAAAATCGGAAAAATAAATAAAAATTATCGCCATGATGATAATAATTAATAAATTAATTTTGATTTTAAAAGTTTAACACTACAACCTCGCTCTCGTATATTCATAAATGCAAATTAGAACAAATTAGGAGTTTTGATAACATATTTGGAAATAAAAAAATGGTTTCAAGATGGTGGTTTCTCTCATATGAAATGTGTCTGTAAGAAGTGATTTACTGGGAAGAAATTTGCAGTTGAAAGTTTCATGATTTCAGTGAATGCAAGTTTAATATTTCATTATAAAAAAGAGTTCTAAAATTGTTTCATCATTTTCTGTTGCATCGTAAGTGCATCGTAACTGCGCATGAGCAGAACATTAATTGCAGGTAGCTACAGTTGTCTCGGCCAATCAAAACGACGGAAAAATAATTTAAATGATTAAGCATATTTTTACTAATGTACCGTAGAAACACCAAGGTGAGTTTTGCACACTTTCATCCCAGCAGCAAAGTCCTAGTTTGAAGTTATTGTCCAAACATTGCTCTTTCTTTATCCCGTACCATCCACAGTCTTGGCGCCCGTTTGAAGCTGCAGAACAGTTTTTTTCCTGGTCGGTTTCACCTACAGTATGAATATTTATGAGCTAATGCACATAGTCCATTGTTTTTAAGTTGGGTACAACTATCTTTTATTCATAATGCCTCATATGGTGTTGTTTGTACCCGATCTAGAACACAATGCAGCATGTTCATAGACACTTTGCAGCACGTCGGAGTGCAGCTCAATAGACCTTATTCGTGGTGAGACAATGTTTTCCCAATTCAACGTGACAAACCTCTGGGGGAATGAAGAGCTATTGTTTTGCAACTCGTCGGGATCGTCGTTATTCCTTTCGCATCCTTTGGGACACTCATGAATTTTTCGAAGAGTAAAAACAAAAGAAAATGAATCCTCTGGAGGCTTGTCACGCTGAATTGGGAAAACATTGTCACACCATGAATAAGTCTATTTGGAGGACATAACAATAGGTTTGCATTGTCTGCATCATGCAGCAGTGAGTGGTTGTTTCAGGGTTCGATCTGTGAGTTAGCCATACCCTGACTTATAGAACCGCCCAGAGGTTCTTTCAAAGTTTGATAAATTTGAATGTTTAACAAAATTGTAAGTAATAATAGTAAAATAAGATATAGAATAACTACATGCCGTGGAAACAGAAGGGGGCGCCTGGCACGCTATCGTCGTAGCAGCAGCGACCCTTGTTGAAAGTCGAGTTTTCACACAACTCCTTTGATATGCCGAGCCAACCACAATCTAGACGCTCTTGTGGTTTGATAACTTCTTTTGAGCAGGTTTTCTCCATATGCACACCTGTGTCAAGTAATAAAACATTCTCATGAGTTGAAGAAGAATTTAGGATATATTTTGTTGCATTAATCTTGAAAAGTGTAGATATCGATGTATATTATATCAATTAGCAGAATTTCCAGCTGAAAACCAATTTTGTTTGAAGCTTTTCAATGCAATACAACGGTTTGAAGTCGAGATTGAACTTGATTATTTTGTTCATCAAGTTCTACCTCGACTTGAAACCATTGTTTCGTGACCAGGCAAGCGAATTTGGGATAGGTCTGTTGAGCGTATATCACCGCCAAACGTTCTTTTTTTTCCTTTCTTTTTTTTCAAGCAAAATACTAATAATTCAAATAAACTATAACTATACTGACCTAGCGGCAACATTGAGACAAACAAAACAACAAGTCCTGTCATGTTGATCGCCATCTTGCACATTTTTAAACTATCTACAAAAAAAGGAGAAGAAGAAGAAGAAAGAGAGAATGGAAGAAGGAAACTTAAGAAAGAAAGAACGAAAATATGAGAAAAAAACAAAACAAGCATATAGCTCTGTTGTGATTATCCCAAGCTATGGTACCAACAGCTAAAGCTTCAATAATTATAAAATTATATCTGCAAGTGGTGAATCTTTTAATAGGCCATTTCACGGATCGACCCGTTACTCAACCTCAGCCTAGTCAGCGTGTAATTATTCTTTAGAATTTAGCTACAGTTCGCAGTAATGAAAGGAATTTACACATCAACGAACAATTGAAACACTTAAAAATTTCATATGTTGTAGGCAATTTCTAAAGAATATAATACACGCCTGACGAGGCTGAGGTTGAGTTACCCGGGGACTGTGAAATGGTCTATTGCTTCGGATGATTCATTTAATGGCAGTTCCGTGACCTTATCCTGACTAAAGATGTTATACTTAAGAGGACCACGACTGCCAGTAGAATTATGGTCAGGTGTCACGCTGATTCATTATTTATTTTATCGCTGTTGGCTTCGAAATTGTTTTCCAATAATGTATGTGATGTTCATCCCCATTTCAGGCCACGTGTTTTTCCCAAGAAAGGATTGTTATATTCTTTGTTTAGTAGTTGTATGTGCATCATTCAGTTCTGTTTTTACCTTTTTACCTTCAATTAAGTGCTATTTGGATGAATTTAAAAAAAAAATTTCCAAAATTTAATTCAACTGGAATTTTCAGTTAAAGGAATTTTCTTTAACTGTCACTTGCAATAATCCTGGTAAAACGTTTTTCTTGATATTGCTATGGAAAGGCTCTTCATCCATCCTCATTTGCTCAACACTAAAAATCATTTGATACATTTATTTGTGAAAAAAAGCAAAATAGTTAAAGCCCAAAGGTCGAAAGACGTACTTAACTTGCAATTTGTTATTAAAATTGCATTTTTCATTCCTTTTTCAACATTAAGTATGAGTCTAGCGGATATTTTGATCGTGAAATCCAGAAAAAAACGTATATAGTTATGCTAGTAAGATAGGTTTTCTTAAAACAGATATGATACTAACCTTTCAAGTTTGCCCAAATCGCCGGTCCAAGGAGATGTCTTGAATATTCTGTATCTGTGCTCTGTTATATAGCCACGTCCTAATTCAAGTTGTAGATCTGTCTCTAAGTTTCCCTAAGTGACAGACACCATCTCCTTATATCTTTATATATTCAACTTTTTTTAAACTTGATTTTCGACTAAACAACGGCAATCATGATAATATGATATATTTTGAATATTTCTTTTGCAAAGATTGAGTTTTGCCAATTCAGTCTCCAATTTTATTTCACATGAAAGCAGAATATCTTTATTATTAAAGGAAATATAATCCTATTACCAAGGAAATGAGACATGAATATGGAAACTTGAACTTTAACAAAGAATCATATTCTCAAGGGAATGACACTTGTACTCAATCTGCTTTCATTGTCACACATTTGTTCATTTACAGCTATCTAGCCATTGAATATCTAGTTAGAACGACGGAAGAATATTCGGAAAGGTCATTCCAAACGTATTTTTGAAAGTAATATAATAGTTGAGTTTAAAGAGAAGGGCGATGGTATCCCTAACTACCCAACACAACATCTTAAATGTAGTTAATAATGTATAAACCATGAAGACAGACGTTGTTTTAACAGTCTAAAAAAGAGCCTTTCCTACTCAAGAGAATGGCACATGAATTCGAGCTATTCTCAAGAGAATTAGTGGCACGTGCACCCAGAAGAAACATTGCACTCAATTTCCTTGTTATTGCTAAAAATTTGTTATTTGAAACGTATATTTGGAAGTAAAATAGTTCAGTATAAAAAGATGGACGATGGTCTCCCCAACTACCCAACGTTTCCTCTTAAATGTAGTTACTCAGAGATGTATCCCTTGAAGACAGACGTTGTTTTTAAAGTCTAGACTGATATTTTCACAGGTATTTTCAAGTTATTTTTTCAATTAATTTTTTTTCAAACCAATGGTCTTATGTTTGCACAATAATGGTCAAAGGTGAAAAGCTGCAAGTTCCACTTCAGCATTGAGAATATGTCACAATTCAAATTTGTCTTTCCTAGCACTGCTACTGCAGACCAGTATCCTAAAAAAACATTTGAGTGACAAATTAAAAAAAATCATTTTAAGCAGCTAAAATTAATAAATTTTCTAAACTGAAAAACCAGTTGTACTTAACGAGTGAGTATTTCATAATTGAGCGATATCTGTTTCTAAATTCTGCGACAGATTTAAAGATACTCTTCAAAATACTGGAATACGTTTTGAGTAATTTCGGGTACAGGATAGATCCTTCAACAGGCTACTTTTATTTGCCAAATTGGTCGAACATGTCTTTATTAGATACTATTCAGCAATACCTTAGTATTAGTAAAATTAGTGGAAGTGTTGATAGTTTGGTTCAGAGCATTAACCGAACCATAAATCATTGAACTATTTACATGCTCTTTCCCCTTCAAGCAAGGTAGACGGAACATGAAAGAATTATAACAATGACAACACAGACAAAAATGATTATGATGAAAACGAAAAATAGATGTTCTAACGCTCCAGTTCATTGCTCCCAGTCAGGTCTACTAAAGTGAATGAATTAAAATACACTCTTCTTTTATCGTTAACATCATCCTTTATTGGGAAGCCCTATCGATCTTATACAAACTACTGATGAGAAAACGCTCTTCTTACCATCGAACGACGTTGGCTTCTGATGACGAAGCCGCTCGCCGTTGATCACGTCACAAGAAAACGATTAATATTAATGAGCTGCAGTTACACATGCACGAAAAACAGTTTTCATATATGAAGGTTTATATAAACCTTCTACGGCCCAGTAGTATCGGCGAATGGCGTGAGTTTTGTGTGTGCTTTCGTTAATGTTTATTAATGTTTTTGAACATACATGCTTGGTCTGTTGTGTACCACGTGTTTCCTTGCTTCAAATCATGTTGAAGTTGAACTTGATAATTTCGCAGACGGCTACATAATTTTGTTTTCTGGTCCTAATACGTCCGGCTGTTTTGAACGTATTGTGGTGTTGTGTTGTGGTGTTGCGTGATATTATGGGACTGGGATTCCTGTGCCCGGCCCTGGCGCCTTTGTGTGCTTCGGTCAAGTCGTTTTGAGAGTGGCCGAAGTCAGTTGTAGTTTGTTGGAATTAAAAACCAAAACAAACAAGATGAAAGCGTTGAGCATTTGTTTTAGTATCACAGTATTGCCCTTGGAAGCTTTGCGGCAGTTTCTATACTTAAGTGAAATGTTAATATAATTATAATAATAAATAATAACTTATAAAGCGTTAACATCATAAACATACTCTAAAGCGCTTTACACCGATATAATCATAATATGAAATACAACAATGCTCTTAAGAAAACGATATCTAAAATATTGGTAATAAAGAAATAAACGAAAAAGGGCTAAATATATTTACGATAATGGGAATAATTGTTCAAAACTGAGGTCAATAATAGTGAGAATATATAATCAGTGATATCGTTAGATTGAAAACCACGGCTTTGAACGTATTGCATGCTAGCGCTCATGGGAGCTTTGCGGACCCTGATTGACCTGAAATAAATTGATTTTTTAAAATTGAAAAGCTCACTGAAGCTTTGCTGGTAGTTTCTATAATACGTTATATTTATTTGAAGTATAATCGTAGATTAAAAAACCCTGCTTTGAACGGATTGAATGATTATTGAATTACGTTTTTGAAACTATAACGCTTGCTTTGAACATACTGCGCATGGTAAAGTTTGCGGGCAATTGATATTTATAACAATAAAATGAGAATAATGTAATTTTTAAAATTCAAAGCTAATCTGCAAAATTTCAGGCGGAAAAAGGCCGCATTGTTGTAACCAGATTTATTAAACTCATTAATAATGCATGAGGAAAACACAACAGAAATCACGACCGTGAAGAGTTTTGTAAATCAGATACAGAATCCTGTTCATTTGCATAAACTTTAAGATGGATTTTCTTAGCCAGATTCACTTTTGTCTTGAAAATTTTAGCGAAACACAAAAGAACTAATTAACCTAGACGTTTGATAAGCAATCTACAGTATTTCGTGTCTGTGTTGTATTCGATATACAAACTCTCGGCTACGCCTCGTGGTTGTAAATCTGATACAACACGGCCACTCATACTGTATATATTACTTATTATTAACTATGTTGTAACATCAGAATATAAAGGAAAAAAATTGCCATAATGAAAGAAAACAACCTGCAAACATGCACTAGAATCAATTCCAAATAAGTTGTTTACACTTAGTACGGATATCCGTAAACCTTATTAAATAAATGATTGGATTAATACTGGAATTAAGACTAACGACTGTCAGCGATAAAAAGTAAGCAAGTACTGTTTCGTTAGTGTCTCCATCTGTACTCCTCGCTATAAGAGTGCCCACTAAAGGCAAAGAGCACAAGACGAGGCATCCTAAAACCAAAAACATTGTCTTTAAAATGTTTTTGTATCTTACAACACTAAAGCTACCATTCAACGGGTTTGGTTGTTGGGCGTGAACTTGCGCTGTGTAAAGATGAAGAGCTCTGAAAGATTTGATGTAGAAAGCAAAGGCTATTGAGAGGAAGACCACGTATAGAGAAGTATCAATAACGAGTAAAGTTGCACTAAATTGTTTGATTGCCGTTAAAAATGACAAGAGACTCGGCAAAATCCAAGAGGTTACAATCAATACACGAACTCTTTTCTTCGTGACAATAATGGAGTATCGATTTCTTAGAGTCAGTGCCAAGTATCTGTCTACACTTATAGCTGTTACCATAAACATCAAAAGAAAACCAAAATAAACAATGACCAATGTTAGTAAATTAGCCATTTCGCACATTCTTTCGATATTGCTTTGTAGATAATCAACGTTAAAAACGATTAGTAAAGGATGAAATACCAAGCCAACCAAAAGATCTGTGAAGGCTGAACTTGTTATCAGTAAGTAAGAAGGCGTTTGCAGCTGCGGTGATCTCAATATTACAAATATAATAATTCCATTGCCCAATGTTGCAGTCAACATTAGAAAAGCATTGAGAAACAGGTTGACAATAGCAGGTATCTCTACCAAATGCCCCATGGCTTTTAATTTTTCAATGTGTAATTTTGCGATTTCAGGACAGCTTAGTGTTACGAGTTCGAGTGTGACGTTCATTTTCGGGGGCTTTTCTTGTTTGTATTTAAAAGCGATCCATCGACTTGAAGGCCTTTTATAACAAACTAACGCGACGAAAGCAGATGTTTTGTTACAATCAATACCAACATTAGCCTGTTTCAGTTCTGTTAGCGGCAAACTGATTTGAATTGAAACTGAGAGAAAAAGGCCAAGTTTGGTATTATCTAAAACAAGTAGTATAGGGAATGGGGGTTCTAGCGCAGTGACAACCGGAGGATTACCCGCCTAAAGTGAATTCTCCGATTTTTACCGTTATTACCCGCATTCCCTGTTTTAAGTCTATGATATGTTAGTCTATATATGGAGTGCGAAGAATGTAAAGAGTTTGTTTATGACTTCTGTGTAAAGTGCTTGGAACCTAAGTTTGTACCTACTAAGCCAAATAAGTATATTTGCTGTGGTAAGAAGATGCAAATAGAAGACGACACGTCAGCACAGTGTTACGAGTGTGGTAAGAATATTCGTAATGCCGTACCTTGTGCTACCAGGGAACAATATTATTCTAACGGAGGTCGTAAGAAGACCCCATACAAAAGAATAAAATACTTCCGAGACTGGATGAGTCATATCCAAGGTTTACGGCCGGTATATTTGGACGACGAAGTAATGGAAAGAATCATAGGTCATTTAGAAGAGCCAACCCCGCAAAGTCTACGGAAAACGCTGAAAAAATTAAAGCTAGGGAAATATTACAAAGCTATTCCCTATCTTTTATCTGAAATTACCGGTAATTCTATTCCCGAAGTTTCTGATATGAGCAGAGCCGAGTGGATGTTTTGTCGTTTGAATAAGGATATTCCTTATTATCCTGATGTAATTTACGAAATATTTTACAAAATAGATCCCAACCACCCCCTGTTAGGTTGGATTCCAAGAAGATAGTGGATCTTATGCCATAAGATGAGAAATTAGCATAAATCTTATGGCATAAGATTACGCGTACTGTCGTTCGATATGTAAATAGAATCCTGTCACGCTCTTTTCAAAACTGATGTCTAAGCGAGTTTTCTTTGAAGCTCTTCTTTCGCTTCTTGGTAGATTTTCTTGCGTGTTTCCTCGGAAAGATCTTTGACGATTGTTTTTTTATTTCTGATGTCCATCTTCAATTTCTCGTATTTTTCCTCTTCGGCCAGAATAAGCGAGAATTCTATGTCGTCTATTTTACGGTCACGCAAAGCCTTTGAGACAAGGTCAGTGATCGTATTTACTTTAGCCCTTGACAGAGCTATTGTCGTGTCATGCTTGGATATTTTGCTTGACAACTGTTTCATAATACCCGTAGCAACAGCCGAAATGATACCACAAGCTGCCCCAACGCCGGCTAAAGGAACTCCAACGACTATTCCCGGCCCTGTAAGTGAAGTAGCAACGCCAGTGCCTGTTAATGCTACGGACATGGATCCTGTAGTTATCGCAATTTTATGTAGCGTACTTCGGGCTCTGACGTATTTCTTTCTAACGTTTTCGTAGTGTTTTGCCTGCCCTTCCAAGTAAGCCAGGATTAAATTTGCTTTATTCAAGCGGAAGTTTTCAGCGTTTAATTCGTTAGGAACATCTGGATACAACTGAGGTGCTGATGGTATAACATCCATTATATATACTAATGTACGACGCCTTTGGAAACGATATGGGAAGCTCATACCGCAGGTCAAGGCGTTATCCCCACGACGCATTTGGGAATCATATGGGACATTTACCCCGGCATACAGACGTCATTAAGTCTAAGCCTGTTGAGGTACAGCAGAAACCTAAGCCTAACTTCCCAAAGAATCTATTACCGGCAACAGAGAATTATCCATTTTACGATAACAAAGGCGGAGCGGATGACTTTGCTAAGATGGTTACGTCCTTAGAAATCCCCGTGGGTCCTACGACTTTTAAGACAAAAGTAAGAGACATCTTCAGAGAGACTCGGATGAAGCACACGTCGGGAAAAGAATCCAGAGAATGGTTATCAGGTCCCAGCATGCGCTATTGGCCGCAGCAGTTAAACTTTGCTGTCTGGGCTGCTACTAAAGGATGTGGTATAGCCGCGGACATGCTTCATATTCCTTTCCTGAGGTTTCATGTTGCTTTTACTATTCGAAGAATATTGTATGAGCTAGGCGCGCCTTTACCGGGTGACACTGTCTTTAACCCAAAGGATAATAAATATGACAAAGTTGCATGGGAGCGATTAAGAAATGAATTTAAGCTTACCAACCCTGACTTTCGTAACCATGAAGGTGCTGCCCACGGTCTAGGAGAGACTTACACTTATGCTTCGTATGTCGGAGCCAGCATAGAAAGTCCAGGCATGGGATATCCCAGCTCCTTCGAATTCTCAGACTTAGGAGGCAGCGGAACAAAAGGAAACTTAATTTATTTCATAGAAAGCAAAGAGAAGTATCCTTGGGCGCCATTCTTTGCAGCAAAGGGTATTGGGTTAAAGAATCTAGCAAGGATTAATCGAAGCATCGAAGCCTTTGTTTACTGCGTCCTAGGAGCCCAGGTTAGCACTCGCAGCCCCATCGTAGATGCCAGTGGTGCGTCACAGGAAACACAACAAGTATTCCTTGTTCTCTTTGAAAGTGCCGTTATTGAGAATGAGATATCTAAGTCAGTTCAAAGGTATCAACTTGCGGTGCAGCAATCAAAAGTTAGACTGGATTATGCCTTAAGTCCCGGTTGTTGGTTAATGCCAAGTAATTTAGTCATCAACGCCAGTTCTGTTGTGGGTTACAACAACAAACTACAGCGAGCAACCAAAGACATGAAGTTTGGGGTGAATGACGTGAACTCTGACACTCTTAGGAACATCCCCCACTTTGTAGAGAAGCCAAAGAAGGAGCACGTAGAGAAGCCACACGAAACACCATCAAAAACTGTAAAAAAGAAGGTTACGATACCTGAGGAATATGACCATAACTTACTAAAAGCCGGACTAGCAGCCGCGAGTGTTGGTTTGAGTCTTTATATATGGCGATGAACAACCCCTACGTATCCGGAATGGATTGTGTTTATACGACTTACACAGGTGAAAAAAAATACTCCCAAGCATCTTGGGTCGATGTCACAGGTATGTCGGTGGATTTGAACTACTCAGGGAAAAAGTTAATCCTTTGTAGTATTTGCATTGGCACGGATAGTCACGCCAACGTGGGCTTCAGGTTCCTGGATGAGAATGGCATACTACAGCCCATGCGCACGAAAACGAATAACAGGGAGCCTGCGCATTTTTCCGTAGAGCCCAACCCCGGTAGCGCTGAAAACCTATCGGTTTGGACTTTCCATATGGTTGCCGATTGCCATGGAAAAGTAAAGCTGCAAATACGCGTAGACGATACGGGTGTAGTAACGGTAAATAGCGTACACGATCAAAGAGATCGACCTTATAATCACTCAACCATCAGCACTCTTACGGTGCTCAGTCTCTAGAAGGTAACTTTGTTGCCTGGAATATATGAATCCACATGCGAAGGAAGATCGGTTTCTTCATTACTTAGAGGAGAAGGACTACTTAGAACAGCATTGGCATGACACGGGTTTGTGGGTGAAGGTTGGGGGCCTGGGATTGATCATGTGTACCATTTGCATTTCGACGGGGTATTCGTGTAATGTCGGGTTTAGGATCGTCGATGAGGATAACCACCCATTACTGCCCTACAGAAAAAAAGATAGTAATAGGAACCCAGCTCATTTCTCGTCGGAGCCCCCTCCAGCAAGTGGAGAAGATCTAACGCCCGCGACTTTTCACATGATAGCCAATTGCCAATATGCGAAGCTTCAGGTCCTTCCCAACGACGTTGCCTACCTTCGGATAAATGCCGCGCCGTCAAAAGGTTCCCCGACGGATGCTGCTTGGAATCATAAGCCTATTACCACTATGAGCGTCCTGCCTCTAGCACCAAATTATCAAGGCGGTGCGAATACTATCTTTACTTATCCCCAGTCGAGGATGCCTCGGATGTCCGACGACGATAAGCCTCCAGTAATACATAAGGACAAGTCTACACCTTCATCTTCTTCAAAAGAACCACGCCGATAGCGACAACTAAGATCCAAATGTTATTCCCCACGAACTTTAACAGTTCTCCGCCGGTTCTAAGTACCAAAGAGAGGACACTGCCGAGCAGCCCAGGTAAAGAGGCTGCCATCTTTTTACCCAAGTCCGTCAGCCCTTTACCTACTGCCTTTACGCCTGCGCTCGTAGCCTTAAGGGAGCTAAGGATCACACCTACTACGGAGGAAATGGCGACTGCAAATGCAAGTGGAATGCCATATTTCACCAAAGCTCTTTTTATTTTTTCCTTGGTGGTAAGCCCCAATTCTTTTTCCAGGTTTTCCTTTTGAGCTCGTAATTCCGCAAGGCGTATTTCAAGTGTTTCCGTTTCCCTTTGGGCAGCCTCCCTTTCCTCTTCGGTACGAGTTTGGTCCGCAACTACTTCTCGCTGCCGCTCTATTTGCCCCTCCAGGTCTTCAATAGCCTGCTCTCTTTGCTGAATTTGCTCTTCCATAGCATTAATTTCAGCCATTAACCGTCGCCGTTCCACTAAAGAGCCGGCTATGGTGGTTTGTAGGTTATCGGTATCGTCTTTAATTAGATCCAACTCCTGCAGGGCGAGGTTAAGAGCCCTTTGAGTTTGATTTCTTTCACGTCGAATTTGGGTTCTTTGGTCTACCAGCTCCCTTATTTCTTGGTCTTTGAATTCGACCTCCCTCCTATGTGCGTCGGCAAGCCGTTGGTTTTGCTTCATGTATTCCTCCTCCCTTTCTTCCAACGTTTCTCGTAGCGCGTCCGTTGGAGTATGGGTTTTTTGAGCTTCTTCTAAGTCCCTTTGAGCTTTATCCCTTTCGCGAAGGGCCTGATCCGCCTGATTTCCTATTTCTTTTATTCTTTCATTTTGATGGGCGGACTTCTTTTCAGCATCGGCAAGTAGCTGACCTTGCTTTGCATATTCTTCCTCCCTTTCTTTTAACGTTTCTTGTAGTTCCTCGGCACGTTTTTCTAACGCAGTCTTCTCGTTTAATACCTCCAGCTGGTCTAATAGGCTTCTAGTAGCTTGCTGAAAGCCTTTTAATCTCGCCACGTCACCCCTAACTTCGCCATCTGCATCAAAAAGGGCCTGTGGTTTGGTCCAGCGGTTTTTGTCGGGAAATCTCAGGTCATGGACGCTTATGAGGACTTTGTTTCCGCGTTCTGTGAGCTTTATTTCGTCGGTATCAAAGCGGGAATAGCGCTGCCTTAGCTCTGCCGTTGCCCACTCTACGGTCTCCTGTGTGGTCGTATCCAGTTCTTCGTAACTGGGAATTGTCTCGTCTGGGTGATATCGTAAGTATCGTGTCCTCGCCGTTTCGTATTCTTCACTATTACCGGTGAACCTATTGTACTCACCAGACGCGGCGTTTTCTTGGAATTCATCCCAAAGACGTTCGTCTAAGTTCGTAAAGGATGTTTCTTCGGTGCCATTGTCTTCTCCTGCAGCACCCCCATCCCTATCTATCAGTGGTATTTCTTCCCCATCCATTATATATGATAAGCTCAAAGTTAAATCCTAACCTCCTTCCTAAGCAGGTTGGCGGACTGAAAGCAGAACGCACCTTTCACCGGGTCACCTTTACTCCTTCTAGCGCCAAACCAGGAGAAACCCTGTACGTAGGCGTACCCCGTCTAACGGATAACTTAGTATTGGTTCCTGGAACGTTAGCGTTAAGGTTTGACCTAGCAATACAACCAGATACGAAGATAGAAACTTACACAGTGAACAACGTAGGTCGCAACCTGGTGTCTAAGATGAGAATTAAGTTCGCAGGGGAATCCCTTTTGGACTTAAATAGGTACGATCTTTACACCACGTACAAAGACGTATGGTTGACGGCCTTCGACCGTGCACAAAGGATAGAACAAGGAATCGGAGGCGTTATCTTAAGGAAATTGCGAAGTGATACTAAGACAGCACCTACGGACTCCGGGGCAGCAACCGCAGTAGCAGACGCTACCAGAGTAAAAACGGCTTATGGCAGCAAGTACGTCATTCCCTTAGACTTTGAAGTTATTTCTAACCACGGCGTGTATTACCCCAGGCAATTATCCGAACTACAGTTTGAAGTAACTCTAGCAGACACTACCAACATCCTAGAAATGGACACAGCACAGGCGGCACTTACTGGTAGTATCCATCCTTATTCTATCACCAATTTAGAATTACAGTACGAGACCGTATACAGCGAAGAGCTGGCCCGAAGTGCGGGTATGGAATACAGCTCAGGAAAGGCATTCCTTTACGACCACGTAGTGATGTACAATACTTTCAGCTTCCTGGACAAAACGGACGAGGTTATTAACCAAAGCATTAACCTCCCTCGAAGAAGTCTCACGGGGTTGATGTTGGTGTTTGCTAAGCCCTACGGAGCCGGCAAGCGCGACTCCGAGGCCTTCCATAACCCCAACATTACTAACGTGGGGGTAAATATCAACGGAGTACCAAACAAAGTCTACTCCCAGGGGATAAAGCCCGCAGATACGTACAGGGAGGCAAAGCGCAAGTTTGGCGACCAGGTGTCTCCTGAGGAATTCTTCAAAGACAAGTACGCGTTGTGGATTGACATGCGCACGACGAACGACGAAAGTATGCACGGGCAAGGTCTGCGGCTGGTAAACACCCAGGATGGTATAACATTGGAGATCAAGCGCACCAAGAACGCCAGTGCAAGTGATGCGGATAAGATAAACTGCTACATCTTCGTGGTGTCTGACGCGCAACTGAGCGTGGAAATGAACCAACTTAAAAGTGTTGCCTATTAAAAAGTTAAAATATTTCTCAGATATACGATGCTTCGCGTATTTGAAAACAACGATACCAAACTGCAATGCATAATGCAAGGCGACAAACTGTACTTTAAAGCGAAGGAAGTGGCAGCTGCATTGGAATATGAGAACACGAAAAAGGCTATTAGAGACCACGTTTCTGAGAAGCACCAGAAAAGATGGTCTGAATTAAGGGGAGCGATTCGTTCCTCTTCTACCATTCACCCACATTCCGTGTTTATCTCCGAGCCTGGGTTGTATCAATTGATATTTAGCTCCAAGATGCCAAAAGCAGAGAAGTTCAGTGATTGGGTCTTTGAGGAAGTCCTTCCCGCGCTAAGGAAGACAGGTAAGTATGAAATAGAAAGGCGGTTCGATAGTCCTAACAAGTTAGTCTTCAAAATGGAAAATGAGTTCGACCTGCATAAGAAAGTCGTAGACTACATACGCCGCTTCTACCCACAGATGCTCATAGCGCCCGGCTTAGGGGAATTGCAGGATTCTGACAGCAAACGCATAAAATGCTGGCAGAAGGGTTATCAAAGGGGTCAACCCGACCTCTTAATACTGAACGCGCATTTAAGGTATGAAGGGCTTTGCATCGAATTAAAGACGCCGAAAGGAAATGGCATACTCTCCGCAGACCAACGCCAAGTGATATCTAGGTATGACGCGAATGGTTACCTGACCATGGTTAGCAACGATTATGACGTCATCTGTCGTGCCCTTAGCAACTACGCGGAAGGCATCCGTATTCCCTGTCGGCGGTGCTGCAAACGTTTTAAGACTACGGAGACGAGGGCAACGCATTTAAGAATATTTCATAGGTATAATGATCGTCAACCAAATACACTGGCGTGACCTGATTTGCGGTAAAGCATACGAAATAAAAAATTACGTCGTCTTCGAAGACATCGACCGTTTACGGTTAGTCCTCAAAGACTTAGAAGGCAAGGAATATTCCCTTTGGGCGCCAGATTGCGTGCGGTACGTAATTCAGGGCGAGGAATTCACCCACTTACGCAGCTATGGTAAGGTAAGTGGCCGATGGAAGTTTGACATTGAAAGAAGAGTCACTCCATCTCCTCTATGTAGTTAGGATGTCTAACATAGTCCTTTGAGCCTTTGGGTCGGCTGAGCACCAATGCCCCACGAAGGATCCTTCAGAAAATACCTTGCCGCAATGAAGGCAGGTGTATTTTTTACGCGGTTTTGGTCGAGGGGTGATTATGCAGTCTGCTGGGGGTTCGCAGGTAATACAGTCCATATATACCTAAGACGATCAGGAATCCTCCAAGGAATGCCATTGCGTGTGCTATCATATATCTAACCAGAATGTTGACAATAAGGTTAAATATTTGTTAAGGATACCTGGGAACCACTCTAAGGAGTGTCTCAGGAATGTTGACAATAAGGTTAAATATTTGTTAAGGATACCTGGGAACCACTCTAAGGAGTGTCTCAGGAATGTTGACATCTAGGTTAAATCTTTGTTAAGTAGGATAATGCCTCTTAAGAAATGTGTCTTAGAATGTTGACATTTAGGTTAAATCTTTGTTAAGACAGTTGAAGATATGTTCTTCTTCTCTGACACAACCACAACGATCACACTCTTGCCTCCAATACTCCCTTTTAGTCCACGGAACGCCTTCGGCGCGTTCAAAAGAGGGGAAAGTACGGACTATCTTCTTATGGTAATTTATGCGATTCCTTAAGTAATTCTCTTTATGCGGGCAGCGACACATCAAATCCGCACATTGGTAACAATCCACTCCTTCTAAGTCATACGCCCCAAAGAGGAGCTTATAACTTACTTCGTGTATTTTCCTGTGCGTTTGGAGACGTTGTCGGCTACTAAGTACCTTATTGCAGAAGCTACACTGTCTGGTCTGATCACAAACTCCTCTCTTTAAATGCTGCTTCATTCCTAAAGGGAATTCCTTATTACAGCCCTTGCAAAGTATACAAATGCGCTTATCCTGATGTTGTTGCATCTTTTGAACAGTACTGAATTCCTTACCACAATCCTTACAAACCTTACTTAATTCCTTTGTGCAAACACCATTACGGACATGGTATTGTAGCCTTTGCTTGCTGCTGAACTTCTTCTTACACACCGCACAGTTCATTTATACATAGCAGTACGTTAACCTCTATATAACATCCTTTTTTTAACAAATATTTAACCTAATTGTTAACATTATTAGACACCTTTATTTCGAGGTATGTTGATGCTTAACAAATATTTAACCTAATTGTTAACATTATTAGACACCTTTATTTCGAGGTATGCTATTCCTTAAGGAATGTCGACGCACCTTTATCTTAAGGGATAACGTGCCTTAGGATGTTAACATTTAGGTTAAATATTTGTTAAGGGATAACGCGCCTAAAGAAATGATTCCCTGTTTAACATGCATTTATTTCGACATTCCTTATCGAACGCATCCTTTAAGAGATAGTATCATTCCTTAACAAATATTTAACCTAAATGTTAACATTCTGAGACACATTTCTTTTGGGATAGTATCATTCCTTAACAAATATTTAACCTTATTGTTAACATTCTGAGACACCTTCATTTTGAGGTATGTCATTCCTTAACAAATATTTAACCTTATTGTTAACATTCTGAGACACATTTCTTTTGGGATAGTATCATTCCTTAACAAATATTTAACCTACAATGGATATCGCATAAAGTCCACCAAGGACTCTTTTGCCCAGGTCGCCATCGTTATCATCGCACCGAACCTTTCTGCGCGCTTCAGGCTGCACATCTCATCATACAATTCCTGCACGCGCTCTTTCAAACGGTCTATCTCTTCTCTTTGCATTTTGATGGTGTTCCTTTTATCTTCCATGTTGGCGACAATCCCCTTTACAGCTTCCACTGGGTCCATATATATGGAGCCGAATCATATGCCCTGCAATGCTTTAATCGTGGGACCAACCGGCTGTGGTAAGACGCAGTTCGTAGTAGAGCAACTCCTCGGGCCCTTTAGATACCGTTTCGACTACATAGTGCTGCTTTGCCCTACCTATGTGAACAACCGCACCTGGACAGGCGTAGGAGTGAAAGATGACGACTTCTTTGTGGATATTTTGGACCCTAATGAGTTATCCAGCCATTTGAAGTTTTGGCATAAACAATTCCCCAAGGATACTCAGACACTTTTAATTCTGGATGACATTGCCTGTGGGGACGACGTAAAAAGACGCACATCGGAGTTGGTGAAGCTCGCCTTCAGCGGCAGACATGACAACATTAGCGTTTGGTTGCTCTCGCAGCAGCTTACCAGCGTATCTAAGCCTTTTAGGGAAAACATAGGCTCCCTTGTCGTCTTCTACACACCCAGTCGGAGTGATTTGGAAACCATTCTCTCTGACTACGGCGGCGAGATATCCAAAGAACAGCTGCACGAATACATGCGGCATTTAAAGACACATCAACATTCCAAAATGATCTTCTCTTTGAGGTTTCCGTATTCCGTTAACATATATGGATATTGAGCAGCTCTTGGATGAAGTCCCCGTGGATGAAAGTAACCTTAAAGAACAACTTAACATCCTGGTGTCATCAGGGAAATGTAAAGAAATGATAGGCAAGGAGTTGACGCATGAGCAAGTTAATAAGTTGTCAGAAGAGGAGGTTAAGAAGTTCCATAAAAGGTATGAGGCCGCCCTTGCAAGTAAGACCACGAATGCCGTAGCAGACTCCGCTATTAAGCTGGCCACTAAACTTCTGGGACTTGCGCTGCCCATAGACGACGTGGAGGCGCTGCGGAAGGACATAAGCGAGGACTATGTCATATCCCAAGAACTTAAGATAACCTGCGGCTGGTTGTCTTTGAAGTGCGGTAAGTTAATGGCAGTCGCATCTTTGGGACTTCACGTAGCTCAGCATGTCGACTTGAAGGAGGTATTGGTGTCTTGGAAGGACTACAAAAAAGATAAACAAGTCGAGGAGATCTTCAAGGCAGCACTTGCTGAGGTTCCTACTCAAGTCGCCCCAAGTGATGCTCAAGTCATTCACGGGACTTAGTCAAGTCGTCATCAAGTACTTAGTCAAGTCATTCCCAAGTCATTATCAAGTCATTATCAAGTCATCGTCAAGTCGTCATCAAGTACTTAGTTAAGTACTTAGTCAAGTCGTCGTCAAGTTACTTATCAAGTCCTTCAAGTCCTTAGATATAAGATGAGTGACACCGAAACAAAGGCGGAGGAAACCCCTCAGCAAATTACCAAGCCTAAATCTCCGGGCAGAGTCGCTGCGGGGAAGAAGCTCGCGGAAATGAATAGAAAGAACAAAGCCAAAAAAGAAGAGAAGGCGGAGGAAAAAGAAGAGGAATCATTTTGGAATCCGGGCTACGTCATCGGAGCATTAGGAATTGCTATAGCAGCAGGCAGCCTCTACTTACAGTGGCGGGCTGCTAAACCAAAAGTGGAACCAAGGGCAGAAATGAGGTATGTGGAGCCTCCTAAGAGAAGTAAAATACCCGAGATGGAATAAAACCTCCTCTCCTTGTAATATAATGTCGTTTATGAAAACCGTCGAAGATGCAGCTATTATTACTTCTATTGTCGCAGGTATTGGTTGGGTAGGTAAGAAAGTGCTCAAAGAAGACTTTACTGAAGACCCAAGCAAGAGCATTACGGGCTTTGCTAAGATGACTGCTGCAGTAGCAGGTAGCATTGCCCTTAAGGACTACCTACAGAAGGAGAAGTACCTGCCTAGGCCGTGAGGCCCTTATATATGGCAAGCGTATTGGTAGGTGGTGTTATTGCGGCTTTAGCATTCACTGGAGCTAATTATGGTGGTCAATATTTGGATAGATTAGTTAGAGGCAACAAAAGTGATGCTGAAAGGAAAAGACACGATTTGGCGCTGGAGAAATATCAAAGGGACGTGGCAGCTTGGAATGAAAAAAGACAAGCTTACAGGGATTGGTTGGATAAGAACTACCAAGACAAGATGCAGGCGGATAAGAACTTCGAAAACACGGACTACGCCTTTAAACTTTATGCACAAACGCACCCCGACTTTAGGATTAGCAAGCCACAATTTAAGAATTACTACCAGCCGTCGAAGAAACAAAAAGACAATGAGCTGGTCTTTGTAGGAGTTGCAGGGCTGGCAGGAGGCGCAGCCTTGGCGTATTTAATATAATGATCGTCTTTTTGGAAAGCGATAAGAATAACTTTACCACTTACCTTAACCCCAGCATTCGAGCCCATACAGTTCGGCTGGTCAGTTGCTCTTTGTACAATTCTTGGTATAATTTGGTCAATGGCATGGTCACCGTGCATAAGGGGTCTAACAAATACGAAGGCGTAATGCTCCCAGATGGACATTACACGCCAATCACCCTTGCTAAGGAGCTCGCCAAGCGCGGTTATACTCTCACCACAGGGTTGCCGCACGAAATGACCTTCAAACATAATCTTCCTAACAATTTCTCGGTAACCCTCGGAAAACGTGACGCATTGGGATCTTTACTAGGCGTCTCAGGCAAGGAAATTACCAACACGGCAGTTCCCGTAAGTTGGAAAGTTGCATCCTCTTACGAAGTCTATTGTGATTTGGTCTGCAGTTACAGCAATGGAAAGCCCTCCCATCTTATGTCTAAGTTTTCACCTAAAGGTAATCCATTCGACCTGGTAGAATACACGCCCATTTCTTTAAACTATGACTTGCCTTGCGATTTGGTAGAAAGCATAAACATCACCATTAAAGTGGACGGAAAGACGGTGGATTTTAACGGACGTAAAATCAATCTTGTTCTGGAATTCATATAATGGGTCGAACTGAGGACAAACTCAAAAGGATTTACTATGGGCCCGAAGGCTATTGGAGAGGAGTGGCGGCTATCAAAAAACTCGCTACCGCAGCCAGGGTATCCGACGAAACGGCTAAGAATTGGTTAAAGAAACAGACTATCTGGCAGGTTTATCTTCCTGTGCCTAAGTACATTCCCAGACCCAGCTTTACCGTAAATACCCCTAATGAAGTTCATCAGGCGGATTTGCTTTTCTTACCACACGACACGGTGAGAAGAAAGACCTATAGATACGCTTTGACCGTGGTTGATATCGCAAGCAGATACAAGGACGCCGAACCCATAACCAGCAAGGATTCTGGGGAAGTCGCAGAAGCCCTAAGTAGGATTTATAAGCGCGTCTTGAAATGGCCAAAGCTGCTGCAAGTGGATGCGGGAACGGAGTTCATGGGCGTGGTTACCAAGACCTTGAAAGACCACGACACCAAAATTAGGAGAGCTGAAGCAGAGTACCACAGGGGTCAGAGCATTGTTGAAAGATTCAATAAAACCCTGGCTGAGCGTCTCTTTGGATACCAGTATTGGAAAGAGCTGGAAGATCCCTCTAAGCGCAACAAGGAATGGACACAGAGACTCCCTCAGGTCGTCGCAGCTTTGAACAACGAGGCGGCCAGGGCTACGGGAATGAAACCCAAGGACGCCATAAAAAAGAAGCACGTGGAACACAAGTCCTACGTAAGAAGTTCGAGGGCGGTCTTCCCCAATGAAAAGAAATTAGGTAATGTCACGGTCCGATATCTTTATGGACCGGGTGAATTAGAAGGAGGATCCAAAAGAGCTACGGATCCTAACTGGTCTTTGGAAACTTACCAGATACGAAGTGTAATAGCTAAGAAGGGTCAGCCCATCTTGTATTATCTTCACGATGGCCCCACACGTGGGTTCGTCAAAGAAGAACTGCTTATCGTGTGATGTCCAAATGCTATCGTGTGCACTCCGTCATCACACATCCATCGCTTACCGTCAAATGCAGACAGTGACACCTTCTCCTGCGTGACGTTATGTATCTGATGACCATAGCTGCGCAGGCTGTTCATCTTATGCCGCTGTTCCTTGCGCGTGCGTAATACGTTAAGGTAGGACTCGTGCGTAATGTCCTTCTTAACCACGTATTTTTTAACGCCTTTGGCTTTCTTCTCCACACCGTCTAACTTTAGCACGCTGTACATCTTTGGTTTCAGACCCACGTACTCTACTATGGGTTTACCTAACATTTCGTCTTTCATCTTCCCAATTACCTTCTTATTTTTGACGCTGTAAAGAAAGTGCTCCTTTGGGTAACCGCTGGTGTCGTACTCGTCTATGTCTTCGACGCAATCCTGGTAGACGTCTTCCGTCTGCACTTCTAGGATTAGGGAGTCGGTGTCTGTGTACAAAAGGTGACAGCGGTCTCCGTACTTTGGCTTTAGTTTGTCGTAGTAAAACTCATACATTAACAACTTAGACAGATCCAGCACCGTAAAGCCGGTGTACACGGGCTTATTTAGAAGCAGGTTCGCTTTCTTCATATGAATCACGTAGAAGTTCAGCATTTCTACATATCTAACGAATCCAGGCTGTGACACGTATGCTTCTGCTTCCTCTTTGGTGCTAACTATTTTTACGCTTACGCGCTTGCGGATGTTCTCCATTGTCTTTCCGAACACGCTGTTGTTCATTAGTTTAAATAGATTCTTTTCAAAGTCATTCTTAGCTGCGGTACGTTTCTGTGTGTTAAAGTCAATGTAGGGGCGCATCCAGGGTTCCTGCGTGAATTTTAGGACTCTGTGGATCTTCTTTACGCGCATTCCGTGGCGTACGTAGAACTGCAGGTTGCGGTAATGTACCACATACTTCGTTTTATCCATCAGGTTCATAGTTAGTTTCCTGTACGGTTTGTAACCAGGACACATTTGCCTCTGCAGTGGTGATAGCTGCTTAAATGGTATCTCTATTGCTTCTGGTGCTAAGGGAAACTCGTCGTGTTCGTCATGCAGATGCTCCGGGTACTCCAAATCCACTTCTAAAACGTAACCTTTGTCTTCCTCCTTTCCTACCTGCATGTAGAAGTCTATGGGTCGCACGGTGTCCCATTCGAAGTCTCTCACAGGTAAGTACTGCGACATTGCCCAACCGTAAAGGTTGTTTGCGTCCAGGTAGTAAATGTAGGTTGTTGGTTTCTCTGGGTCGTGCTCTACTAAGGGATTGTTTGCGCGGGCATAACGTCTGCTGGGCCCGCAAACGCCACCACGAATACCGTCTTCCATAAAGCGGTACATGTCGTATTCCGTTAGGAGATCCAGTTGTGCGTTTGTCTTCTTTAACAGCGCACTCCAGCTGAGTCCAGGAGCCGTGTAGAAATTAGCGGGATCCAATCCGTAATATTCCATTGCCATCTTTCTGAAGCTTTGGAAAACATCTGCAAGCAGCACTACGTCAGACCTTAGATAAATGTCGTGGTAATCCCCCATGTTCTCACAGGAGTACTTTTCCCACACGTCTAACGCATGCTGGTACTCCTCGTCCTTTATTCCAGACTCATTTAAACTGCTGTAGAATCTCTGTTTAGGCGGTAGGGGCTCTTCAAAGCGCTCCCAGGAGTCCATGTACTCGTATGGGTAGACTCCTTTCCTTTCCGCGCCGTATTTACTGGAAATGGGAAAGTTGGTGTTGTACTTTACGAGGTTTGCTAAAGAGTCTGCCATGAATTGCTGCGAATCTAAGAACTTTAGCTTACCAACAGTTACGGACATGTAACGCTCTTTGTTGTTGGGTATGCATTTGACGTCGGATCCGTCTGTTCCCTGAAGGAGTAAATGGGAGTCGTAACCGCGAAGGTTGTGAAAGAACACGGGAATCTCCATGTCTGGATTTACTTTGAAGTTTATATTGCATTTCCAATGAGCCGCTCCTCTGTATTTACCCGTGATGTGGCAGTGATCTCTAACCTTATCCACGTAGAAGTCTTCAACGAATGCTTTGTGGCAGTGAATGCAGTGAGTGGAGGGCTTTCCTGGCTTCTCGCCTTTCTTAGCATACTTCCCGCATTTAAAATGAGCTTCCCCTAGATACTTTCCATCTTCGTCCCACGCTTTCTTTGCTTGTCTTCCAAACTGAAGAAGCGTATGTTGACAAATGTGGCATTTCTTTGCCTTGTGAAATTCCTCCTGGTTCTTTTTGGTAAATTCCATCTTCTTTGGACGTCTTAATTGTTCTCTTATCTCCTCCTCCTCTTCTCGCAATGCTTCTAGAAACTTATTAGATGCGTTTTTACCTCGGTAAATCACAGGAGGGTCGGCCTTGCCGTCTGATCTGACTACTATGTAACCAAAGGAGCAGATCTCGTGTAATCCTACCTTATTCGTGGCGCCACTTTTCTGCTGTTCCTTAGTTATCAACGCTTCGAAGTCTGCATATATCACGTAAGGGACCTGCATCTGCTTTTGGTGGTCTGCGTATGAAAGCTCTTTGTTGGCGGGCATCTGAATCCGTTGCGCCACTTCTTCGACTCCGCGGCAGATCTCATCGTGTTTCTTTAGGGCATTTAAGGATGTAAATGACAACAAGCAGCAGTCGCAGAAATACTTTTTACCTTTGTGCTTAGTATGTCTGTAAAATAACCTGCTAATGTGCTTAACCCACGAGTAATGTCCGCCGTGGTAGAAGAGATGTACGCGCTCTCCTTTACTCTTTGACAGGACTAACGGTACTACCGTCTGCTCTCTGACTCCGTAAACGTTAATTGCTAGATCGTTTATCTCCTCAAATATGGGAATGTCTATCAACTGCATGGGAAATTCCACACCATCCCACTCTAAATCATCTGTGGGATACTTACTCATCCTGCAGGGATCCTTCTCTGCTGGATACAGTGCAGACCTGATTGCCCACATAAAGCATCTGTTATCGTCATTCTTCACGTTTACAATAGCCTTCTTCCTTTCTACCCACACTGGTAGTGGTACGTAACTTCCTCCACGTATGGGTACGTACCTAGCCATACTTATCTCTATTCCTTCAACCTCCTCTACTGTCCAACCTGATCCATCTTTCGTGTAGTTAGACAGCGACTCCATTATTGCTTCTAAGGCTTCACTGAGTAACCTATCCAAATTCGTAGATTCTAATATCACTAACGACTTTGATCGCAGCATTGCTGTCGTCGTCACCTCGTCTTTCGATAGACTCACTTCTACCATTATACTTACTTTCAGGGCTCCTAAGTCTTCTATACCTTTTCGGAGCGTCCTTTTAACCTTCTTTTCTGACTTTCGCCAAAACTGTCTAACGTCAATCTCACCGTTACCGGGTATCGACACCGTTTCGAAGTTGCTTTGGGATTCCATCTATATAATAGGAAATATTTTATACCTAATACCAAGCACTTTTCAGATCGTCGTAGTCGTACTCACAGTCCTGACAATGCCAATACAATTTAACTTTCGTCTTGAACTTCTTACCACATCCGCAATCATAGCTGCTCATACACTTCGTCTTCATTTTCAAATGCTTTTTCAAATCCGCTTCTTTCTTAAAAGTTCTCTTACATTCTTCGCACTCCATATATAGACTAACATATTATAGACTTAAAACAGGGAATGCGGGTAATAACGGTAAAAATCGGAGAATTCACTTTAGGCGGGTAATCCTCCGGTTGTCACTGCGCTAGAACCCCCATTCCCTATACTACTAAAACAAGACAAAGAAAACATGTGTTTTTGTTAGGTAGGCCTTCATTTCCTATTACCTGAAACAAATATTTCAATTTTCAATGTTCTCGTCAGTTCACAGCAGTTTGCAACTAACAGAACTGAAACAGGCTAATGTGGATATTACTTGAAACAAAACATCTGCTTTCGTTATTCGTAAAAGGCCAAGTTCACGTCATAGTATTAGTTGGAACCAATTTTTTTTTTTTTCTCGGCAAAGGTAGTCTATTACAAGCGTGAACGAAAAGGTCCTTTATCGACGTTTTTACTATTGGTTCAAATTTACGGGGACCAATTGAAGATAGTTAACCGATCACGACATAAATTGAACATATCATTGTCGTTTGCGGGCTTCCTGTGGTAACAAACCACGCTCCTGTCCCCTACACATTTCCAGTCCTTTTTCGGCCAAAACCAAGATGGCTGACTAGTTAGTGATGTTTTCACTCGATTTACTGTAAGTTTGAGTTTTGAGCAATAAATTCGCCTATTTAGTGAAGAAAATTATATTCCAATTTCCAAATATGGTAAGTACATTCCTTATATGGTAAAAGAAACGGCTCGAGCGGAATGACAACAGTTCTATGTGGAAAGTTTGATATAAACAAAGGAGTCAAACTTGAACCAATCAGGGGCAAACAACGAAGCCTATAGATGCTACAGATAACCATGTGAACAGGACATTGTTAATATGATACTGATTTGTCTGCTTTATGATTGGCTTAAGTTTTCAATTTTATCTCGAAATAAAAAACGTCTGCGCATGCTCTGAATCCTTATGCAAATAAATCAAAACATAAGTAAATTTGACTTTCAAACATGCCTTATCAATTGGACTTCACAAAATGCCAAAACTTAGTGTCCATGCTTGAAACTTAAGGCTAATTCTTTCATATTGTGTTTGTTAATACAGTATCTTGGTCTCGAACTCTTTTGTATAGTTGGAGAAAACAAACATCTATATTCTCACTCAAACTCTTCAAAATTATTAGAAAACGTGTTGAAGTGCACGCATGCGCAAACGTTTTCCCCTAGGGTCGTAGGCGAGTGTTTCTCACACTTCTTGTGTAAAAAGAGGGAATCGGGGGAAAAATCGATCAAGAGACCTTAATTAAGCCTTAATTAATGCCATGTTGTGTAATATTCTGTGTGTGGTATAAATGAAGTTGTTGTTGTAGGCAGATTTTGGAGAGTTTCACACCTCGTTAAAACGTCGGTCGACACAAATGTACCACCAACCAACCAAACACAGGGACAAACCAGATAAACATCTATGAATCTAATACTTTGTGTCTCCGTTAAACTTTCAACACATACAAATAATGACCAAGGATAAGAATCAAGAAATGCGACACAATCACATTCTCCAAAAAGGAACAGAAGATTATTGGACATTTTGGAAAAAACATTGTTCAAAACAAAATATCAATATTAATTTTTTTCCGGTCCGGTATCCTAAAAAATCGGTGCGTTCTGATTGGCTGTTTGAGCGGGCGGTATTTTGTAAGTATCTGCCAGCGCGCACGGTCCGGTATCCTTTGCCACTTAACGACAACACAAAACGATTACAAAAACAAGTAAAAAAAAAATCATATGTATTCAAGACCTCGGGCACAGTTTTTCCTATCCGGACCTCCTGGCCGGTAAATAACATATATTTAAAACACTAATTAATATTTCATAAGCTTATGGTCCAATTGGAGCCACCATACACGTCACGTGCATGAACCTTATACCCGATAAAATCATTCAAGTCATTAGTATTCAAGTAATTTTATATAAAGACACATGTGTCTTTATATAAAGAAACAAGTGATCTTTATATAAAGATCACTCGAATACTATGGGGATGACTTCATCAGGGATGAAGTATGCATCCAAGTTTAGATGAAGGCAGAGAGCTTAATCAAGGTTATGGTCAACCCCAACGATCTTTGACTAACGTGCCTGTCTTTGGCTTGGCACGCAACATACAACGTGTGGGAGCTTCTATTGAATCTGGTTGCGCATGCCCGTGACGTCAAATCTCTATCAAAGTATAAAAATCCATGTTCGTGACGTGTATGGTGACTCCAGTTGAACCAAAATCTTATAAATTGTTCATGAGTGTTTTAAGCAGTTCAAAAAACTCGTAGATCGTGTTTTATCTGGTATAAAAGCACTCGGCTACGCCTCGTGTTTTATACCTGATAAAACACTCCTACTCGTTTATTAAACACTACATAATCTTTTTGTTATTATTGGGCTGCTTTTTTAAAAAGACAATTTCACCGACGAAGGTTTCCAGTATCCTTAAGAGTGAACAGAAAAATAAAAAATAAAATAATTTAAAAAAAGTATATTTGTAAGTTAAGCCAGATTAAAGTATATATATGTTGAGTTATATCACACTATTTGTGCTAAATAATTAAGTCAGCGGAAAATGTGCAATAATCACACAGTTAAGATTCCTGTTTTACCCTCGCGCAAATGGAAACATGTTTCCATAGTTCTACTGTATTTCACTTTAATCTCGTAAACATTCTTACAATATATAAATGGTTTTGTGTTTATTTAGCACAAAAAAATATTTGCGGGTTCCTTTTCACTGATAAAAAAAAACTTCAAAAGTTGGCGAACTGAAGTTACACTTTTTCCATAAACGAGAACTTTCTACTTCAATAAATCAAACAGGTGAATAAAATTATCTCAAATATTAAAAAAACCTAAGAGTTCAAACTTGTTTGGCAAATATCTGATTCTATTGAAATTACTACATACTTCGTGACGAGTTAATTTTTACCTCCAAAAGAATATTTTGAAGTCTCTTGTGAGTTTCAGACACACATTATTCTTCTATTAAAGTTTTAGCAATTTCCCACATAAAAAAACTAGTCCAAATATAGAATAGACTGTAGATTCGCCATTTTCGTTCAACATAATTCCGAGCTCAGAAGTGACATTTGGTGACAGTATTTCTAGACCTTTGACAGAATGCCACATTTTTAGGTTGTTTTCATTGTAATGAAGTAACTAAGAATAATTTCAGACGTCGAACTTCGATTGAGCCGAAACTAATAACATTGAGATAAGACGACCGCCTTGTTATCCTTTGTTTCAATTAGGTTCGGCTCATGTGAAGTTCGACGTTCGTCCACCAGTAAATGGTAACATTTTTTTCCAACGCATTTTCTACTCAACAGGTATACCGATAAAAAAAAACGTTTTCCCCTTTTTGCTTCTCCTTATATCAAGCAAAAAACTATTTGACGATCAAATCATTTCTGGGGTTTTCAAGATTATTCCATTTGTAAAGCACTATTTTCTGTTATATAATGAAGAGTTAATGTAGCTTTCAAAATTATTTTATTAAAAATTATTTATTAGGATTTTAAGGAATATTTAACATTAACAATACCAATATTTTGACACCTGTAAAAGACGACATTGATATAATGTTCATAGTATACGTGTGAGGTAATAACAACAGGTGCTACATTACAAAGCACGTATAAACCTAGCTTTATTCCTCATGAACAGACATTACAGTTGGTGAACACTGGAACAAGGGTAGGTCGGTTGTTTATGAAGAATTATTCTTAATATTGCATACTCTCTGCTAATATCTATTGTTTTTTTTTTTTAATTTGTAAATTTTACATATGTCTTCTAAGAAAACGCAATAAGAAAATACACATATTCCAAGAAAAAAAAAATTCTAAAATTCATTATTTGTTGTAGTCGTAGAATTTTTCTCGCGCATTCAGGCTCATAAAATGCTGCTCTTTCGAGTATGGCTTACAATATCAGTAGAATATCTCGTGCATCCTCGAACTGACAAAGGAATTCCGAGGAGCGACGATCTTTACGACCCTAGACTCTTTGCTCTCTTTCGTTGTTCAAGTCAGAACAAACAATCTCGAGCTCGCGCAGTGATGATGTTCACGACCAACAACGCCTCGCCCTCTTTCGTTCTTAAATTCGGCAAACCAACATTTCAGGTTTTCACCCTATGCAAAAATCGACTTGTCAATTCCAATTGGAATGCAGTAAAAGAAGCTCCATTCTGTGCAACCACTCTTAATTGCCATTAATTTAATTTAGTCCTACTGACTTATTATTATTATTATTATTATTATTATTATTAATATTATTATTATTATTATTATTATTATTATTATTATTATTATTATCTATTTAAGATTTCCTTTCTTCCATATTATTATAATGTTTGCTTTTGGTTATTATTTTTCATTATGTTGTGGTTCTTTCAGATTTTGTTGGTAGTAAATGCATTTATTTAATGTGCTTTGATTTTCCTAATATTTATCTCAAAAAAATAATGATAAATTTAAAAGTTAATCATATCCTCTTTGTAATCACTACCAAATCCTGCAATCTGATTGGTTCAAAGGAGTGCGATTAATTCCAAAATCGCATCCTTAAAAATATTTTAAAAAATTAAAAAAATTAAAAAAAAAAGGTTTTTTAGATGTTTTTGTTTTCGCATTTAGTTCTTCTACTCCATTAAATTGATTATTCTGCACTCTTTATTGTGTCTTTTTCTTGTGTATGATTTCAAAAAGGATATGATTAAGTGGTAACTGAACTTCTTGTCGTGCTATTTGGGTCTGAAATCAAACTTGCAATTACAAATCGCACTCCCGGTACGCGGTCGTGCGATTTTGTAATCGCGCGTTTGATTTCAGACCTAATTGCACTCCACTCAGTTCAATTACCATCATTAATTCTAGTTCCAAAAAGTAAGAAGTTAAGAGTATATATTTCTGTAATCTGATTTATTAAATACATTTATTTAATTCATATGCTTTGATTTTCCATTAATTATCCATTTAACTAAAAACAATAATGAAAAAGTTAAAAGTTAAAAAGTTAAGTTAACTATAGTTCCAAAAGAAAAAAAAAAGAGTTAAATAAACGAATACATTTCCTTAATCTGGTGTTCAACCATTTTCTATGTATTTCAGGTTATCAACAATCAAGTATCTTTGAAAAACACGGTGTTTTTCAGGCGAAAAATGGCATCAAGAAACTATCTTTTCTTTTCCTCATTTTTCATTTTTCTCTTCTGGTAAGTAAAATATAAACGTATATACTGGTTGTTGTTCCTCCGTCCTCAGCCTTCATGTTACAGCGCTTTTTAATCACACGCGCGAAACTGTGAAAAAGTTTTTGGAGACGTAATAGAGATTTGGTGGACGCCAATCAAATTGTTTCCCAGCATTGTCGAAAAACACAATGCTTTTAAGGGCTATGGAATGTCATGGAAACGCATTGATTGACTTCCACCAAAACCTACTTTGTTAAGATGGCAAATACTCCATTTTACAATTCCATTCAGTGACCACGAATAATAGTTCTTAGCCGAGCATGGATTTTCCGCGCATAGCAATGTAACTGTTTTTATCTTTATAATGATTTAATTTCATATGAGAGTACAATTGTTTTTTTCTGTAATTACCGTTTCCCTCAGTAAATATCATGTATCTATCAATCTTTTCTTGGAAATCATCATATTCTTCCTTCATCCCGATGGAGGAAGAGCGACTCTGTGGAATCCGCTGATAATTCCCAATATCCAATTATTCATTATTATCTATTAAATATTATTTTTATTTGTATTTTATTTGGCAGGGCCGGAGCTACAAAGGAAGAAATTGAAAACGAGCTTCAAGATTCCTCTGTTGATTCTTCTATAATATGTGGAGGTATGTCATGCTTAGAACGCTTTAGATAGGTGTACGAAGCAGAGGGAAGCATCTCCGTTGAGGAACCACAAAACACACTGCTTTAATTCCAAGTGTCAAAGAACACGATGTGATTATTTGATTGATTTTGGATAACACTTACATTTTATGTGAAAGTCACTTTGGGTGCAGTTATTACCGGTCAATAACATACTGTTGCCCGCTGAGGGCCAACGCCGGGAAACATCGAAACTTGTTCACGTTCACCTGTACTATATTGACCAATCAGAGTACGATAAATTGAACTTTGACAGTTGGTTTTGTGACAAAAACTCATATTCTCAACTTTCACATCCCCTTAACCCTTTGCGTCTTTGGGGGGTAAATAGAGGGTAAAAACCCACTTATTTTGCTGAAGGCTGATCAGACAATGTTGACATTACCTTGTTTGGTATCCAAAGATAAAATGAAGAAGTAAAAAACAGAAAAAGATAGAAGCTTGAAGACGTTTAACGCAAATTTTAAACATTTTTGCGTACGTAAGTCAATACATTTTCTGTAAGACCAAAACTCTTGATGATCTGTACACACAAAAATAACTTGGAATAAACTGATAATCAGCATTGTACAGATAAAAGCAGGTATAGTATAAATTCAATTAACTTTTTCAACAATACTATTGTTCTCTTATAAAATACTTTCGATTCCAAGTTACGAAGCAGTTTAAAGTTCGTTTGTCATCCAGCAGAGCCTTTCCCAAGGGACCTTGAACTGAGTTTATTCGTTATCAAAGTCATATGTTAGACGCGTAAACTGTTTGTTTCAAAAGGTATAATCGCGTTAGGAAAATCGCGAGACAAAATTTATTCGCGACTAATTAGGCCAATACGGGACATATATTCTCTCAAATTGCAGCCAATATTATGTACTTATTGACTGAGTGGGAGGAACGTACGGGAAAATATTTGGCTCGAGGTGATGCCGTACGGCCCGTCCTAACTCAGTCAATAAGCATTTTATCATATGACCCTCACGAAAATAAAAATAATAAAAAAAAAGAAAGCGCGCGGATTCGAGCAGGGCCGGCAGGGTTTTCCGGCCGCTTACGTCAACCCGCCCGGCCCCCATCACGTGACGTTTTCCAATGGTTTTATTAGAGCGCGCGAGCAGGGCCGTACGGGTCATATGATAAAAACCCGTATAAACGGCGCAAAATTGCAATAACTTATAAGTATTGTGTGATTTTTCTTCTTTAAGTACCGGCCGGAGACAATTGCTTAGGAAACTCGTGTTACACGTTTAACACAGACCCAAGAACATGGGAGGATGGCCGAAACGAATGTAATAAAAGTAATCATGGTGACTTGGTTTCCATAGAAACAAAAGGAGAACTGGTATTTTTACAGGAAAAGATCAAGAAACTTAACCTTCAGCATCATAAGGAGTGGTACATTGGTCTCTTAGTTAAAGACTCACCATGGGAATGGGTCAGTGGGAAACCTCTTACAATTAACCATTGGTCTTATGATGAACCAAGTAGTTATTTCAACAATGCAAGCATCGCTTACATAACTAGAGAGTACCCTACTGGGGTCCGTGGTACCTTTGGCGACTATTATAAGTCGCTACCCAGTGGTGCAATATGCGAAACAAAAAGAGGTAAGAGATTAGACTGATGGTAAAGCAAAACAAATAAAATCGCAATATTATCCAGATGTTAACAGCATTTAAAAAAATATTTCACAGTAATAAGCTACCAGTTGGGTTTATATTGGCGCCAATGAATAAAAAGTTAATTCAAAGGCAAACAATGAGTACTTTTTTGGTTGACAGCAGCGAATGAAAGCGAGTCAACATTATGTACTGTTTGATTAATAAATGAGCAGGAGTGTTTAATCGAGTGGGTAAGATTTGACATCGTCCGTGTTTTTGGGTTTACGAGCGAGCATGACGATTTTGATTTTGTAGAATTACTGTAAACACACTAACCGGGACCTCTTGAATAAAACTGACAAATAAGATTACGGTAAACTAGACAAAAATCGAACTGATAACAGTGTTAGCCAATCAGATTATCACATTCTCACGCTCTTATTATATCGATGTGCTATCTGATTGGTCGGTTCAAAATATTAAACTAAATGTCGCATTATGGTCGGGTGGGAGTATCCGCACAGTAAAATTCGGTTCGGCGGGAAGTTTCATTGCTATTTTCGAAAATAATTCACCAAAGAATTTTGATTGGTGAAAAAAAAAAAAAAAGATTTTTATCGTTTGTCTGGCGATTGTATTTATACAGACAACGACTTTGAATGCCACAGAGAGGAACGATTTGTTAATGCACTACCGATACTCCACCTTCGTTTCCCTGACAGTATTTTTTTTTGTCTAGTATCCAATGGAAGGTATTGCTATGGTACCTCTTGTTATACATTTCTAAATCGACAACAGCATTATGACGTTCACAGAAAACAATGTAATAAATTAGGAGGCGATTTAGTTTCACTAGAAACAGAATGTGAATGGTCCTACATCACTGAACAAATCAAGAAACAACAAGTCACTGGCAACCACAGCCATGCAAACAACGATTGGTTCATTGGCCTTTTGAGGAAACCTCTTACGTCGTGGAAATGGGTTAACAGTGCATCTAATTCTTTCAACAAACGCATATGGACGTTTTCATATCCCAGGGGTAGAACACCATATGTTTCAATGGGGATCGCCGCTTCATCAAAAAAACCCGAGAGAATCTTTAAAGATGTGCAATTTGCCTGTGACGAAAAGCCGTATATTTGCGAGAAAAAATTAGGTAAGCACAAAATTTCGTGTTAGCAACTCCTTTTTCGGTAGTGAGTAGGTAGGTGGGAGTATGAAAAGGGGTAGACGAATGGATGGGCGGAAGCACAGATTCGTAGATACTAAATAGTGTTCAATGATATATGTTTGCTCCTAAACAGATACTAGATAGAGATCACTTATCTTAAAAGAAAACGTCCTTTTCAACCAACAGTCTTTCTGGTTTGAATCAGCTGTACGAAGCAATTATTAACTGCTGCACTATCCGTACCATCAGTCGATCACAATGATCTACCTTTGGCTAGACTGACCTCAATGTCTTAGTACGAACCGTGATTCGGTTCGGACGGACGGACGGACGGATGGATGGATGGATCGATGGATTGATCGATGGATGGATGGATAAATGGATCGCCCGTTTTCAAAAAAAATATATTTATCAATTATAAGAAAATCCACCAGCTTTTTTATTTATTTATTTTTAGAGTACCATCCACCAACATAACTCAAGAAAAGCCAAAATCACTATATCTTGGATAATGAAATTATAAAAAAAAGCATTAGAAATGAAAGAAACCTAAAGATGTTAAATAAATTGTTGAATAAATTTGATTGTCATCAAGATAATTTTCAGTTTCTTTACTGTCTTTAGGATCTCCTAGTGTATTTCTATCCTGGTGTCCCTAGGGATCTCCTGGTGTATTTCTATCCTGGTGTCCCTAGGGATCTCCTGGTGTATTTCTATCCTGGTGTCCCTAGGGATCTCGTGGTGGATTTATATCCTGGTGTCCCTAGGGATCTCCTGGTGGATTTCTATCCTGGTGTCCCTAAGGATCTCCTGGTGAATTTCTATCCTCGGGTCCCTAGGGATCTCCTTGTAGATTTTTATCCCCGTGTGTCCCTAGGGATCTCCTGGTGAATTTCTATCTTCGTGTCCATAGGGATCTCCTGATGAATTTCTATCCTCGTGTCCCTAGGGATCTGCTGACCCTTCATTACATGTCCCTTTTTCCTTACTCCATAGACTAGGTGTCTTTTCATCCTCATGTCCCTAGGGATCTGCTGACCCTCCATTACATGACCCTTTGTCCTTACCCCATAGACTAGAAGGTGTCTTTCCCTCACCTTGTCTTTAGGGATCTCGTGCACCTTATTTATATGTCCCTAGTTTCTTCCCAGGAATCCTATTAATAATTGATTAAGATAAAACGGAGAAAACCACCAGCGTGAAGAAGGTTTGAAAATGTGGTCTTAATTGACATAAAATGTGAGTTACTTTTGCATATTGAATTTCTCGAAGAATTAGTAATAGTTTGAAAAGCATAATCAAACGCTTCATAATAGCTATTTAAACACACCTCTTAGGTTAATTATGGAATTACAATTATTTTCATATTTTCATATTTTCATATTCATATTTCATATTTTCATATTTTCATATTTTCATATTTTCATATTTCATATTTTCATATTTTCATATTTTCATATTTCATATTTTCATATTTTCATATTTTCATATTTTCATATTTTCATATTTTCATATTTTCATATTTTCATATTTTCATATTTTCATATTTTCATATTTTCATATTTTCATATTTTCATATTTTCATATTTTCATATTTCATATTTTCATATTTTCATATTTTCATATTTTCATATTTTCATATTTTCATATTTTCATATTTTCATATTTTCATATTTCATATTTTCATATTTCATATTTCATATTTTCATATTTTCATATTTTCATATTTTCATATTTTCATATTTTCATATTTTCATATTTTCATATTTCATATTTTCATATTTTCATATTTTCATATTTTCATATTTTCATATTTTCATATTTTCATATTTTCATATTTTCATATTTTCATATTTTCATATTTTCATATTTTCATATTTCATATTTTCATATTTTCATATTTTCATATTTTCATATTTTCATATTTTCATATTTTCATATTTTCATATTTCATATTTTCATATTTTCATATTTTCATATTTTCATATTTTCATATTTTCATATTTTCATATTTTCATATTTTCATATTTTTATTTTCATATTTTCATATTTTCATATTTTCATATTTTCATATTTTCATATTTTCATATTTTCATATTTTCATATTTTCATATTTCATATTTCATATTTCATATTTTCATATTTCATATTTTCATATTTTCATATTTTCATATTTTCATATTTTCATATTTTCATATTTTCATATTTTCATATTTTCATATTTCATATTTTCATATTTTCATATTTTCATATTTTCATATTTTCCATATTTCATATTTTCATATTTTCATATTTTCATATTTCATATTTCATATTTTCATATTTTCATATTTTCATATTTTCATATTTTCATATTTTCATATTTTCATATTTCATATTTTCATATTTTCATATTTTCATATTTCATATTTCATATTTTCATATTTTCATATTTTCATATTTTCATATTTTCATATTTCATATTTTCATATTTTCATATTTTCATATTTCATATTTTCATATTTTCATATTTTCATATTTTCATATTTTAGTAATTATTCCTGACCGTATATTTTTCCGCGTTCGAGAAAAGTGCGCGTTAATGGGTGTAACTGCAGACCGGTTAATTAAGCGAATGTTGAATGAAATAATATATAAATAATAAATAAATTGTTTAGACTTGTTTCGCAAGAACGTATAAAGATTGGATTCTAAAACATTTGAATATATATTTCGTAACATTTAGAGAGATTTTGGACGTTTCAATTCAATAAAGTTAAATATCAAATGTGAGAAACATCTTTGCTTTCTAAGAATCTGTTTGAGCATTCAGTACTTATGGCTTCATTACTTTGACAAGACGAAGCATTGCACTCCATCCCCTCAAAGGTGGATTGAACATTTATTATAATGGTTTCAAATGCTTGATATATCTAGCATCTCGTATACGAGACAGTTTACCCTTACAAAGCTTTATAATCTTGAAGTGTTCGTAGAGGCCCTTAAAATAATGAAATCATTTGTTTATTTGTTTATTTTTTTTGAATATTTTGTTCAAAATTTATAAATTCCTACTCCTAAGGAAATTAAATTTTAAAAGAAAACCGTGGACTAAGAGAACTCTCTTTTTTTTCAATTCAAGGTTGTTCCGAGTTTGTAAGGGAAACTTTATCAAAATATTTCGAGATAACAAACTAATAACAGAAAGCCATAAATTAGTTAGTAAATATTATTAATGATAATAATAATATTATTATTATTATTACTATTATCATTATTGTTATCCTTATTGTTATTACTATTATTTTTTATTGTTAGTATTATTATTATTAATATTGTTCATTGCATATTGAAGTAACCAAGAATTAGTAGTTCACCATAGCTTTTCACTAGTACAACGCTTGGGTAACAGTTTTCCTTTTTTTTTTTTTTTTCTTTTCTTTTTTTTTCTTCAATGGATTTGCTTCAACAACAGCTGGTACACCGGCAACAAACGCTTTCCCCCTTTTGCTTCTCCTTATATTAGAAAAAAAATTGATGATCAATTCATTTCTGGGAACTTCAGGATTCTGCTATTTGTAAAACACTATTTTCTGTTAATGAAGAGTTGATTGTGATTTTCAAAAAAGTTATATTAAAAGTTATTGATTACGATTTTAAGCAATATTGCATATTAACAATACCAACATTTTGACACCTGTAAGATACGACATTGATATAATGTTCATAGTATACGTGTGAGGTAATAACAACAGGTACTCTATCATAAAACACGTATAAACCTAGCTTTATTCTTCATGAACAGACATTACAGTTGGTGAACGCTGGAACAAAGGTAAGTCGGTTGTTTATAAAGAACTATTCATAATATTGCAAACTCCCTTCTATGTCTGTTGTTGAGTTATAAATGTTTATAGAAAATATTTATTTATACGTGTTTATTCTTTGCATATTTATAAAGTACGTATTACAACTGTTGCTACTCCGTAAAACTTTAAACTTTCTTCTGAATCTGAGTAAACATAATATAAAGGAAACAATGGGAAGAAAAGTTTATTACTAGAGTTGTTTGTTGGTTCTCTCCTGTGCTTCGTGAAGATTTCTCCGGGTTCTCCAGTTCTGATTCCTCAAAAATCAACTTCTAAATTATGATTCGATCTAGATTACTATGTGTAAATCTAGTTAATCTTTCAAATTTTGTATTACAGATATTCCCAAGAAATTATCAAAAAAGTCATTATTTCTTGTAGAATATGTTTTTGCTCATTCATGTAAATAATATGATGTGTATTCAAAGATATTTTGTCTAACAATATCAGTAGGATATTGCAAGTTATCTTCGGACCAACCAATTCCCCGCAGCGATTATCGTTAGGACCAAGACAATTTGCTCTCTTTCGTTGTCCAAATCAGTGGTTTGAGTTCTTGACTTTCAAATTTTCTTTTTTTACAAAATAAGCACCACTGATGTGACTTTGCAAGTTCCTATTCCAGTTGTTGTTTCCACTTTCAAAACATCTTTTAGCAGGAGCATCTAAATATATAACGAACGGTGCAATTAATACTCGCATACTGTGCTCTTACTTGTATAACTTAACGACTAGTGCTCTTTTCTCCATTTATAAATTTGTTCTGGGTCAATCAGAAAACATATTTCTCAGAGTGTCAGTATTATAGTATACATTGCATTAATCATATGGTGACGTAATTCCATGTAAAGGGACCTCGACTGCAGTGGAGGATCCAGGGGAGGGATGCAGGGGGTGTGCACCCCTCCATGGTTCGACTTTGTGCCCCTACTTCAAAGATTTAACCAATACAAAATAATGTATTTTTCCCTTTGATTCTAAGGGGTGCACCCCTCCCTGGGTTAGCTATGTGCGCTGTGTCCCTCCATGAGCAAATTCCTGGATCCGCCCCTGGAATGCAAACATAAGGGATTTCTGCACAGCCAATCAGATTTTAACAAGTAAAACTGCAATAATTAAATCTAATCAGACATTTTAGGGTGGAATACGGGTGGATATTTTATCGAGTCTGCTGTATTGGTCAAGCCTGATAGGGTGAGACAAAATACAAAGACGAGGAAAATTGTTCACGTATCCCACCCCGAAATGCCTAATAAGTTTTTTAAATATCGAGCTGAGCTTACCTTTTCCCAAAAAGAAGGCTTTAACACGATTTTTTTCTTTTAACTAGTTTTCAAAGCCGTTTTTTTTTACTGTGCAAAACAACCTAGAGTACAGATATCGCAAGACATTTGTACCCACTCCAGTCTTTCTACTTCGTTAATGTTTTGTACTCTTATGATAAACACTACAAAATCCCACGATTCTGATTGGCAAGAGGAGTACAATTAAATCCTAAATTATACTATGTAGAGTCCCGATTAAATTCCTCAATTTTGTTCAGCTTATTGTGAACAAAAAAAATGGCACGATCTTCTCTTATTATTCGGAATTTATAGGAGGCGAATCGTTTTTGAACGAAAAGCATACGAGAGTTGGTTAAAAAAAACCGAATTGCTAAATATTTACAAAGCTAAATAAAGGATGAATATTTGTTGTAATATGCTCTTCATATTATATTTACTCCAACATTAAAATAAATTAAGCTCGCTACAGAAATATTAAAAGTTTTGAGGGAGTCTTTGATTTGTCGATTCGTCGAGAAAAAATGCTTGTCAAAAAATGATAAGCGATTGTTTGCTAAACAACACACCTGAATTCTTGGAGAACACTTCTTAATTTTGTTAAGCGTATTGTAAAAAAAAAAAAAAAAAAAGACACAATCTTCTCGTATTATTCGGAATTTAAAGATACTCCTGATGTATTAAAAGTTCTCAAATTAAACTTACGCCAAGACTCGACCAATTTTGAAAACTTTCAAAACATCGCTCGTACCTGTAAATATAATCAATTTATTTCTATACGACTATGTTGCTTTTCAGACTAAATATATCAAGAACTCTGAGAATCACACTTTTTTTCAGAACGAAATGGCTTTAAGGAAGAACTATTTCATCCTTTGTTCGTTTTTCATTTTTCTCTTCTGGTAAGTAAAATCTACGGGTGAATACTGGTAAGTGACATTTTCAGCAGTTTTTGTCTTACTGTGAAAAGCTCACCGCACGAACACGATCGTGACACGACAAGACAGATACGCCAGACCAATGACATTACTCTCCATCCAATCTACTCTTGCAACACGGCACAAACACGGCGTGGATACCAATGCTATTTTTCATTTGTGTTCGGAAAATCATAGGGGAGTTGAATAGTGCAACACTATAGCTGTTGTCCGGAATATTAGTTTATGCAAATTAGGAATGGTGATACCATATTTGGAATTTTGATTTTGATTTCAAGATGGCCGCTTCGACTTCAACATGGAACCATGCAAAATTTTTCAACTCTCTGAGGAGATTTACCAAATCCTCCAATAAAAAAGGTTCATTCGCGATATCTCTCTTTAATTCAGTTTTGGGAAATTTGGAAGCAGGAAGACGTGAATCAGTGGGAAGAACTTTGTAAGGGAAAAAATGTGAATATTCTGGAGTATCGTACAAAAGAATTTATGACGATTTTACCTCATTATGAGTTTCCACAATGTATTTTTTATACAATTTTAATTTCAACATTTGGCTACTTTTAAAGTTTGTCTAGTTCTGAGTAAACTCTGCTTTAAAGAAAATGCCTTATCCGCCTTATTGAATTAACTCCACCACTGGAAGCCCAACCAAGGAATACTTTACCTAAATGAAAATTTCACGCTCAGAAAAGATGCGCATGGATGGACGATCGCATTACATAAATCTTATTATCATATCGAGCAACTTCTCTATAAAACGTGTCGTTTCTGCTCAGCCATTTCCTATACCCATATATGGAAACTACTTACCATATTTGGAGTTTGAGGTATGTTTGTATCGCAAAAAGACCATTTTTTCGAGGTAAATTTTATCCAAACTTACACAAATTCGAGTAAAAACACATTTTTACGTCGGCCATTTTGTTTTTTTGTCCAAGAAAAGACTGGAGAAGAGACACAGGGTGACCGTTGTTTGATAGGCTGTTTACCACAGGAAGCCCGCAAAAACGACACTGATTGTTTGATATGGCTGTGATTTTTCAGGGTTGGAGCGATAGAGGAATTAAATGAGGGAAAATTAGAAGACTTCACTGAATGCAATGATGCCGCTTCATCCAAATGTGGAGGTATGTCATATTGACAGTACATCAAATTATATACAATTATTGAATGAGATTGACTTATATATATAAATTGTAAAATTCATGAATAATAAATGAGGATCTAAGCCAGATATACAAACTCGAGGCGTATATTACTTCAAAGCTTACAGTGTAAATGCTCATTAGATAGAGTGCAAACAACTAATCCGTGAAACATTAATTACTAAATAGTACAAAATAGTGCTAATAAAAGCTTAATATATATAGTTGTCTATCATAATAAATAAATAGAGTCATAATACGAAAATTAAATTGAAATAAATTTTAAGTATATTACGGTCACATTTGTTCCCTTTCCGGAGCGACTTCAGTCCGAAAAAAACCTACGTATTTTTCCGTTTGGTTTTATTTATTCTTTAGAGGAAGCCGGTGACGATTGCTTTAAAGACTCCTGTTACACTTTCAATACCGACCTTAAAACATGGGAAGACTCTAAAACAGAATGTGAGAATAGAAGTAGCAATTTGGTTTCCATAGAAACGGAAGAGGAATTGAACTATCTACAATATAGGATAACCAGGTATCGTAGATTAAGAGCGGCTCCATGGTACATTGGCCTCTCTTCAGAAACACCACTATGGGAATGGGTCAATGGAAAGCCTCTTACAATTGATCGTTGGCAAAAGTACCAACCAAGTTCACGCAAAGAGAATGTTGCTATCATGGCTAAAGATTTCCCCAAAGGCACCCATGGTTTGTTCAATGACATTAAAGTAGATAATGCTAAACCATCCATATGCGAAATGGTAAACGGTAAGAAATATAATTCACTTTAATTTTTAAAAAAAAAGGCAAAGTCTGGTACGTTAAGTACGTTAAAAACGGAGGAACGGAAGTGACGTCACCAAAGCCATGAAAAATTAACTCGATGGCTTACCAATTTCTTAAAGTGTATATTAATGTATTTTTTTCATTTTCAAAATCACTTAGGTGTGAATAATGTTGTGGTGTGATTGCAGTATTTTTGTACGTGAACTTTTCTATTTGGAGATATCTGAACTTTTGAAATATCAATATGCAAATAAGATGACTTAAATTCAAGACTAATTTAATATAAAAAATATGCTGTGGTGGAAAGTACTGTTGCTTCTTCATTTGCAATTTATCCTTATATCTGAAATAAAAGATTTTGTACACTTTTGGGTTATTTCACTTCAAAACACTTGTCGTAAATCACACTTCAAAATGTAACCCATTCTTGAATTTACGTCATCTCATTTGCATATTTATTTTTCAAATGTTTATATCTCTGATAAGAGAAGTCTACATACAAAAGTACTGCAAGCATACTACTAGACTATTCACATATAAGTAATTTTGAAAGTAAAAATTGTTCATTTGATACACAATTTAAGAATGGTGCTATGCCCGCGCAGGCAAAAGTAAAATGCCCTTCAAAATAGTGAAAATTATATATTTTTTATAAGATTGAATCCTCAAATACTAAATTTGATCTGTATGCTTTTTCTACTTGGCCGATATGGGGATTTTATCAAGTCTATTCTATTGTTTGTTGGGGACTTTTAAAGTTGAAAAATTATCAGTAAATACCTGGGCACCCCCTCCACCCCCCCCCCCCCCCCCAAAAGAAAACTTTGTTCTGATTCGTATTTTGAACAAAACACTTTATATTTATATGGTGCTCACATATTTCAGACCCTCTTCATCACCTTTGTTTCTCTAGCATATAATTTTATACTTGCTTTTCATATTAGTAACCAATGGAACGCATTGCTTCAAAAACTCTTGTTATTTACTTGAAACACCAATCAGAAATTGGGACGTCAACAGAAAAGAATGTCAAAATAAAGGAGGTGATTTAGTTTCTATGGAAACAGATGACGAATGGAACTTCATTACAAAAAAAATCCAGCTTTTGCCACAGAAGGAGTGGCACATTGGTCTTAAGAAGAAGCCTTATGAATCATGGAAATGGATTAATAATGCATCGTTCTCATTAAGGAACGAGTTGTGGAAAATGGAATATCCCAGAGGTAAAACTCCTTACGCTTTCATCGATGTGGGCAAGCCTAAGAATTACGCTAGGTGGCAATACATCTTAAGCGATGCAGATCATGTCTCAGATAAAAAGCAATTTATTTGCGAGAGAAAATTGGGTAAGCATTAATTTTTTTTTGGCTTTGTACGTTAGTTTGATTAAGATTTCTTTCCCCTCTTTGTACATTCCTTTCGATCGCATTCTTTTAAAATTCGCATTCCGTAGCAAAATATTACAATTGAGTGAAGTTGAAACTGCAGTGCATTGGGAGCTATTTTAGAGAACGAAATTTTACTAAAACACTCTCACGATGCACTGTGTTGCCAACTTGATCCACTCGCTTAAAAAATCTCTTTCGGATACTAGATCACAAGCTTTAATTGTCATATGAGCTTGTTTGAGCTTGAATCCAGCAGACGTGTAAGCCGTTGGGGAACTGGGCTCGGTTGTGGGAAGAATGGATAGCACTATTAGATGCATTCTATTCCATTGAATAAATTTTCTGGATAAAAGCATTAACTTAAATACGCGGAATAAGGATTTAGACATGGGATAGTGCAACCCAGCCTTGGATGAGGTTTGGGTGGATGCATCAATGAACGGAAGCGGCAAGGTTAGAAAGACGAATAGACGGGTGTACGGACGGACGGACGGACGGACGGACGGACGGACGGACGGACGGACGGACGGATATATATATATATATATAAATACATGGGATTTAGCAGTGGCATTTCTACAGAGTAGCTATTCATCCACTGTAATTCCAATTGGAATTTAGGAGTTGATTTTTGTGGAGGGAGGAAAGCCGGTCAACCCGGAAAACCCTCGAAGTACAGAAGAGGATCTACAAACATCCCTACTCATATAGTACAACACCGAGTTCAGCGGGACTCGAAACCGGGTTGCATTGGTGAGCCACCAATACTTCCCATATAATATACGGCTGTGGATGTATTAATAAATAGATAATCTAGACCATGCATCTCCATTTTATTTTAAAAGTTAATCAGTTGATTTGCTTTTGAAAAATAAAATTGAAATAACATTTTTGATTTATCTACAGTGTACAGGCCACCCCAGTGAGTCAAGAAGGCGTTCAACAAAGATTGCCAATAATGCTTATAATTTAAGTACATCATTGAGGCTGTTTAAATAAAAAGACATCAATTAAAGATAAAAGATGACTGAAGAATTTAATGAATTATAATTGTTATCCAAATAATTCTTATCTTTTCAATCGCCACACGGGTAGCTCAGTTGGTAAGAGCCTCTGCCTGTTGTGCGGGAGGTCGTGGTTCAAGCCTCGGCCGGACCAACATCTTTAAATAACTGAGGAGAAGGTGCTGCCTTTATAATTATATCTGCAAACGGTTAGAGCTTCAAGTCTTCTCGGACAAGGACTTAAAACCCAGCCCTTCCTAACCTACGGTAAAAATGGGGGACATAAAAGAACCACTGAGGACGTAAAAAGAAACCCTGGCAGTGACCATCCTCATCCTCACTTCATACTAATCATCTCTCATGCTTGTAAATTGCAAAAAAAGCAATCTGTCATTCACAACTCAATGTAAAGCGCCTTTGATTATATCATCATTATCATCAATCTTGACCTCTTCATGTCCGCTAGTCTCTCCCTCACGTGTCTCTTTGTTCATTATCTTCCTTTCAAGTCACTATGCCCATATTCCATCAAAATGTTCCTTTCATAGACATATCGCTTGCGAGGGATAAAAAAAATATTTTACAAACACCACTCCCATTGAGGGGCCCTTCCGAGAGGTTCCCGGCTCCACACGTACTATCACTAATTCTATATTCACCACATACAGACACTCAACGCACATATTCTTTTTTAAGAAGGGAGAAACTCGAAAACAAAGAGAAAATCCTCGCGTCAAAAAACTCAACTCTCAACTCTATGATCCAGTCTGGGCCGGGGCGATGAGAGGCGAACAGTAAATCACTATATCTCACTTTCATGTCCATATGTCCATAATATACGCACAAAGTCTCAGTCTCCATCTCATGTTCCTAGGGACCTCTTGAACCTCCCTTACGCTATATTCTTACAAGGTGTAGGTTTTTGAATCTTCATGTCCCTATGGCAACCTAGCAACAACAACATTTCCACCATTGTCCCTCTATCAAAGATTAGAGATATTTTGAAAACAAAAGATTCCATATATGGTCAGAACCAATTAAATAACACAATAGAGATAGATTAGCGCTGGACATTCTAAATTCAATAGAAACGTTTTGAACCGGGAATTTGACTTTCACGAGGAACAGCTTTATTTGAATTTCGGAAAAATCTAGTAAGGACCCAAATCCCCTGAACATTTCCTACATTTATTATTGCCTCACGCCTTTGATAAAATGTATCGTGTTTCCCTTTGTACGTTGGGGTACCCTGAACATATCTCCTGAACACATCATGCTCCAGGAATAATATGAACGCATATTTTACATGTGATCCTTTTCAAGAATCACCTGGTAATATCTCTTTCGTCAGTCATGTACCCTTGCCTTAAAATCTTCTGAACACATGCCGTACATGCATAATGACTTAAAATGCGAATTTACTTTTACTCAGAAGAAGGCTTCAAAAAAGGTGTCCATGCGATACGGCTGTTTTATATGCGACATGTGATACGACTGTTTTTAATGCGACATGTGATACGGCTGTTTTATATGTGACATGTGATACGGCTGCTTTATCTGTGACATGTGATACGGCTGTTTTATATGTGACATGTTATACGGCTGTTTTATATGTGACATGTGATACGGCTGTTTTATATGCGACATGTGACATATGCGACATATGCGACGAAACCTTAGATCCCATTCATGCAAGAGCAGCACGATTCATTCATCACCAAGAAAACCTTCAAAAATTAAACTAGTTACCAATCTCTTACATCTACAAAAGACGCCTTCTTCTTTTGATTTATGATGTTCTTCAAGATAAAGTTCCATACTCCATGAAGTCCCTCTTTAAAGTGAAGACAAAAGCAAGATCTTCCCGTAGGGGAAACCAAGTTGAAGTCCCAGGAGTAAAACATGAAGTTGGAAAAGGGACAATTCAATATAGAGGTCCAGTTATATGGAACTTTATGAACAGAATTGTTAATTTAGAATCAAGTGTTTGTAAAGATAATTTTAAACAAATTATTCTTTAATTTTCTAAAGACATTAATAATTTTTCATTCAGGGCTTCTTTAATAGCGAAAAAAGATGATGATTTTCGATATTTGAGTATTTAGTATTAATTTATTTATTGGATTTCTATTTATTTATCTATTGAATAATTATAACGATTAAAGTTTAATTGATTTTCTATATTCTTATCTTTTAGAAATTTCTAATTAGTTATTTATATATTATTGTAATTAGTTAGACAGCAGGTCCACATCAGCCTGTGGCTGCGCGCGTAGTTTAGTTAACCTGCTTAACAAATAAAAGTATGTATGTATGTATGTATGTACATGTGATATGTCTGTTTTATATGCGACATGTGATACGGCTGTTTATATGCGACATGTGATATGACTGTTTTATGTGCGACATGTGATATGACTGTTTATCTGTGACACGTGATATGACTGTTTTATATGCGACATGTGATATGACTGTTTATCTGTGACATGTGATACGGCTGTTTATATGTGACACGTGATATGTCTGTTTTATGTGCGACATGTGATATGACTGTTTATCTGTGACATGTGATATGACTGTTTATCTGTGACATGTGATACGGCTGTTTATATGTGACACGTGATATGTCTGTTTTATGTGCGACATGTGATATGACTGTTTATCTGTGACAAGTGATACGGCTGTTTATATGTGACACGTGATACGGCTGTTTATCTGTGACATGTGATATGACTGTTTTATATGCAACATGTGATATGACTGTTTATATGCGACATGTGATACGGCTGTTTTTAATGCGACATGTGATACGGCTGTTTTATATGTGACATGTGATACGGCTGTTTTATATGCGACATGTGATACGGCTGTTTTATATGTGACATGTGATACGGCTGTTTTCTATGTGACATGTGATACGGCTGTTTATATGTGACACGTGATACGGGTGTTTATATGTGACACGTGATATGACTGTTTATATGTGACACGTGATACGGCTTACACCGTGTAACAACCCAGCTTTGTCAAACTTTCGTCGCGAGAAAGATTCACGAAAAGTAGAACTGCTTTCTACTTCTACGACCCAAAGTTTCAGTACGAAATTGAACAATTCAGTTTTGTAACATCCCCAGGACAAGTTTCACCTAAACGTTAAGTGTATGCTACATCGAGTGTATAAGGAGATTAAAAAAATCACGCGCGGATTTAACTAAAATATAGATCTAACACGAACTTCTACCGTAATGCCTCAGTGGCCGAGCGGTTGAGATCGGGAACCGGAGGGGTCAGTGGTTAACCCAAGTGAGATAGATTTCTTAATCTGCTTATATACTCGATGTAGCATACGCTTGACATACAGATCTTTACCGAGTGACAAAAACACATATCATCAACACCAACAACATCAAACTTATATTGCAAGCCTTTATTTTAAAACAATTTGTACTGGAATTTAATTTAAACGAAAAAGTACAAGAATGACGACTATCATACTTGAAATTTAAACTGAAAATTTCATTTCTTTTTGTAAATGTTATTAATGTTTTACATAGAGATACCGGTTAAGAGTCCAGGATTTAACTGCTTGTCCTACAAGCCCTTCATTCATCGTGATGTTAACTATGGGTGGTCAAGCATCCATTACTTTCAGCCTTATACTAAAGTCTGTTTCACCATAGTTCAGGTTGGCTCAGAACAGACGGGACTGGATAACCTTCCCTGCTACCCAGACGTGCAAGAAAAAAAGCGTAATTGGGACTCTCAAATATTAACTCTGTTTAAAAGATAAACTCCCCTAATGGCTTCTACTGCAAATTATTTATATTATTCTTGTAATTTATGTCAAATTAATGACAGGGCTTGCAAAGCATCATTCTCTGAAAGTGCATCAAAACGTCTTCGAGAAGAGCCTTTTAACAGGAGTATCTAAAAAGGTGAACAAAATACAGAAAAAGTCAAAGTCAATGAATTGCACAAGTCACGTCATTGATTTTGGGCGCAATATCATTTTCAGTATCACTATCAAGTTCGATTGCCGAACGTTCGATTAACTAAGCCGGGAATACACATATTTCAAAAATCGTTGTCGGTTAGATATCTGAAATCAGAAATCTGAGAAAGATTGGAATTGTGGGGGACTGTTTTCTCGTTGGAAATTCAATATACACTTACTCAGATAGCTTGCCAGCGCAGGTCATCGATTAAAGTTTGTATATCAAGATATTAATTTTTCGCGAACTGCTTATTAAAACCACAAACAATTTACAGCTTACAACCAACATTACCTTTCGATCTCAGATTTCGGATCTCCGATCGACAAGGTTTTTTGAAATAAGTGTATAGGATCGTGAGTTTTGATTGTTATTGTCATTTCCGCAGTAGCACCTTTTAGCTGGAGTATCGAAAAATCGAAACAAATGATCGAAATCTAATTGCTTGGAATTGGATGAAATCGCAAGTTTGAAAGCAATAAAAATTCATCGAAAATATATACAAAGAAAAATTTAATGTCCATTACGCATGGAAATTCTCAATTTGGACATATTTATTATTCTGACTTTAGAAAGTGTTGAACGACGATTCTTGGTAAATAATCAGCGATGCCGTACATGACTTCATATCCGTGATCCCTTTCGTTCTAAAAGTACAGGCATTAGGCTTTTGAGCGAAAACGGTGTTTCATTTAGCTATAAGCAAGGTTGTGCAATTTGCATCGAAAAAAGGAAAAAAAATTAATGTTGTTCTGGGTTAATCAGAAAACAAATATTTCTCAGAGTGTCAGTATTATGGCATACATTGCATTAATAATCATTTTCTTACCACCGACTCCTGAGTTAGTGCCACTGATGTGACTTCCTGAGTTGCTATTCCCGTTGTTGCTTCCACCTCCATAACCCCAATATCTTTTAGCAGGAGCATCTACATATATAATGAACGGTGGAATTAATACTTGCATACTGTGCTCTTACTTGTGTAACTTAACAACTAGTGCTCTTTTCTCCATTGATATATTTGTTCTGGGTCAATCAGAAAACATATATTTCTCAGAGTGTCAGTATTATGGTATACTTTGCATTGATAATCATTTTCTTACCACCGACTGCTGAGTTAGGTGAAAGGACGTAAGGTCTTGAGTGCCAATTCACGTGGGTGTTTACACCTCGATAACCTCCATAAGGATAATACCTTTTAGCAGGAGCATCTAATTATATAATGAACGGTGGAATTAATACTCGCATACTGTGCTCTTACTTGTGTAACTTAACAACTAGTGCTCTTTTCTCCATTTATACATTTGTCTTGGGTCAATCAGAAAACATATATTTCTCATAGTGTCAGTATTATAGTATACATTGCATTAATAATCATTTTCTTACCACCGACTCCAGAGTTAGTGCCACTGATGTGACTTCCTGAGTTGCTATTCCCGTTGTTGCTTCCACCTCCATAACCTCCATAACCATAATACCTTTTAGCAGGAGCATCTAATTATATAATGAACGGTGGAATTAATACTCGCATACTGTTCTCTTACTTGTGTAACTTAACAACTAGTGCTCTTTTCTCCATTGATATATTTGTTCTGGGTCAATCAGAAGACATATATTTCTCAGAGTGTCAGTATTATGGGATACATTGCATTGATAATCATTTTCTTACCACCGACTCCAGAGTTAGTTCCACTGATGTGACTTCCTGAGTTGCTATTCCCGTTGTTGCTTCCACCTCCATATCGTCCACAACCCCAACATCTTTTAGCAGGAGCATCTAAATATATAATGAATGGTGGAATTAATACTCGCATACTGGGCTCTTGCTTGTGTAACTTAACAAACTAGTGCTCTTTTCTCCATTTAGTATTTGTTCTGGGTCAATCAGAAAACATATATTTCTCAGAGTGTCAGTATTTTGGTATACATTGCATTAATAATCATTTTCTTACCACCGACTCCTGAGTTAGTGCCACTGATATGACTTCCTGAGTTGCTATTCCCGTTGTTGCTTCCACCTCCACAACCCCAACATCTTTTAGCAGGAGCATCTACATATATAATGATCGGTGAAATTAATACTCGCATACTGTGCTCTTACTTGTGTAACTAAAGAACTAGTGCTCTTTTCTCCATTTATATATTTGTTCTGGGTCAATCAGAAAACATATATTTCTCAGAGTGTCAGTATTATGGGATACATTGCATTAATAATCATTTTCTTACCACCGACTCCTGAGTTAGTGCCACTGATGTGACTTCCTGAGTTGCTATTCCCGTTGTTGCTTCCACCTCCATATCGTCCATAACCATAATATCTTTTAGCAGGAGCATCTAATTATATAATGAACGGTGGAATTAATACTCGCATACTGTGCTCTTACTTGTGTAACTTAACAACTAGTGCTCTTTTCTCCATTTATACATTTGTCTTGGGTCAATCAGAAAACATATATTTCTCATAGTGTCAGTATTATAGTATACATTGCATTAATAATCATTTTCTTACCACCGACTCCTGAGTTAGTGCCACTGATGTGACTTCCTGAGTTGCTATTCCCGTTGTTGCTTCCACCTCCATAACCTCCATAACCATAATACCTTTTAGCAGGAGCATCTAATTATATAATGAACGGTGGAATTAATACTCGCATACTGTGCTCTTACTTGTGTAACTTAACAACTAGTGCTCTTTTCTCCATTGATATATTTGTTCTGGGTCAATCAGAAGACATATATTTCTCAGAGTGTCAGTATTATGGGATACATTGCATTGATAATCATTTTCTTACCACCGACTCCAGAGTTAGTTCCACTGATGTGACTTCCTGAGTTGCTATTCCCGTTGTTGCTTCCACCTCCATATCGTCCACAACCCCAACATCTTTTAGCAGGAGCATCTAAATATATAATGAACGGTGGAATTAATACTCGCATACTGTGCTCTTGCTTGTGTAACTTAACAAACTAGTGCTCTTTTCTCCATTTAGTATTTGTTCTGGGTCAATCAGAAAACATATATTTCTCAGAGTGTCAGTATTTTGGTATACATTGCATTAATAATTATTTTCTTACCACCGACTCCTGAGTTAGTGCCACTGATATGACTTCCTGAGTTGCTATTCCCGTTGTTGCTTCCACCTCCACAACCCCAACATCTTTTAGCAGGAGCATCTACATATATAATGATCGGTGGAATTAATACTCGCATACTGTGCTCTTACTTGTGTAACTAAAGAACTAGTGCTCTTTTCTCCATTTATATATTTGTTCTGGGTCTATCAGAAAACATATATTTCTCAGAGTGTCAGTATTATGGGATACATTGCATTAATAATCATTTTCTTACCACCGACTCCTGAGTTAGTGCCACTGATGTGACTTCCTGAGTTGCTATTCCCGTTGTTGCTTCCACCTCCATATCGTCCATAACCATAATATCTTTTAGCAGGAGCATCTAAATATATAATGAACGGTGGAATTAATACTCGCATACTGTGCTCTTACTTGTGTAACTTAACAACTAGAGCTCTTTTCTCCATTTATATATTAGTTCTGGGTCAATCAGAAAACATATATTTCTCAGAGTGTCAGTATTTTGGTATACATTGCATTGATAATCATTTTCTTACCACCGACTCCAGAGTTAGTTCCACTGATGTGACTTCCTGAGTTGCTATTCCCGTTGTTGCTTCCACCTCCATATCGTCCACAACCCCAACATCTTTTAGCAGGAGCATCTAAATATATAATGAACGGTGGAATTAATACTCGCATACTGTGCTCTTGCTTGTGTAACTTAACAAACTAGTGCTCTTTTCTCCATTTAGTATTTGTTCTGGGTCAATCAGAAAACATATATTTCTCAGAGTGTCAGTATTTTGGTATACATTGCATTAATAATCATTTTCTTACCACCGACTCCTGAGTTAGTGCCACTGATATGACTTCCTGAGTTGCTATTCCCGTTGTTGCTTCCACCTCCACAACCCCAACATCTTTTAGCAGGAGCATCTACATATATAATGATCGGTGGAATTAATACTCGCATACTGTGCTCTTACTTGTGTAACTAAAGAACTAGTGCTCTTTTCTCCATTTATATATTTGTTCTGGGTCTATCAGAAAACATATATTTCTCAGAGTGTCAGTATTATGGGATACATTGCATTAATAATCATTTTCTTACCACCGACTCCTGAGTTAGTGCCACTAATGTGACTTCCTGAGTTGCTATTCCCGTTGTTGCTTCCACCTCCATATCGTCCATAACCATAATATCTTTTAGCAGGAGCATCTAAATATATAATGAACGGTGGAATTAATACTCGCATACTGTGCTCTTACTTGTGTAACTTAACAACTAGAGCTGTTTTCTCCATTTATATATTAGTTCTGGGTCAATCAGAAAACATATATTTCTCTGAGTGTCAGTATTTTGGTATACATTGCATTAATAATCATTTTCTTACCACCAACTCCTGAGTTAGTGCCACTGATGTGACTTCCTGAGTTGCTATTCTCGTTGTTGCTTCCACCTCCATAACGTCCATAACCACAACATCTTTTAGCAGGAGCATCTAAATGTATAATGAACGGTGGAATTAATTCTCGCATCCTTTGCTCTTACTTGCGTAACTTAACAACTAGTGCTCTTTTCTCCATTTATATATTTGTTCTGGGTCAATCAGAAAACATATATTTCTCAGAGTGTCAGTATTATGGTATACATTGCATTAATAATCATTTTCTTACCACCGACTCCTGAATTAGTACCACTGATGTGACTTCCTGAGTTACTATTTCCGTTGTTGTTTCCACCTCCATAACGTCCATAACCATAATATCTTTTAGCAGGAGCATCTAATAATATAATGAACGGTGGAATTAATACTCGCATTCTGTGCTCTTACTTTTGTAACTTAACAACTAGTGCTCTTTTCCCCATTTATTTATTTGTTCTGGGTCAATCAGAAAACATATATTTCTCAGAGTGTCAGTATTATGGTATACATTGCATTAATAATCATTTTCATACCACCGACTCCAGAGTTAGTGCCACTGATGTGACTTCCTGAGTTGCTATTCCCGTTGTTGTTTCCACCTCCATAACGTCCATAACCATAATATCTTTTAGCAGGAGCATCTAAATATATAATGAACAGTGGAATTAATACTCGCACACTGTGCTCTTATTTGTGTAACTTAACAACTAGTGCTCTTTTCTCCATTTATATATTTGTTCTGGGTCAATCAGAAAACACATATTTCTCTGAGTGTCAGTATTTTGGTATACATTGCATTAATAATCATTTTCTTACCACCAACTCCTGAGTTAGTGCCACTGATGTGACTTCCTGAGTTGCTATTCTCGTTGTTGCTTCCTCCTCCATAACGTCCATAACCACAACATCTTTTAGCAGGAGCATCTAAATGTATAATGAACGGTGGAATTAATTCTCGCATCCTTTGCTCTTACTTGCATAACTTAACAACTAGTGCTCTTTTATCCATTTATATATTTGTTCTGGGTCAATCAGAAAACAAATATTTCTCAGAGTGTCGGTATTATAGTATACATTGCATTATTAATCATTTTCATACCACCGACTCCTGAGTTAGTGCCACTGATGTGACTTCCTGAGTTGCTATTCCCGTTGTTGTTTCCACCTCCATAACGTCCATAACCATAATTTCTTTTAGGAGCACCATCTAAATGTATAATGAACGGTGGAATTAATTCTCGCATACTGTGCTCTTACAGAAAAATGGCATATTCCTTTGCTTTTAAATTGGCGAAAGAATTGATTAATGATCTTCCAAACGTGGTAAGTTAAGAAAACATTTTTGGATGTTTAAAGCCCAGTGTTTACTAACCAACAACAATAGCTGATTTAAGCATCATATATGTCAATCAAGACCGTAGCGTGCAAAGAATCAATCCCCCCCCCCCCCCCCTCATAATAATTTCACAACTTGTTTTTTAAGTAAACGTCCAGCTAAATTTGAAACAAGAAAAAAATGATTGTTGGCATTTGTAAATGATGAAAACTCAAAACAAGACATGTGGAAAAGCACATAATTAAAAGAAACCTGTCACATTCTTCATATAATTTGCCTTTAGGTCCTGGCTAAACAATAAAACAAGTTTCCAGAAACATGTTTCCTGCGCGCATTTTCCCCTATGATTCCAAGTTTAGCCACATGCGAAACATTATTGCGCGCAACAAATTTGACTTCCAATGTGCTGTGCGGCAGAAACATTTCATGCTTCCAAAACGCATGAGAACAAAGTTTCCCAATGTTTCCTCGTCTAGTTACGAAATTCTAAAAGTTCGTTACTTCGCAACGCTAGCTCTATCTTGAAGGTGCGCATACGCTAACCGATATTGAGTAAACGTGTTTCCGATGTGTCCTGACAGTTTTGCCACCTTTGGAAACATATTTAAGGAAACATGTTTCCTCGTTTAGCCAGGGCCTTAGAAATTCGTGTCTGAACCTTGTGGATTAAATTTTCGGCTTCTTTTATTAAATCAACTCAGACTTTTAAGTAACTGGTTCTTTTTTTTAAAGTCAGCTCTGTTCTTCATATATATATGTTGAATTTCTATATTTTGCTTGTACATACACTGACGTGATATTATGTTGAATAGATATTCACATGTTCGATGCTGAAGGTCTTTTGCCCATAAAATAAAGAATATTAATTATTAATTATGCTGTTTTGTAAATTTGACAAAAGTTGATACGGTCATATTGGGCGTGGCAAAACGAACCCCCCCACCCCCTTCTCCTCTCCCAATATTTTACCCCTACTACAGGCCTGTATATAGTGACCAACACTCCAAACGAGCTCTGCATTATCTACAGACTTTTTTCGAGTAGCTGGTGCTTGCATCTATCCGATGCAGTGTCAGCCAGGCTTATATGAAAAAAACGTTACGTTGAGCATTCAATATCGTATAGCCATTAAGTCCCGTAGCAGCATCCTTTAGCCGGAGTATCCAAAAATCGAAACAAATGATCGAAATTTAATTGATTGGAATTGAATGAAATCTCAAGTTTGAATGCGATCAAAGTTCATAAAAAAATACACCAATATAATATTCATGTCAGTTCGCTTGGAAAGTTTACTCAGTCTTAGAATGTCTTGAAGTACGTTGTGCAAAAAAAACTGTGCAATTTGGCGTAAAAAACAATGCAAAAAAATTGCAAAAAGATATAATATTAATTGTGAGAGAATGCTGCAACTTTACAACTAGTGCTCTTTTCTCCATTTATATATTTGTAGTGGTTCAATAAAAAAACACAGATATTTCTTTGAGTTCAATATAGTATAAAATGCATTGATAATAATTTTCTTACTTTCTTCCAAAGGAAGAGGCACAGATTGGGTTAAGCAAACCAGTGCAAAGACGAGACAAAGGCCCAAGACACTCTTCTGGTTCATGGTTCAAAGAATGTTTCACAGTCAAATCTATTGATCTAGAAGAAGTAAACAACGTGACACACATTACTAGTGATCTTCAGTTGGTAAGACCTATGATAACCTTTACAAAAGTTTATTAATCCTAAAAATCAGGGATTTATATCGGAATCATTTTTTTTTTCTACAAAGAACGTCTTAGAAATATCAATACTTATATTCAAAATTGTTACCAAACAGGGGTAAGGTGCCCTTAATTATCGTAAAAAGATTTTACACCGTTATGAGTTCCAAAAGTTGCAAACAGCAAAAAGTAAACTGTGGTACTCTACTTACGGTTCAGTCGAGAGAAATTCTCAAAATATTCAGCTCGGTCTACTTGCTTCTTCTCTGCCAAAGTATCCAGAAGTTAGTGGACAAGAATGTTGTTACGTGCTCCTTTTATGTGTTATATCATGAATAATTGCCCTCAATATCACGTTGCGTCAGTCGATCGCTAGAGGGGGGAGAATGACACACGAAATACGCGATCAAGCTGCATTTTTAAATCGGAGAGGAACGAAAGGAATGACAACAAAATACCATTAAAATCGAGGGATAAACATTGACACACAACATATATGGAAACTAGACAATTTGAAACCAAACTTTCGAAGAGGGAGAACATTTAGTTGACATTTCCATGTTCTCATAGATCCTGTCGCGTCCCCCTATGTAAACATGCTAGGACGTCAGAGTTTCTGATAATTATTAATGTTTCCAGATTATGCTCTAATATTATGCTCACATTCTATACCTTTTCTTTTCTTTTCTTTTCTTTTTTTAAATGTTTGTTTAGAGTTGTAGCTACATGGATACACTCGTACATAAAAACAATTTCCTGACTAAGGCCCTCGGAAAAATAATGTTTTACGATATAGCGGCCTTTTACCATTCAAGGACCACATCCTTCGTTAAAATAGAAGCCACAAATTCGTAAAAGTTATTATTAAATGAACCAATATATACCAGCACTAGAAAGAGCATTTTTACTTTACTCATTCTACCAAGATTCATTACTGATGTTTGGTGTTAACTGGCCGATATTTGCAGGCTGGTTCTATAGATCGTATCCACTGCCATACAAACGTCCGTAAATTTTCCTATTCAAAAAATTACTTAGCAAATATGATAATTGGCTAAATCATTTGCGTCAATCCCTACTCCGGATTGGCTCAACAATTCAATTACTATTTGAAAATTTTTTTAAAAATTTCTATCTATTTTGCTTTATTTATCCCAAGGGGGTTCTTCAGAATCAATTTAAAATTCAAAAACATATTTTCAAATTATTATCTTATATCTTTTACCTATTGTTTCTGTTCGTCTGCTTGCAGATTAGACGAATAACATGTAATTATAGAATAAGATATCATTGAATGTTTTTCGCTCGTTTTCACTATACTGAGGTAGCATGCAAACAAACTCTTAAGTTCTTATATAGTATAAATTCCTTTACTATTAATCTTTGCATTAAAAGTATATTAATTTATTTTTCATTTTTATTTATATTGTAAATAAATCATCTGGAATAACCCTTAGGGATATTTTGATAAATCTTATTTTATTTCCATTGTATGTTATATATAATGATTTTATTATGAATTTGATAATGAATTTTATAATGTATCATGTATTTTATATTTCCAAACAGTCTAAGCAGAAACAAGTGTGTTAATAGTTTTAAGCAAACAACGAAAATTTTGATATTTGGTAATTTTTAACCAAAGATGTCCTAAATAAACTTATTCACCGAAGCGTGTAACCAGCGAGTACAACCTTGGATAAATGAGAAAATATTTTTTCGGAAATATTTTTCTCAGTTGCTAACGTTTCCAAAGGCGGCTAAACTGTCGTGAAACATTGGGAAACAATGTTTATAAGCATCGAGCCAGCGTGGAAACAGAAACATTTTTTGACTTCTTGACTTTCACATTAGCTTGTTATGTTACTCTCAAGGTCGACATTACTAGGATACCTGTGGTATCACAGTCGTAAAATGTGTTTGTATTCATGGTTTATCTATCCGAACAGATTTTTCTGCACGAACAAGCGAAGATCAATGAGAAGAGTTGGGTTTCAAGAGTCGGAATTACGATAAGCGATAGTAAAATAAATAAATGGTGGTGCTTATATAGCGCATTTAACATGGTTTCAATGCGCTTTTACATTGAAGTGGAGGACTTTACGGGATGCGTATTAAGGCGCTATTGGCAGCCGTGCAGCTTACAATCATGAGTGATTTATTGGTACTTTAGTGTTATGCCTCCAAATTGGGATAGGCTGTTGAACCGGGAGACAATCCCCTACTCTTTCACGAATTTCTTTTATGTCCCCCATATCTTTGTAGGTTAGGAAGGGTTGGAAGATAGGGCCTAGGGTTTAAAGTCCTTGTCCGAGAAGACTTGAAGGTCTAACCATTTGCAGATATTATTACAAAGGCAGCAACCTTCTCCTCAGTTATTTTAAGACCCTGAGTGTTGGTCTGATTCCAGTCTTGAACCACGACCTCCCACACAACAGACCGACGCTCTTACCAACTGAGCTAACCGGGCCTACCAGGGCCAGTTTTTCATTTTTTCGAGACGTCACGGAATGTTTTATCAGTAGTTTTAGAAGTTCAACCAACTAAATCCCCCATGCATGTTGAAACAATGTCCTCCAGGTATCCCAGTCTACCTTACCTTACCTTCTTTGGATGGAAATCGTCGGTTATGTAAGATCGATCTATTTTGGATAAATCTTTGAGAGATCTTAATTCATCCTAACATTGAAGATCTAGAGAAACTGGTATTTATTGGACATGTTATTATTATACGCACCGTTAACTACTGTTCATGCATTGTGCATTCGACAGGAAGAAATTATACAATGATAAACTTAAACGCTGTCGCTCAAAAAAATAAGTATTTTAGTTCGCCAGCCTTCAGTCGAAATCTATAAAAGCTACCAAATTTATCGGGTTCGTTTAGCGCATGAGAATGAAGATTGGGTAGTTTTGATTTGATGGGAAAATATCCTCAACTTTTCCGGCTCCTGCCATTTAGGAATTTTTGTTTTTTGTTTTTTCCCCTTACTATCCTTATTATTGTATTATAAAAATGCTATAAATCTATCTAAAAACTAACTAGAATTCTAATTCGAATCTAACTCTATAACTCTGGCTCAGATGAACATAGTGCAGCTCAATTGTGATTTCCTTGACTACCAAAACTTTGGCTTAAGAAATCGATAATGGTTACTCTCCAATTAAGGCAATTAAAAACTGAGTGGCTCTCTTTAGCTAGTAGACTAATTTGATGGAAATTGGAGAAATGAGGGGTTTTTGGATTTTGTAAATGTTGTATCTCTACCTCGTATTCCGGCGAGAGGCATTTGCCCTATATTCGCACAGGCATTCGGGGAGTAACATGTTGTCGAGTTAGAATCTGAGCCAGAGTAAGATGCTGGTTGAGCACTAGTTCTCGCCAACTGGAAATTCACACCATTGCATTTACTGTCAAACAATTGAATGACTATTATTCAGAACAAAATTTAGGGAACGTAGACCAAATATAAATCTCCCATTTTCGACGTTAAAGATTTATTCCTCCAGGAGTTAGAAAAAAAAAATAATGTAGTGATACAATAGTGAAATAAGAGAAAAATATCATATGCCCTTGGTAGGATTCGAACCCACGTTTTCGGTATTGTAGTCCGATGTGTTAACCACTACACTACAAGGACCAACCACGCTGGTAACGCAGCCAGAATATGAAATGAAGGGTTTTCGTGAGGATCCCAGAGCGATATTTTTTCTCTATAAGTAAGTTGAACACCGTAAATGTACGCAGATAATAGACATAGTAAAGTAGAAATTATGCGTTCGGCGTGTATATAATGAAGTAGAGAAATAAGAGAAAAATATCATATGCCCTTGGTAGGATTCGAACCAGCGTGGTTGGTCCTTGTAGTGTAGTGGTTAACACATCGGACTAGAATATTTTTCTCTTATTTCTCTACTTCATTATATACACACCGAACGCATAATTTCTACTTTACTAGTGATACAATAGGTAATGTATATATTTAGGCACTGCCTAAAAGCGGAGCTCCCCATACGGAAGTCACAGGGAGAACAATTTGAATGAAACTGAAAGGTAAAAATAAGATAGGTGAAAAAATCTTCAATTATTTTTTATTCTAGATGAAGATAATTTCTACCATAATAAAAACCATGCAGTGATATAGAATCGAAATGCCCTACATTGTTTGATGGTTTTTAGCTTTTTGTTTGTTTTTTGTCGTTTTTTGTTGTTTTTATTTTGCTTTGTCGATTCGTCGAGAAAAAATGCTTGTCAAAAAGTGATAAACGATTGTTTGCTAAACAACACACCTGAATTCTTGAAGAACACTTCTTAATTTTGTTGAGCGTATTGTAAAAAAAAGGCACAATCTTCTCGTATTATTCGGAATTTAATGATACTCCTGATGTATTAAAAGTTCTTAAATTGGACTTACGTCAAGACTCGACCAATTCTGAAAGCCTTCAAAACATCGCTCGTACCTGTAAATAATATATATATTTAGGCACTGCCTAAAAGCGGAGCTCCCGATACGGAAGTCAAAGGGAGAACAATTTGAATGAAACTGAAAGTTAAAGATAAGATAGGGGGGAAAATCTTCAATTTTTTTTTATTCGAGCTGAAGATCATTTCTCCCATAATAAAAACCATGCAGTGAAATCGAATCGAAATGCACAACATTGCTTTTTTTCCCGCGAGTATATACTCTCCCACTTAGGAATTTTGTACACAACTCACCACCACCCCCCGGGGCTAGTTTTGCTCTTGTAAGATTTTTCGACAATTTTTTCCAAAAAACCCGACATTTTTAGGCTTTGAATCTCTTTTATTTAAAAAAAAAAACGAAAGATAACTACAGATAATCCAATACAATATCAAGTTTAGTAAAATTTACCTCGGATGTCTTTCATTGACGTTGAAATCAAGACCAAAAAACAGACTTGAAAACTGGTTAAGGTTGAGCAAAGTATATATAAGCTTACTTTAATAATTACGTCTTTTACAGAACGAGACGTTTTACATTCAGTTAAACTTGACAAGAACAACTGAGACAAAATAGAAAATAAAGGCAATGCAAAAAGGCAATGCAAAATGACGAATTTTTTGGTCAGTAAATTGGCGTTTGTAAATGTTTTTGAATATTTTTTACGGCTTTTTAAAGTGAAAGTCTAGCTCTTTCTACAACAACATCTCTCAACAACACAAATTTAAGCTCATTTTTATAATCAGACTTGCTCGAATAGCTTAATAAACAGTCGAATATTTGGTGTCAATTTATATTTCATTCAATACTTAAATAAATTATCTGTAGAAATAAAATTATTAAATGAAAGTCTTCGTTGTTTTGAAGATGGGACCCCGCGATAGGAGGCGAATCTTTCTTGAACGAAAAACATACGATAGTTCGTGGTTAAAAACAACGTTTTACAACGTTAACCGAATTGCTAAAGATTTACAAAGCTAAATAAAGGACGAGTATTTGTTGTAATATGCTCTTCATGTTATATTCACTCCAACATTAAAATAAATTAAGCTTATCTACAGAAATAATAAAAGCTTTGAGGTAAAGTCTTTGATTTGTCGATTCGTCGAGAAAAAATTAAATGCTTGTCAAAAAATAATAAACGATTGTTTGCTAAACAACACACCTGAATTTTTTGGAGAACACTTCTTAATCCATCTTTGGGAGCTGGGATCTTTGGGAGCGGGAGCTCCGCTATAATTAAATTATTCTCTATATGATTATGTTGCTTTTCAGGGTAAATTTATCAAGAACTCTGATAATCACATTTTTTCAGAGCAAAATGGCTTTAATTTAGAACTATTTCTTCCTTTATTCGCTTTTCATTTTTCTCTTCTGGTAAATAAAATCTACGGGTGATTACTGGTAAGTGACGTTTTCAGCAGTTTTTGTCTTACTGTGAAAAGCTCACCGCACGAACACGGTCGTGACAGGGCGACAAGACAGATACGCCATTGACATTACTCTCCATCCAATCTACTTTTGGACTGCTATATTGTTACACTTTTCAACTCCCCTATGATTTTCCGAACACAAACGAAAAATTGCATTGGTGTCCACGCCGTGTTTGTGCTCAAACACGGCACAAATACGAAAAAAAAATTGAAAAATAGTTGAAAAGTGTAACACTATAGCAGTCGTCCTGAATATTGAAATTATGCAAATTAGGAATTGTGATACCATATTTGGAATTTTGGTTTCAAGATGGCCGCATGAAACATGAACTATGCTAAATTTTCCAACTCTCTGTGGAGATTTACCAAATCCTCCAATAAAGAAAGGTTTATTTGCGATATCTGTCTTTAATTCGGTTTTGGGAAATTTTGGAAGCAGGAAGACGTTAATAAGTGGGAAGAACTTTGTAGGGGAGGAAAATGCATATATATTCTGGAATGTCGTACTAAAGAATGTATGGCTGTTACACGATTTAAATTTGTTATGGGTTTCCACCATGTATTTTTTATACAATTTTAATTCCAACATTTGACTACTTTTAAGAGTTTGTCTAGTTCTAAGTAAACGCTGTATTAAAGGAAATGCCTTATCCGCTTATTGAATTAATTCCACCACTGGCAGCCCAACTACGGAATATTTCACCTGGATAGGAAAATTGCACGCTCAGAAAAGATGCGCATGAATGGACGATTGCATAACATAAATCATATTATGCTGTGATTTTTCTGAGCTTGGATCCTGCAGACGTATAGGCCGTTGGGGAACTGGGCTCGCATATGCGAAGGATGGATTCTATTCCATTGGATAAATTTCCTGGATAAAAATACACGGAATAGAGATTTAGACATGGAATAGTGCAACAGAGCCTTGGATGAGGTTGGGGTGGATGCATGAATGAACGGAAGCGGGAAGGTTAGAAAGACGAAAACACGGGTGTACGGACGTACGGATATACATATAAATGAATGGGATTTAACAGTGGCATTTCTACAGAGTAGCTATTCATCCACTGTAATTCCAATTGGAATTTATTAGTTGATTTTTGTTTAGTGAGGAAAGCCGGAGGACCCGGTAAACCCTCGAAGCAAATCAACAAACATTTCTACTCACATACGACACCGAGCTCACCGGGTCGCATTGGTGAGAGGCGAGCACTCTCACCGCTACGCCACCCATGCTTCCCATCTGGTATACGGCTGTGGATGTATTAATAAATAGATAATCTAGACCATGCATTCCCATTTTATTTTAAAAGTTAATAAGTTGATTTGCTTTTGAAAATAAAACTGAAATATCATTTTTGATTTATCTACAGTGTACAGGCCACCCCAGTGAGTCCAGCTAACGTAAGGCAAATATGGCTAATAATGAATAATTAAAGTACATCATTGAGGCTGTTTAAATAAAAAGGCATCAATTAAAAATGAAAGATGCCTGAAAAATTGAATGAAATATAATTGTCATCATCCAAATAATTCTTTCCTTTTCGCTCTTGACCTCTTCATGTCCGCTTTGACTATCACGCGGAAGAGCTTTTTTGAATTTCGGAAAAATCTCCTAAGGAGCCAAATCCTCTGAACATTCCCTAATTTTCTCATGCCTCTCTCCTTTGATAAAGTGCATCATGTTTCCCTTTGTAAACTGGGATACCCTGAACATATCTCCTGAATATATCATGCTCCAGGAATACCTTAACACATATTCTACATGTAACCTTTTTCAAGAATCTCCAGATAATATCTCTTTCGTCAGTCATGTACCCTTGCCCTATAATCTCCTGAACACATTCCGTACATGCATTAACGTACAATGATTTAAAATACGGATTTACTTTTAATAAGAAGAAGGCTTCTGAACGAAGGCTTTTTAAACAAATTTTCAAAAAAGGTGTCATGTGAAACGGCTGTTTTTTATGTGACATGTGATACGGCTGTTTATATGTGACACGTGATACGGGTGTTTATATGTGACACGTGATATGACTGTTTATATGTGACACGTGATATGGCATACACCGTGTAACAACCCAGCTTTGTCAAACTTTCGTCGCGAGAAAGATTCACGAAAAGTAGAACTGTTTTCTACTTCTACAACCCAAAGTTTCAGTGCGAAATTAAACAATTGAGTTTTGTAACATCCCCGGGACAAGTTTCACCTAAACGTTAAGTGTATGCTACATCGAGTGTATAAGGAGATCACGCGCGAATTTGATTAAAATATAGATCTAACACGAACTTCTACCGTAATGCCTCAGTGGCCGAGTGGTTGAGATCGGAAACCGGAGTGGTCAGTGGTTAACCCAAGTGAGATAGATTTCTTAATCTGCTTATACACTCGATGTAGCATACGCTTGACATACAGATCTTTACCGAGTGACAAAAACACATATCATCAACACCCTGACAACATCAAACTTATATTGCAAGCCTTTATTTTGAAACAATTTGTACTGGAATTTAAATTAAACGAAAAAGTACAAGAATGAAGACCATCATACTTGTGATTTAAACTGAAAATTTCATTTCTTTTTGTAAATGTTATTATTGTTTTACATAGAAATACCGGTTAAGAGTCCAGGATTTAACTGCTTGTCCTACAAGCCCTTCATTCATCGTGATGCTAACTATGGGTGGTCAAGCATCCATTACTTTCAGCCTTATACTAAAGTCTGTTTCACCATAGTTCAGGCTGGCTCAGAACAGACGGGACTGGATAACCTTCCATGCTACCCAAACGTGCAAGAAAAAAGCGTAATTGGGACTCTCAATATTTACTCTGTTTAAAAGATAAACTCCCCTAATGGCTTCTACTGCAAATTATTTATATTATTCTTGTAATTTATGTCAAATTAATGACAGGGCTTGCAAAGCATCATTCTCTGAAAGTGCATCAAAACGATTTCGAGAAGAGCCTTTTAACAGGAGTATCTAAAAAGGTGAAAAAAATACAGAAAAATTCAAAGTCAATGAATTGCACAAGTCACGTCATTGATATTGTGCGCAATATCATTTTCAGTATCACTATCAAGTTCGATTGCCGAACGTTCGATTAACTAAGCCGGGAATACACATATTTCAAAAATCGTTGTCGGTTAGATATCTGAAATCAGAAATCTGAGAAAGATTGGAATTGTGGGGGACTGTTTTCTCGTTGGAAATTCAATATACACTTACTCAGATAGCTTGCCAGCGCAGGTCATCGATTAAAGTTTGTATATCAAGATATTAATTTTTCGCGAACTGCTTATTAAAACTACAAACAATTTACAGCTTCCAACCAACATTACCTTTCGATCTCAGATTTCGGATCTCCGATCGACAAGGTTTTTTGAAATAAGTGTATAGGATCGTGAGTTTTGATTGTTATTGTCACTTCCGCAGTAGCATCTTTTAGCTGGAGTATCAAAAAATCGAAACAAATGATCGAAATTTAATTGCTTGGAATTGAATGAAATTGCAAGTTTGAAAGCAATAAAAGTTCATCGAAAATATATACAAAGAAAAATTTAATGTCCATTACGCATGGAAAGTTCTCAACTTGGACATATTTATTATTCTGACTTTAGAAAGTGTTGAACGACGATTCTTGGTAACTTACAGCGATGCTGTACATGACCACATATCCGTGATCCCTTTCGTTCTAAAAGTACAGGCATTAGGCTTTTCAGCGAAAACGGTGTTTCATTTAGCTATAAGTAAGGTTGTGCAATTTGCATCGAAAATGGAAAGAAATTAATGTTGTCCTGATTCAATCAGAAAACAGATATTTCTCAGAGTGTCAGTATTATGGTATACATTGCATTAATAATCATTTTCTTACCACCGACTACTGAGTTAGTTCCACTGATGTGACTGATAAAAGTTGGTATTCACGTGGTTGCTTCCACCTATATAACCTCCATAACCATTAATTCTTTTAGCAGGAGCATCTAATTACATAATGAACGGTGGAATTAATACTCGCATACTGTGCTCGTACTTGTGTAACTTAACAACTAGTCCTTTTTTTTTCCAATTATATATTTGTTCTGGGTCAATCAGAAAACATATATTTCTCAGAGTGTCAGTGTTATGGGATACATTGCATTAATAATCATTTTCTTACCACCGACTCCTGAGTTAGTGCCACTGATGTGACTTCCTGAGTTGCTATTCCCGTTGTTGCTTCCACCTCCATATCGTCCATAACCATAATATCTTTTAGCAGGAGCATCTAATTACATAATGAGCGGTGGAATTAATACTCGCATACTGTGCTCTTACTTGTGTAACTTAACAACTAGTGCTCTTTTCTCTATTTATATATTTGTTCTGGGTCAATCAGAAAACATATATTTCTCAGAGTGTCAGTGTTATGGGATACATTGCATTAATAATCATTTTCTTACCACCGACTCCTGAGTTAGTGCCACTGATGTGACTTCCTGAGTTGCTATTCCCGTTGTTGCTTCCACCTCCATATCGTCCATAACCATAATATCTTTTAGCAGGAGCATCTAATTACATAATGAACGGTGGAATTAATACTCGCATACTGTGCTCTTACTTGTGTAACTTAACAGCTAGTGCTCTTTTCTCCATTTATATATTTGTTCAGGGTCAATCAGAAAACATATATTTCTCAGAGTGTCAGTATTTTGGTATACATTGCATTAATAATCATTTTCTTACCACCGACTCCTGAGTTAGTGCCACTGATATGACTTCCTGAGTTGCTATTCCCGTTGTTGCTTCCACCTCCACAACCCCAACATCTTTTAGCAGGAGCATCTACATATATAATGATCGGTGGAATTAATACTCGCATACTGTGCTCTTACTTGTGTAACTTAACAACTAGTGCTCTTTTCTCCATTTATATATTTGTTCTGGGTCAATCAGAAAACATATATTTCTCAGAGTGTCAGTATTATGGTATACATTGCATTAATATTCATTTTCTTACCACCGACTCCTGAGTTAGTGCCACTGATGTGACTTCCTGAGTTGCTATTCCCGTTGTTGTTTCCACCTCCATATCGTCCATAACCATAATATCTTTTAGCAGGAGCATCTAAATATATAATGAACGGTGGAATTAATACTCGCATACTGTGCTCTTACTTGTGTAACTTAACAACTAGTGCTCTTTTCTCCATTTATATATTTGTTCTGGGTCAATCAGAAAACATATATTTCTCAGAGTGTCAGTATTTTGGTATACATTGCATTAATAACCATTTTCTTACCACCAACTCCTGAGTTAGTGCCACTGATGTGACTTCCTGAGTTGCTATTCTCGTTGTTGCTTCCACCTCCATAACGTCCATAACCACAACATCTTTTAGCAGGAGCATCTAAATGTATAATGAACAGTTGAATTAATACTCGCATCCTTTGCTCTTACTTGCGTAACTTAACAACTAGTGCTCTTTTCTCCATTTATATATTTGTTCTGGGTCAATCAGAAAACATATATTTCTCAGAGTGTCAGTATTATGGTATACATTGCATTAATAATCATTTTCTTACCACCGACTCCTGAATTAGTACCACTGATGTGACTTCCTGAGTTACTATTTCCGTTGTTGTTTCCACCTCCATAACGTCCATAACCATAATATCTTTTAGCAGGAGCATCTAATAATATAATGAACGGTGGAATTAATACTCGCATACTGTGCTCTTACTTGTGTAACTTAACAACTAGTGCTCTTTTCCTCCATTTATTTATTTGTTCTGGGTCAATCAGAAAACATATATTTCTCAGAGTGTCAGTATTATGGTATACATTGCATTAATAATCATTTTCATACCACCGACTCCAGAGTTAGTGCCACTGATGTGACTTCCTGAGTTGCTATTCCCGTTGTTGTTTCCACCTCCATAACGTCCATAAGCATAATATCTTTTAGCAGGAGCATCTAAATATATAATGAACAGTGGAATTAATACTCGCACACTGTGCTCTTATTTGTGTAACTTAACAACTAGTGCTCTTTTCTCCATTTATATATTTGTTCTGGGTCAATCAGAAAACACATATTTCTCTGAGTGTCAGTATTTTGGTATACATTGCATTAACAATCATTTTCTTACCACCAACTCCTGAGTTAGTGCCACTGATGTGACTTCCTGAGTTGCTATTCTCGTTGTTGCTTCCACCTCCATAACGTCCATAACCACAACATCTTTTAGCAGGAGCATCTAAATGTATAATGAACGGTGGAATTGATACTCGCATCCTTTGCTCTTACTTGCATTACTTAACAACTAGTGCTCTTTTATCCATTTATATATTTGTTCTGGGTCAATCAGAAAACAAATATTTCTCAGAGTGTCGGTATTTTAGTATACATTGCATTATTAATCATTTTCATACCACCGACTCCTGAGTTAGTGCCACTTATGTGACTTCCTGAGTTGCTATTCCCGTTGTTGTTTCCCCCTCCATAACGTCCATAACCATAATTTCTTTTAGGAGCACCATCTAAATGTATAATGAACGGTGGAATTAATTCTCGCATACTGTGCTCTTACAGAAAAATGGCATATTCCTTTGCTTTTAAATTGGCGAAAGAATTGATTAATGATCTTCCAAACGTGGTATGTTAAGAAAACATTTTTGGATGTTTAAAGCCCAGTGTTTACTAACCAACAACAAAAGCTCATTTAAGCATCATGTATAGGCGAACAACTGCATTCATCAGATATAAGTGTAAATCAAGACCGTAGCGTGCAAAGAGGCAATCCCCCCCCCCCCTCTTAATAATTTCACAACTTGTTTTTTAAGTAAACGTCCAGCTAAATTTGAAACAAGAAAAAAATGATTGTTGGCATTTGTAAATGATGAAAACTCAAAACAAGACATGTGGAAAAGCACATAATTAAAAGAAACCTGTCACATTCTTCATATAATTTGCCTTTAGGTCCTAGCTAAACAATAAAACAAGTTTCCAGAAACATGTTTCCTGCGCGCATTTTCCCCTATGATTCCAAGTTTAGCCACATGCGAAACATTATTGCGCGCAACAAATTTTACAAAAGCCAAAAATGTTTCTGCTGTGCAGCAGAAACATTTCATGCTTCCAAAACGCATGAGAACAAAGCTTCCCAATGTTTCATCGTCTAGCTACGAAATTCAACATTCTTAAAGTTCGTTACTTAGCAACGCTAGCTCTATCTTGAAAGTGCGCTTACGCTAACCGATATTGAGTAAACGTGTTTCCGATGTGTCCTGGCAGTTTTGCCACCTTTGGAAACATATTTAAGGAAACATGTTTCCTCGTTTAGCCAGGGCCTTAGAAATTCGTGTTTGAACCTTGTCGATTACATTCTCGGCTTATTTTATTAAATCAACTCGGACTTTTAAGTAACTGGTTCTTTTTTTTTTAAGTCAGCTCTGTTCTTCATTTATATATGTTGAATTTCTATGTTTTGCTTGTACATACACTGACGTGATATTATATTGAATAGATATTCACATGTTCGATGCTGAAGGTCTTTTGCCCATAAAATAAAGAATTTTAATCATTAATTATGCTGTTTTGTAAATTTGACAAAAGTTGATACGGTCATATGGGGCGTGGCAAAACGAACCCCCCCACCCCCTTCTCCTCTCCCAATATTTTTACCCCTACTACAGGCCTGTATATAGTGACCAACACTCCAAACGAGCTCTGCATTATCTACAGACTTTTTTCGAGTAGCTGGTGCTTGCATCTATCCGATGCAGTGTCAGCCAGGCTTATATGAAAAAAACGTTACGTTGAGCATTCAATATCGTATAGCCATTAAGTCCCGTAGCAGCATCCTTTAGCCGGAGTATCCAAAAATCGAAACAAATGATCGAAATTTAATTGATTGGAATTGAATGAAATCTCAAGTTTGAATGCGATCAAAGTTCATAAAAAAATACACCAATATAATATTCATGTCAGTTCGCTTGGAAAGTTTACTCAGTCTTAGAATGTCTTGAAGTACGTTGTGCAAAAAAAACTGTGCAATTTGGCGTAAAAAACAATGCAAAAAAATTGCAAAAAGATATAATATTAATTGTGAGAGAATGCTGCAACTTTACAACTAGTGCTCTTTTCTCCATTTATATATTTGTAGTGGTTCAATAAAAAAACACAGATATTTCTTTGAGTTCAATATAGTATAAAATGCATTGATAATAATTTTCTTACTTTCTTCCAAAGGAAGAGGCACAGATTGGGTTAAGCAAACCAGTGCAAAGACGAGACAAAGGCCCAATACACGTTTCTGGTCCATGGTTCAAAGAATGTTTCACAGTCAAATCTATTGATCTAGAAGAAGTAAACAACGTGACACAAATTACTAGTGATCTTCAGTTGGTAAGACCTATGATAACCTTTACAAAGTTTACTAATCCTAAAAATCAGGAATTTATATCGGAATCTTTTTTTAAATCTTCATAGAACGTCTTAGAAATATCAATACTTATATTTAAAATTGTCACCAAACAGGGGTAGGGTGCCCTTAATTATCGTAAAACGATTTTACACCGTTATGAGTTCCAAAAGTTGCAAACAGCAAGAAGTAAACTGTGGTACTCTACTTACGGTTTAGTCGAGAGAAATTCTCAAAATATTCAGCTCGGTCTACTTGCTTCTTCTCTGCCAAAGATCCAGTAGTTAATGGACAAGAATGTCGTTACGTGCTCCTTTTATGTGTTATATCATGAATAATTGCCCTCAATAACACGTCGCGTCAGTCGGTCGCTAGAGGGGGGAGAATGACAGCACGAAATACGCGATCAAGCTGCATTTTTAAATCGGAGAGGAACGGAAGGAATGACAACAAAATACCATTAATATCGAGGGATAAACATTGACACACAACATATATGGAAACTAGACAATTTGAAACCAAACTTTCGAAGAGGGAGAACATTTAGTTGACATTTCCATGTTCTCATAGATCCTTTCACGTCCCCCTATGTAAACATGCTAGGACGTCAGAGTTTCTGATAGATATTAATGTTTCCAGATTATGCTCTAATATTATGCTCACATTCTATGCCTTTTCTTTTCTTTTCTTTTCTTTTTTAAAAATGTTTGTTTAGAGTTGTAGCTACATGGATACACTCGTACATTAAAACAATTTCCTGACTAAGGCCCTCGGGAAAATATTGTTTTACGATATAGCGGCCTTTTACCATTCAAGGACCACATCCTTCGTTAAAACAGAAGCCACAAATTCGTAAAAGTTATTATTAAATGAACCAATATATACCAGCACTAGAAAGAGCATTTTTACTTTACTCATCCTACCAAGATTCATTACTGATGTTTGGTGTTAACTGGCCGAGATTTGCAGGCTGGTTCTATAGATCGTATCCACTGCCATACAAACGTCCGTAAATTTTCCTATTCAAAAAAATACTTAGCAATTATGATAATTGGCTAAATCATTTGCGTCAATCCCTACTCCGGCTTGGCTCAACAATTCAATTACTATACTATTTTGGTTTATTTATCCCAAGGGGGTTCTTCAGAATCAATTTCAAATTCAAAAACATATTTTCAAATTATTATCTTATATCTTTTACCTATTGTTTCTGTTCGTCTGCTTGCGGATTAGACTAATAACATGTAATTATAGAATAAGATATAGTTGATAAGCCCCGCTTACACTAGCGATTTTTGAGGTGATTTTGCTGCGATTTTTTCCATAATAAATAATGGTAAAGAATTTACTCGTAAAGTTTATTTCAGGATACCAAGATTTTCCTAGACGAATGTCTCTTTTGAAGCAAGGGACAAAAGATTTCATATTATTTTTTTGTGAGTAGACTTTAGGCTAAACTGGAAAACATCGAAGAAGGAAGCGCACACGTTCGTTTAGTATCCAGGCCTTTTTTCACATTAGCTTGTTATGTTACTCTCAAGGTCGACATTACTGGGATACCTGTGGTATCACAGTCGTAAAATGTCTTTGTATTCATGGTTCATCTACCCGAACAGTTTTTTCTGCACGAACAAGCGAAGATCGATGAGGAGAGTTGGGTTTCCAGAGTCAGAATTACGATAAGCGATAGTAAAATAAATAAATAAATAAATGGTGGTGCTTATATAGCGCATTTCACATGGTTTCAATGCGCTTTTACATTGCAGTGGAGGACATTACGGGCTGCATATTTAGGCGCTATTAGCAGCCGTGCAGCTTACAATCATGAGTGATTTATTAGTACTTTAGTGTTATGCCTCCAAATTGGGATAGGCTGTTGAACCGGGAGACAATCAACTACTCTTTCACAAATAATTCAACAGGTTCTTTTATGTCCCTTTAGGTTAGGAAGGGTTGGGAGACAGGGCCTACGGTTTAAAGTCCTTGTCCGAGAAGACTTGAAGGTCTAACCATTTGCAGATATTATTACAAAGGAAATAGCCTTCTCCTCAGTTATTTTAAGACCCTGAGTGTTGGTCCGGTCAAGGCTTGAAACAAGACCTCCCACACAACAGACCGACGCTCTTACCAACAGAGCTAACCGGGTGGCGGTTATAGTATAAATCAAATTCATTCAGCATGACTTGTTATTTTTTTGAACTTGATGAAATAGTCTTATAACCTATACTTATATTAAGCGTTTTGGCTATAACTCACAAAGGAACATGAGGTACATAGCAATATTTATTTTAGGATTCTATTTGATTTAAGAAGCAAAATAAATAACTTGCAACTCTACGGGTTTGATTTTTGCCCTTCGAAGCGCTATGATCTCTTTAATTTTACTTCAAAAAATGGAGATAAATTAAAAAATATGGATAAATCATGACTTATAAAATGTACAGCAATTATGAGAGGTTGAGAGGCTTTGAGCAAATATAAGCCTGTATTTACGTTTTAAATTAAGCATTTCGATTTCAAAGGGAGCCGTGCGAATGTACATGCTTTTGAGAAGTCTTTGGACAACAAGCTAACTACGTATGACAAACGGAACTAGAATTCGAGTTCCAGATTCAAATTTTTTTATGAGAGTATGGTAAGCCTTCAAACGGCTTTTAGGGCTTTAGACTTCTTAGACACTCACGAGATACTAGGAAACCGTTCCTACCAGGGCCGGGTTTTCATTTTTTCGAGACGTCACGGAATGTTTTATCAGTAGTTTTAGAAGTTCAACCGACTAAATCCCCCATGCATGTTGAAACCAGGTCCTCCAGGTATCCCAGTCTACCTTACCTTACCTTCTTTGGATGGAAATCGTCGGTTATGTAAAATCGATCTATTTTGGATAAATATTTGAGAGATCTTAATTCATCCTAATATTGAAGATCTAGAGAAACTGGTATTTATTGGACATGTTATTATTATACGCACCGTTAACTACTGTTCATACATTGTGCATTCGACAGGAAGAAATTATACAATAATAAACTGAAACGCTGTGGCTCAAAAAATAAGTATTTTAGTTCGCCAGCCTTCAGTCGAAATCTATAAAAGCTACCAAGTTTATCGGGTTTGTTTAGCCCATGAGAATGAAGTTTGGGTACGTTTTGATTTGATGGGAAAATATCCTCAACTTTTCCGGCTCCTGCCATTTAGGAATTGTTTGGTATTTTCTCCCTTACTATCCTTACTATTCTATTATAAAAATGCTATAAATCTATCTAAAAACTAACTAGAATTCTTATTTGAATCTAACTCTATAACTCAGCAGCTTGCAGCTCAATTGTGATTTCCTTGACTACCAAAACTTGGCTTAAAAAATCGATAATGGATTACTCTCCAATTAGGGCAATTAAAAACTGAGTGGCTCTCTTTAGCTAGTAGACTAATTTGATGGAAATTGGAGAAATGAGGGGTTTTTGGATTTTGTAAATGTTGTATCTCTACCTCGTATTCCGGCGAGAGGCATTTGCCCTATATTCGCCCAGGCATTCGGGGAGTAACATGTTGTCGAGTTAGAATCTGAGCCAGAGTTAGAGGCTGGTTGAGCAGTAGTTCTCGCCAACTGGAAATTCACACCATTGTATTTACTGTCAAACAACTGAATGACTATTATTCAGAACAAAATTTAGGGAATGTAGACCAAATATAAATCTCCCATTTTCGACGTTAAAGATTTATTCCTCCAGGATTTAGAAAAAAATAATAATGTAGTGATACAATAGGTAATGTCACAGGGAGAACAATTTGAATGAAACTGAAAGGTAAAAATAAGATAGGTGAAAAAATCTTCAATTATCTTTTATTCGAGATGAAGAAAATTTCTACCATAATAAAAACCATGCAGTGATATAGAATCGAAATGCCCTACATTGTTTGATGGTTTATAGTTTTTTGTTTGTTTTTTGTTGTTTTTTGTTGTTGTTGTTTTGCTTTGTCGATTCGTCGAGAAAAAATGCTTGTCAAAAAGTGATAAACGATTGTTTGCTAAACAACACACCTGAATTCTTGGAGAACACTTCTTAATTTTGTTAAGCGTATGGTAAAAAAAAAAAAAAAAAGGCACAATCTTCTCGTATTATTCGGAATTTAAACATACTCCTGATGTATTAAAAATTCTCAAATTTGACTTACGTCAAGACTCGACCAATTCTGAAAGTCTTCAAAACATCGCTCGTACCTGTAAATATAATTAAATTATTCTCTATATGATTATGTTGCTTTTCAGGCTAAATTTATCAAGAACTCTGATAATCACATTTTTTTCATAGCAAAATGGCTTTAATTTAGAACTATTTCTTCCTTTATTCGCTTTTCATTTTTCTCTTCTGGTAAATAAAATCTACGGGTGATTACTGGTAAGTGACGTTTTCAGCAGTTTTTGTCTTACTGTGAAAAGCTCACCGCACGAACACGGTCGTGACAGGGCGACAAGACAGATACGCCATTGACATTACTCTCCATCCAATCTACTTTTGGACTGCTATATTGTTACACTTTTCAACTCCCCTATGATTTTCCGAACACAAACGAAAAATTGCATTGGTGTCCACGCCGTGTTTGTGCTCAAACACGGCACAAATACGAAAAAAAAAGTTGAAAAAAAGTTGAAAAGTGTAACACTATAGCAGTCGTCCTGAATATTGAAATTATGCAAATTAGGAATTGTGATACCATATTTGGAATTTTGGTTTCAAGATGGCCGCATGAAACATGAACTATGCTAAATTTTCCAACTCTCTGTGGAGATTTACCAAATCCTCCAATAAAGAAAGGTTTATTTGCGATATCTGTCTTTAATTCGGTTTTGGGAAATTTTGGAAGCAGGAAGACGTTAATAAGTGGGAAGAACTTTGTAAGGGAGGAAAATGTATATATATTCTGGAATGTCGTACTAAAGAATGTATGGCTGTTACACGATTTAATTTTGTTATGGGTTTCCACCATGTATTTTTTATACAATTTTAATTCCAACATTTGACTACTTTTAAGAGTTTGTCTAGTTCTAAGTAAACGCTGTATTAAAGGAAATGCCTTATCCGCTTATTGAATTAATTCCACCACTGGCAGCCCAACTACGGAATATTTCACCTGGATCGGAAAATTGCACGCTCAGAAAAGATGCGCATGAATGGACGATCGCATAACATAAATCATATTATGCTGTGATTTTTCTGAGCTTGGATCCTGCAGACGTATAGGCCGTTGGGGAACTGGGCTCGCATATGCGAAGGAATGAACGGAAGCGGGAAGGTTAGAAAGACGAAAACAAGGGTGTACGGACGTACGGATATACATATAAATGAATGGGGTTTAACAGTGGCATTTCTACAGAGTAGCTATTCATCCACTGTAATTCCAATTGGAATTTATTAGTTGATTTTTGTTTAGTGAGGAAAGCCGGAGGACCCGGTAAACCCTCGAAGCAAATCAACAAACATTTCTACTCACATACGACACCGAGCTCACCGGGTCGCATTGGTGAGAGGCGAGTACTCTCACCGCTACGCCACCCATGCTTCCCATCTGGTATACGGCTTTGGATGTATTAATAAATAGATAATCTAGACCATGCATTCCCATTTTATTTTAAAAGTTAATAAGTTGATTTGCTTTTGAAAATAAAACTGAAATATCATTTTTGATTTATCTACAGTGTACAGGCCACCCCAGTGAGTCCAGCTAACGTAAGGCAAATATGGCTAATAATGAATGATTAAAGTACATCATTGAGGCTGTTTAAATAAAAAGGCATCAATTAAAAATGAAAGATGCCTGAAAAATTGAATGAAATATAATTGTCATCATCCAAATAATTCTTTTCTTTTCGCTCTTGACCTCTTCATGTCCGCTTTGACTATCACGCGGAAGAGCTTTTTTGAATTTCGGAAAAATCTCCTAAGGACCCAAATCCTCTGAACATTCCCAAATTTTCTCATGCCTCTCTCCTTTGATAAAGTGCATCATGTTTCCCTTTGTAAACTGGGATACCCTGAACATATCTCCTGAACATATCATGCTCCAGGAATACCTTAACACATATTCTACATGTAACCTTTTTCAAGAATCTCCAGGTAATATCTCTTTCGTCAGTCATGTACCCTTGCCCTATAATCTCCTGAACACATTCCGTACATGCATTAACGTACAATGATTTAAAATACGCATTTACTTTTACTAAGAAGAAGGCTTCTGAACGAAGGCTTTTAAACAAATTTTCAAAAAAGGTGTCATGTGATACGGCTGTTTTATATGCGACATGTGATACGGCTGTTTTATATGCGACATGTGATACGGCTGTTTATATGTGACATGTGATACGGCTGTTTTATATGCGACATGTGATACGGCTGTTTATATGTGACATGTGATACGGCTGTTTTATATGTGACATGTGATACGGCTGTTTTATATGCGACATGTGATACGGCTGTTTTATATGTGACATGTGATACGGCTGTTTTATATGCGACATGTGATACGGCTGTTTATATGTGACATGTGATACGGCTGTTTTATATGTGACATGTGATACGGCGTTTTATATTGACATGTGATACGGCTGTTTTATAGTGACATGTGATACGGCTGTGTTTATATGCGACATGTGATACGGCTGTTTTATATGTGACATGTGATACGACTGTTTTATATGCGACATGTGATACGGCTGTTTAATATGCGAACATTTGAACGACTGTTTTACTGCGACATGTGATACGGCTGTTTTATATGTGACATGTGATACGGCTGTTTTATATGCGACATGTGATACGGCTGTTTTATATGTGACATGTGATACGTCTGTTTTATATGTGACATGTGATACGGCTGTTTTATATGTGACATGTGATTACGGCGTTTTTATATGTGACATGTGATACGGCTGTTTTATATGCGACATGTGATACGGCTGTTTTATATGTGACATGTGATACGACTGTTTTATATGCGACATGTGATACGGCTGTTTAATATGCGACATTTGAAACGACTGTTTTATATGTTGACATGTGATACGGCGGTTTTATATGTGACATTTGAAACGGCTGTTTTATATGTGACATGTGATACGGCTGTTTATATGCGACATGTGCTACGGCTGGTTTAATATGCGACATTTGAAACGACTGTTTTATATGTGACATGTGATACGGCTGTTTTATATGTGACATTTGAAACGGCTGTTTTATATGTGGACTGTGATACGGCTGTTTTATATGTGACATGTGATACGGCTGTTTTATATGTGACATGTGATACGCCTGTTTATATGTGACATGTGATACGACTGTTTTATATGTGACATGTGATATGACTGGCTTATATGTGACATGTGATACGGCTGTTTTATATGCGACATTTGATACGGCTGTTTTATATGTGACATGCTATACGACTGTTTTATATGTGACACGTGATACGGCAGTTTTCTATGTGACATGTGATACGGCGTTTTCTATGTGACATGTGATACGGCTGTTTTATATGTGACACGTGATACGGCTGTTTTATATGTGACATGTGATACGGCTGTTTTATATGTGACATGTGATACGACTGTTTTATATGCGACATGTGATACGGCTGTTTTATATGTGACATGTGATACGGCTGTTTTATATGTGACATGTGATACGGCTGTTTTATCTGTGACATGTGATACGACTGTTTATATGTGACACGTGATACGGCTGTTTTATATGTGACATGTGATACGGCTGTTTTCTATGTGACATGTGATACGGCTGTTTTATATGTGACACGTGATACGGCTGTTTTATATGTGACATGTGATATGGCTGTTTTATATGTGACATGTGATACGACTGTTTTATATGCGACATGTGATACGGCTGTTTTATATGTGACACGTGATACGGCTGTTTTATATGTGACATGTGATATGGCTGTTTTTTATGTGACATGTGATACGGCTGTTTATATGTGACACGTGATACGGGTGTTTATATGTGACACGTGATATGACTGTTTATATGTGACACGTGATACGGCTTACACCGTGTAACAACCCAGCTTTGTCAAACTTTCGTCGCGAGAAAGATTCACGAAAAGTAGAACTGCTTTCTACTTCTACAACCCAAAGTTTCAGTGCGAAATTAAACAATTGAGTTTGTAACACCCCCGGGACAAGTTTCGCCTAAACGTTAAGTGTATGCTACATCGAGTGTATAAGGAGATCACGCGCGGATTTGATTAAAATATAGATCTAACACGAACTTCTACCGTAATGCCTCAGTGGCCGAGCGGTTTAGATCGGAAACCGGAGGGGTCAGTGGTTAACCCAAGTGAGATAGATTTCTTGATCTGCTTATACACTCGATGTAGCATACGCTTGATATACAGATCTTTACCGAGTGACAAAAACACATATCATCAACACCAACAACATCAAACTTATATTGCAAGCCTTTATTTTGAAACAATTTGTACTGGAATTTAATTTAAACGAAAAAGTACAAGAATGAAGACCATCATACTTGTGATTTAAACTGAAAATTTCATTTCTTTTTGTAAATGTTATTAATGTTTTACATAGAGATACCAGTTAAGAGTCCAGGATTTAACTGCTTGTCCTACAAGCCCTTCATTCATCGTGATGTTAACTATGGGTTTTCAAGTATCCGATACTTATAGCCTTATACTAAAATTTGTTTCATCAAAGTTCAGGTTGGCTCAGAACAGACGGGACTGGATAACCTTCCCTGCTGCCCAACGTGAAAGAAAAATAATCAAACTTAGGACTTCAAACTTAAATATTATCTCTGTTTCAAAGATAAAATCCCATAATGGTTTCTACTGCAAATTATTATATTATTCTTGTAATTTATGTCAAATTAATGACAGGGCTAGCAAAGCATCATTCTCTGAAAGTGCATCAAAACGACTTCGAGAAGAGCCTTTTAACAGGAGTATCTAAAAAAGTGAACAAAATACAGAAAACGTTAAAGTTAATGAATTGCACAAGTCACGTCATTGATATTGGGCGCAGTAGTATCTTTAGCTGGAATATTGAGTTAGATTGCCGAACGTCCGATTGACTACGTCTAAAAAACACCTATTTCAAAAAACCGTTGTCGGTTGGATATCCAAAATCAGAAATCTGAGACCGATTGGAATTGTGGGGGACTGAGTGTTTTCTAGTTAAACATTCAATATACACTTACTCAGATAGCTTGCCAGCGCAGGTCATCGCTCAAAGTAAGTATATAAATATTTTAACTTTTCGCGAACTGCTTAAATCCACAAACAATTTACAGCTTACAACCCAATATTCCTTTCGATCTCAGATTTCGGATCTCCGACCGACAATGTTTTTTTGAAATAAGTGTATAGATGGAGTATCGAAAAATCGAAACAAAAGATCGAAATCGAATTGCTTGGATTTGAATGAGATCGCAAGTAAAATTTATCGAAAATATTTACAAAGAAAAAATTAATGTCCATTACGCATGGAAAGTTCACAACTTGGACATATTTATTATTCAGTCATTAGAAAGTGTTGAACGACGATTCTTGGCAAATAATCAGCGATGCTGTACTTGATTTCATATCCATGATCCCTTTCGGTCTAAAAGTACAGGCATTAGGCTTTTGAGCAAAAACGTTGTTTCAATTAGCTATAAGCAAGGTTTTGCAATTTGCATCGAAAATGGAATAAAATTAATGTTGTTCTGGGCCAATCAGAAAACATATATTTCTCAGAGTGTCAGTATTATGGTATACATTGCATTAATAATCATTTTCTTACCACCGACTCCTGAGTTAGTGCCACTGATGTGACTTCCTGAGTTGCTATTCCCGTTGTTGCTTCCACCTCCATAACCCCAATATCTTTTAGCAGGAGCATCTAATAATATAATGAACGGTGTAATTAATACTCGCATCCTGTGCTCTTACTAGTGTAACTTAACAACTAGTGCTCTATTCTCCATTTATATATTTGTTCTGGGTCAATCAGAAAACATATATTTCTCAGAGTGTCGGTATTATAGTATACATTGCATTAATATTCATTTTCTTACCACCGACTCCTGAGTTAGTGCCACTGATGTGACTACCTGAGTTGCTATTCCCGTTGTTGCTTCCACCTCCATATCGTCCATAACCATAATATCTTTTAGCAGGAGCATCTACATATATAATGAACGGTGGAATTAATACTCGCATACTGTTCTCTTACTTGTGTAACTTAACAACTAGTGCTCTTTTCTCCATTGATATATTAGTTCTGGGTCAATCAGAAAACATATATTTCTCAGAGTGTCAGTATTATGGTATACATTGCATTAATAATAATTTTCTTACCACCGAGTCCTAAGTTAGTGCCACTGATGTAACTTCCTGTGTTCTTATTGCTGTGGTTGCTTTCATAATAGCATATTTTAGTAAGAGCATCTAAATATATAATGCAATGAACGGTGGAATTAATACTCGAATACTGTGCTCTTACTTGTGTAACTTTACAACTAGTGCTCTTTTCTCCATTTATATACTTGTTCTGGGTCAATCAGAAAACATATAATTCTCAGAGTGTCATTGTTATAATATACATTACATTATAATAATCATTTTCTTAACACCGGCTCCTTGGTTTTTGCCACTGATTTCACTTCCTGAGTTCGTATTCCCGTCGTTCTTTAAAACTACAAAATTCTTTTAGCAGGAGCATCTAAATATATAATGAACGGTGGAACTAATACTCGCATACTGTGCTCTTACTTGTGTAACTTAACAACTAGTGCTCTTTTCTCTATTTATATATTTTTCTGAGTCAATCAGAAAACATATGTTTCTCAGAGTGTCATTACTATGGTATACATTGCATTAATAATCATTTTCTTACCACCAACTCCAGAGTTAGTGCCACTGATGTGACTTCCTGAGTTCTTTTCGCTGTGGTTGCTTCGAAAATATAAGCATATTTTATCAGGAACATCTAATATTAGTAAACGGTGTAATTAATACTAGCATTCTGTGCTCTTACAGACAAATGGCAAATTCCTTTGATTTTAAATTGGCGAAAGAATGCTATTGAATAATGATCTTCCAATTGTGGTAAGTTAAGAAAATGTTATTGGATGTTTAAAGCCCAGTGTTTACTAGCCAACAACAAAAGCTTATTTAAGCATCATGTATAGACGAACAAGTGCATTCATCAGATATAAGCGTATATCAGGCCCGTAGCGGGCAAAAAGGCCAACCCCCCCCCCCCCCCCCCCCCAATAATTTCACAGCTTGTTTTTTAAGTAAACGTCCAGCTAAATTTCAAACAAGAAAAAAATGATTGTTGGCATTTGTAAATGATAAAAACTCAAAACAAGACATGTGGAAAAGCACATAATTAAAAGAAACCTGTCACATTCTTCATATAATTTGCCTTTAGGTCCTGGCTAAACAATAAAACAAGTTTCCAGAAACATGTTTCCCGCGCGCTTGTTCCCCTATGATCTCAAGTTTAGTCACATGCGAAACATTATTGCGTGCAACAAATTTTACTTCCAAGAGGCCAAAATGATTCTGCTGTGCGGCAGAAACATTTCATTGCTTCCAAAACGCATGAGAACAAAGTTTCCCAATGTTTCCTCGTCTAGCCACCAAATTCAATATTCTAAAAGTTCGTTACTTAGCAACGCTAGCTCTATCTTGAAAGTGCGCATGCGCTAACCGATATTGAGTAAACGTGTTTCCGATGTGTCCTGACAGTTTTGCCACCTTTACAAACATTTAAGGAAACATGTTTTCTCGTTTAGCCAAGGCCTTAGAAATTCGTGTCTGAACCTTGTGGATTAAATTCTCGGCTTCTTTTATTAAATCAACTCAGACTTTTAAGTAACTGGTTCTTTTTTTTTAAAGTCAGCTCTGTTCTTCATATATATATGTTGAATTTCTATGTTTTGCTTGTACATACACTGACGTGATATTATGTTGAATAGATATTCACATGTTCGATGCTGAAGGTCTTTTGCCCATAAAATAAAGATTATGCTGTTTTGTAAATTTGACAAAAGTGGATACGGTCATATGGGGCGTGGCAAAACGATTCCCTCTCCCAATATTTTTACCCCTGCTACGGGCCTGTACGTTTTGTACGTTGTGCAAAAAAGCTGTGTAATTTGGCGTAACAAACAATAATAATTTGGCGTAATATTAATTGTGAGAGAATTCTGCAACTTTAAAACTAGTGCTCCTTTCTCCATTTATATATTTGTACTGGTTCAATAAAAAAATCCCAGATATTTCTTTGAGTTCAATATAGTATAAAATGCATTAATAATAATTTTCTTACTTTCTTTAAAAGGAAGAGGCGCAGATTGGGTTAAGCAAACCAGTGCAAAGACGAGACAAAGGCCCAAGACACTCTTCTGGTTCATGGTTCAAAGAATGTTTCACAGTCAAATCTATTGATCTAGAAGAAGTAAACAACGTGACACAAATTACTAGTGATCTTCAGTTGGTGTGACCTATTATATTCTTCGTTTGCACGTGACCTCATAGTCCAAGAAAATAACAACTTAAAATTAATTATGAATGCTATAAACTCGATTCTTTGATATGTTTTAGAGAACTATGTTGTGACTAAGTATTACATCGTTTTGCCGTTTTGTCTCTTAGTTGTGCAAATTCGATTTTCTTCATGTAATTCTGACCTTACACTTCTTACGGGTGTGATAAAAACATAAAAATGAAAGAAAAATCGCTAATCGGTTAATGAATGTCTAAAGTGAGTTTGATATTGTTGCCTGCTGCGTGAAATACTTTTTTCATTTTGGCCTCTATTGCTGGTGGACCAAGCTAGTCCACCAGCGAATTTTCCCCATACATTTACAATATAAAATCGGAAACTTCCTTCGACCATATCTCGTTTCAGAAATGCTCTAATACTCCAATATTTAGCTCAAAGTTTCATTATCGGTGGCTCTGCATGTTCATTAGGATTGTATTTTGATCGGAACCAAAAAATATTCTGGCACCAGCATTAACCACGTGGTTGCAAACGAAGAATATGATAACCCTTAAATAAATTCACTAATCCTAAAAATCAGGAATTTATATCGGAATCAATTTTTTTCTCTTTAAAGAAATTTCTTAGAAATATAGTAATATATATAGAAATATAGAAATATAGAAATATCTTAGAAATATGTCTTAGAAATATCAATACTTATATTTAAAATTGTTACCAAACAGGGTTAGGGTGCCCTAAATTATCGTAAAAAGATTTTACACCGTACGTTATGAGTTTCCAAAACTTGCAAACAGCAAGAAGTAAACTGTGGTATTCTACTTACGGTTCAGTCGAGAGAAATTCTCAAAATATCAGCTCGACCTATTTGCTTCTTCTCTGCCAAAGATCCAGAAGTTAATGGACAAGAATGTCGTTACGTGCTCCTTTTATGTGTTATATCATGAATAATTGCCCTCAATAACACGTCACGTCAAAACTGCCTATTGTCTTAACGCTACGGATCATGGTCGCTAGAGGGGGATGACAGCACAAAGAGAACAAAATACGCGTTAAAGCTGCATTTTTTAATCGGAGAGGAACGGAGGGAATGACAACAAAATACCATTAATATCGAGGGATAAACATTGACACACATCATATATGGATACTAGACAATTTGAAACCAAACTTTCGAAGAGGGAAAACATTTAGTTGACATTTCCATGTTCTCATAGATCATGTCACGTACCCCTATGTATACATACTGAGACGTCAGAGTTTCTGATAATTATTAATGTTTCCAGCCTATTATGCTCTAATATTATGCTCACATTCTATATCTTTTTTTCTTTCTTTTCTTTTCTTTTCTTTACTTTTCTTTTTCTTTCTTTTTTTTTTTTTTTTTTTTTTTTTTTGATGTTTGTTTTGAGATGTGTAGCTACGTGGATACACTTGTACATGAAAACGATTTCCTGACTAAAGCTCTCGGGAACACGTTTTACGATATAGCGGCCTTTTACCATTCAAGGACCACACCCTTCGTTAAAATAGAAGCCATAAATTCGTAACAGTTATTATTAAATGAACCAATATATACCAGCACTAGAAAGAGCATTTTTACTTTACTCATTCTACAAAGATTCATTATGTTTGGTGTTAATTTACCGAGATTTGCAGGCTGGTTCTATAGATCGTATCCACTGCCATACAAACGTCCGTAAATTTTCCTATTCAAAAAATACTTAGCAATATCGAGAAGTGGCTAAATCATTTGTGTCAATCCATACTCCGGCTTGGCTTAACAATTCAATTACTATAAAAAGTTCTTTCTATTCCTATCTAGTTTTTTTTCTTTATTTATAAATTTGAAAGCATCTTTTCAAATTATTATCTTATATCTTATACCTATTGTTTCTGTTCGTCTGCTTGCGGATTAGACGAATAACATGTAATTATAGAATAAAATATAGTTGAATGTTCTATCTTCGCTCGTTTTCTCTCTACTGAGGTAGCATGCAAACAAACTCTTAAGTTCTTATATAGTATAAATTATTTTACTATTAATCTTTGCATTAAAAGTATATTAATATATTTTTCATTTTTATTTATATTGTAAATTAATCAGCTGGAATAACCCTTAGGGATATTTTGATAAAGCTTATTGTATTTTCATTGTATTTTATAATGTATTTCATATTTCCAAATAGTCTAAGTAGAAACGAGTGAATTAATAGTTTTAAGCAAACAACGACACTCTTGATATTTGGCAGTTTTTAACCAAAGATGTTCTAAACTTATTCACCGAAGCGTGTAACCACGAGTACAACCTTCGATAAATTAGAAACGTTTTTTTCAGAAATATGTTTTCTCGGTGTTGCTAACGTTTCTAAAGGCGGCTAAACTGTCGCGAAACATTGGAAAACAATATTTTCTAAACATCCAGCCAACGCGGAAACAGAAACATTTTTTGAATTCTTGAAGACAAAATTTGTCGGAAGCGGATACTATACAATGTTGAGCCCCGTTTAAACAAGCGATTTTTGCGGGGATTTTTGCTGCGACGTTTCTTCGATTTTGTCCACAATATACAATGGTAAAGAATTTACTTGTAAAGTTTTTTTTTCAGGATACCAAGATTTTCCTAGACGAATGTCTCTTTTGAAGGATGAGACAAAAGATTTCATATTTCACAAACATCGCAGCAAAATTCGCCAGTATTTTTTTGCGTTTTGATCTCTTTAATTTTACTCCAAAAAACAGGGAGATTATGGGTCTTGTTTGCATGGAAATCGTCGGTTTTGTAAAATCGATCTATTTTAGATAATTATTTGTGAGATCTTAATTCATCCTAATATTGAAGAACAAGAGAAACTGGTATTTATTGGACATGTTATTATTGTAGGCACCGTTAATCCTTGTTCATGCATTGCGCATTCAATTCGACATGAAGAAATACACTGATAAACTGAAGCACTGTGGCTCGACAGCAAACCGAAAAAGCTCGAAAAACGCATCTTTTTTTAGTTCTCCAGCAATTCAGTCGTTTCTATGTCAAATATCAACACAGAAAATAGAAAATATATAAAAGCTATCGAGTTTATCGGGTTCGCCTAGCCCATGAGAATAAAGTTTGGGTAGTTTTGATTAAAGGGGGCTTGAACTTTTTCCGGCTCTTGCCATTTAGGAATTTTTTTTTGTTTTTTCCCCTTACTATCCTTATTATTCTTTTATAAAAATGCTATAAATTTATCAAAAAAATAACTCGAATGTAACTCTAACTCTGGCTCGGATGAACATAGTGCAGCTCAATTTTAATTTCCTTGACTACCAAAAGTTTGGCTTAAAAAATCGATAATGGTTACTCTCCAATTAGGGCAATTAAAAACTGAGTGGCTCTCTTTAGCTAGTAGACTAATTTGATGGAAATTAGAAAAATGAGGGGTTTTCAAATTTTCTAAATGTTGTATCTCTACCTCGTATTCCCAGGATAGACTAAAATTTTCCCTGTGTATATTCGCCCAGGCATTCGGGGAGTAACATGTTGTCGAGTTAGAATCTGAGCCAGAGTTAGAGGCTGGTTGAGCAGTAGTTCTCGCCAACTAGAAATTCACACCATTGTATTTACTGTCAAACAACTGAATGACTATTATTCAGAACAAAATTTAGGAAACGTAGACCAAATATAAATCTCCCATTTCCGACGTTAAAGATTTATTCTTCCAGGAGTTAGAAAAAAATAATGTAGTGATAGGTATTATGAGTGAAACGTTTCATCTCGGTTTAGAGTCGTCGGTTCGATTATCGAATAACTATTTCCGGATCCCGTGCGATCCATTTTGTTTTCCATGTTTCTGTTTTACATGTGTCATGATGATACTGAGTTATAAAACGACTTTTCTCATTGGTTCAATACGAAAAGCAGCACTCAGGAGCAATGGCTAAATTCAGCCAATCAGATTACTTTTGATTTTGTAACATTGAATATTTAAAATGGAAGTTAGCAAAATATTTAATATGAGTAGTTAGATTTTATTCATAAGAATATTTTTTTCCAGTAGTGTATACAGAAACAGAATCCAATCGAAACGGTTGCCATCTCAAAACGGCAAATTTCAGAAAACGGCGGCCGTTCGAAGGGCAGAGCTATCGAGCTACGAGGTCCGGATCTTTTAGTCTAGTGGGTGCACCATGCTGTGGACTTGGGAAAGTATTGCTTTGTGAACTTTTAGTCTGCTAATATTTTATAAAGAAATGATTTGTTTTTAAAATGCATTTACTTTACCAAAAAACTCGGAATCCAACTCGGAGTCTAACGCTAACTTGGACTCAGATTCTAACTCGACAACATGTGATTCCCCGCGCATGCCTGAGTGGAATAACCACATGGAAAATATTAGTCGCTAGCCCCAATACAAAAGCCAGACTTTTAATTTCATCGATTTTAATTAATTTTTTTTTAGATAAAAATTACTATATAGAAAGCAAAGGGATCAGGATTGGATAAGACAGTACCGACTGTGGAACACCAAATCACTACTGAATATAGAAATCAAAAGCATTAGACGAAATTTATGTTTTCCCGTTGCATACTATAATTTTTGGATGAATCACAACATTTTTGACTCACAGGAGTAGGGTGAAATGGAAATTAAACTGCATCGGTTACTATAAATAGCCGCCAATCGGGAATATCACATGGCGCGCGCGATATTACTAAATATATTTCTTCTCTTATTTATGCTCTCTTGGTGTCGTAGCAACATGAAATATGAGCTTAAGGTAATTCCCTTGTTTTGCACTGCGCATTTTTCTGCGCATGCAACTAAAAGCATGGAACTAACAAAGTTTAGGTTCTTTTCTTTCGAAAAAACAAAATGAGAAACATGTTCAAAATTAATTTTCATTTTTTTTTTTAGAAAAATAGAGTATTTTTACTGACTCGCCCCACTCGGAAAAGTGTCAGTTTTCGACTATTTTGAGAAGTTTTTACGAGATAAATCAAATACGAGAATGGTGATCCCCATTTTTTATTTCAGAATTTTGAAATGCGATGCTCGTCATTATATGTCAAAAACGAAAGAAAGCTTATTGGACAGATTTTGAAATATTTTGATTGGAATAGTAGACATGTTTAATTTTTGGATGTAAGTAGAGGCGCATGTACCTGTATTTTGAACTAATAGTTCAAGAATTAAAGTCATCCAATGACTGTGATAAATGTAATAGTATAGATTGTATAGCAAACTTTGAGATATAAGTACTTTTCGTTATATGAAAGTACTTTTAAATGTGAATGAATTAAATGTTCTTGATTACAGCATCCGGTTGCTACCGCATTTCACTATAAGACCCATAAATTGACATATTTGGAGAGCATCTAGCGAAAAAACGAGAATGGTGACCCCATCTTTTTATTGCAGTTTTTAAATGTCCATAACATAATTAATGTCCATGCAAAGTTTCAGGACAAAGTTATTGGCAAAATTTCTTTCGATGGAATTACCTTAAACAAGTACTTACTTCTGATTAGAAATCAGTTCAATTACGACCAGCAGTGTGTCCTCGTCGCTTCAAGACGGCGCGAACACATTTATTTCCTTGTTTAAAATATTGCAACCAGAATTCATGATAATTTAAATAAGATTATTTGACAAATCGCCCATACTTTTGCCTTCAAAAGTCAAACTTTTTTTCAGCGTAAAAACGTTAGATTTTGGCGTGCATTTTGAACGCGTGTCAATTCTAGAAAGGCGCGTGCTAAAATTAGTTTCAATTTAAAAAAAAACGTCTACACTGAAGAAGGTCTGACATCGGACCAAAATGTGCAATTTTCTGTAATAGTAAATCATATTCATTTGAAATACTCCACTTCCGAAATATGCTTTGCTTTTCACGCACACATTTAAGGTTTCCATGCGAGGATTCGTGCATAATGCAAAGCTATTCATGAAAGGAGAAAAGAAAATTAATTCCGCACGCATGTGCATGATTAAATATTGTTTTATTGTCATTTCCTCTCTGCTAATCTTTTCTCCTAATTCCCTGCTTTTCCTTAAAAAGCACCACAAGAGTCGAGAGTTGAATATATAATGTAGTGGTAGCGTGGGTGAGTTACAGTGGGACAATTTGGAAACCAATTTATATCAACTGAATTTGTATCCCACTATGAAGAAAGCGATTTTTTTGCTAGTCAGAATTTATTTAATTAGTAAAACAAGAATGCTTGCCATAGTTTCATTATTACAGCTAATACATTTATTTATTTATTATTTAATAGCTTTTACCCATGAGAGCATGGACACCACAGCAGCTTTTATGCCAATTAGAGTGGGCCCTGTGTAGTTTTTAGTACTGAAGATGGTCGTCACCAGAGTCTTCAGTGGTTCTTTTACGTCCTCCTTATACAGGGTTCTATAGTAAAGACAGACGTGGCCTACGGTTTTAAGTCCTTGTCCGAGAGGACTTGAAGGTCTAACCATTTGCAGATATAATCACAAAGGCAGCACCTTCTCCTCAGTTATTTTAAGACCCTGAGCGTTGGTCCGGCCTTGGCTTGAACCTTGACCTCCCGCACAACAGACCGACGCTCTTACCAACTGAGCTAATCGGGTTGCGGCTAAGACATTCGTGAACACATTTAGTTTGTCCCAATTTATTATTTCCTGAGCTTTCAACAGTCTTAAAATTAAATGAAGTAATAAATTGAAACACACCCAGTGATCAAAACTAACATCTCATTTCAAATCGATTTGGAGGCATAACACTAACGTAATAATAAATCACTCATGATTGTAAGCTGCACGGCTGCTAATAGCGCCTTATTATACAGCCCGTAAAAGCTAGTCCTCCACTGCAATGTAAAGCGCATTGAGACAATGTGATAATGCGCTATATAAGAACCCCATTATTATTATTATTATTATTGTTGTTATTATTATTATTGTTATTATTATTATTATTAGCTCAAGGGGGGGGAAATGAACTATTCGTTCGGTACAAGCTATTGTCCACACTATAAATTCTTAATATAATTATTTATCAAGCTTTCATGTAGGAGCTTTTTTTTATTGATTTTCAAGAGTTTATTGATTTTTATTATAAATTTAAATATTATCATGAAATAAGGATTGCAAGTTTGTTAAAAACAAGGAGAGATTAAAAAAGCCTAACGACAGAATTGTTTGTCATCAAATTTGTTTTTTCTTGATGAGGTTGTAAAATTAGTTCACCATTTCAGTGGTATTAACGACTTGCAGTCATTGAAATTTCTCAAACTCATTTAAAATAATCAATAAGCTTAGCAATTGAGGAAAACATTGTATTTGGTCAGATGAATGGGTCGAGTTTTGATAACTGATCAAACACTGATCAAATCCCCAATGATGGCCAATAGGTGCACCGAGAAATATCCTAATGTGAAATATTCGTATAATTGCGTTTCTACACTTTTACTTTAAAACTGACTGACATATAATTTTATGACACTTTTTAAAGCAGGCTTTTTGACATACAAACTGACTGAAAAAGTGCAATTTTTAGTTTTTGGCTTAATTGCCAAATGATTGAAAGAAATGACCAGTCTTGTCAACTGGTTAAATAACCCGCCACGTTTACAGTTTGGGCTTCCATTGTCAAGATATTTTGTATTTTGTATTTTGAAGCAAGTTACACAAAATTTACACAAGCGCCAACAGTTCTGATTGACAACATGGCACTCATTTATAGTGACTATAAAGAATGAACAAAGATGGTTGTGCCTTTTATATTCTTTATTTAAACAGATTTCAGAAGTACAGGTGATTGATTGACTATTGTAACACTTGATTAAAGACAAAGAAACATTGAAAAGGGGGAGCAAGGTTGTGTTCAATTTAAACAATTACAATAAACTGCAAAATCATTTTCTCGTTACAAAAAATAAAAACAAAACAAAACAAAGAAAAAGAAAAAAAAAAGAAAGAAAGAAAGAAAGAAAGATGAGACCGAAATGGTACATAAGAAATAACTTAAATTAAGCATAGAGGCGTTCATCACATGTTTTTTTATCGACTATGTATCTCAAATGAATACATCATATGATAATTATGTCATTTCCCAGAATACCTTTCGGTCTTACTTTCTAGGTTCTAAGTTTTGGACCTGACAATGATTTTGCAATCGACCTTTTTATCGGAAGCGAGCGGGAGGTCTGTACGGGATAATCTTGACCGAGATCGGAATGTACAGACCGAGCTGCGCTGCGCTACCCCGGTCAAGATTATCCCGTACAGACCGACCAAGCTCGGTTGATAAGAGTTTTATTATATGACCACTAGTAGTATAGGGAATGGGGGTATCAGCGCAATTGACAACTCGATGAATGCCCGCGTTAACTACCACCACTCCCGGTATTACCCGTGTTCTCAGATAATACCCGCGCCGCGTGTAAGACCCCTAGGATTACCCGTGAGGGTAACAGCGCAAATATGTTAGTTTATATATGGAGTGCGAAGATTGTAAAGAGTTTGTTTATGACTTCTGTGTAAAGTGTTTGAAACCCAAGTTTGTACCTACTAAGCCAAATAAGTATATTTGTTGTGGTAAAAAAATGCAAATAGAAGATGACACGTCAGCACAGTGTTACGAGTGTGGTAAGAATATTCGTAATGCCGTGCCTTGTGCTACCAGAGAGCAGTGTTACGCCAATGGAGGTCGTAAGAAGACCCCATACAAGAGAATAAAATACTTTAGAGACTGGATGAGTTACATTCAAGGTCATCGGCCGGTATATTTAGACGATGAAGTAATGGAAAGAATCATAGACAATTTAGAAGAGCCAACACCGCAAAGCCTACGGAAAACGCTGAAAAGATTAAAGCTAGGGAAATATTACAAAGCTATTCCCTATCTTTTGTCTGAAATTACCGGTAATTCTATTCCTGAGGTTTCTGATATGAGCAGAGCCGAGTGGATGTTTTGTCGGCTGGATAAGGATATTCCTTATTATCCTGACGTAATTTACGAAATATTTTACAAAATAGACCCCAACCACCCCCTCTTGGGATGGATTCCCAGGCGATTACAACACATAGCAACGCCAACATTCCATTTCCCCATAGCAACCAGCACTTTTACTTTTAAAGTTGAAAGATACACAAGGGGAAATGGAATGTGAGAAACTAATTTGCATACAGCTGTCGTTCGATATGCAAATAAAATCCTGTCACGCTTTTTTCAAAACTGATGTCTAAGCGAGTTTTCTTTGAAGCTCTTCTTTTGCTTCTTGGTAGATCTTTTTGCGAGATTCCTCGGAAAGATCTTTGACGATTGTTTTTTTATTTCTGATGTCCATCTTTAATTTCTCGTATTTTTCCTCTTCGGCCAGAATAAGCGAAAATTCTACATCGTCTATCTTTCTGTCACGCAAAGCCTATGAGACAAGGTCAGTAATCGTATTTACTTTAGCCCTTGACAGAGCTATTGTCGTGTCATGCTTGGATATTTTGCTTGACAACTGTTTCATAATGCCTGTAGCAACAGCCGAAATGATACCACAGGCTGCCCCAACGCCGGCTAAAGGAACTCCAACGACTATTCCCGGTCCAGTAAGCGAAGTAGCAACGCCAGTGCCCGTTAATGCTACGGACATGGATCCTGTAGTTATCGCAATTTTATGTAGCGTACTACGGGCTCTGACGTATTTCTTTCTAACGTTTTCGTAGTGTTTTGTCTGCCCTTCCAAGTAAGCCAGTATTAAATTCGCTTTATTCAAGCGGAAGTTCTCGGCGTTTAATTCGTTAGGACCCGTGTCCTTAGGTATTTCTGGGTACAGCTGAGGTGCCGATGGTATAACATCCATTATATATACTAATGTACGACGCTTTTGGGAATGATATAGAGGAGCAGCCACATCACGACAACAGGGATTATGCTAACTGGAGGGCATTTAGGAAGATGTTTCCGCAAGCAGATCCTAGTAAGTTTAATCGTAGGCCTGGTGGAATTTACTATGGCGATGAAATGTTGTACAGCAACGCAGACTTAGTCCCTAAGCATCCGAAGATCTTACCACATAAACCCGCACCAAAGCCCAGTTGGTCAAATGAATTATTATTTACTGCTAGTATTTATCCAATACCTGCGGTTTCTTTTGACAAACACCCAAGCTTGGACCTAACATTGAACATGCGGATTTCTAACAGTGATTCCTTTCAGTTAAAGGTGCGAGATATCTTCAAGAAAGTTCCTATAAATCACACCACAGCTAAGGAATCTCACGAATGGTTAAGTGGACCTAACATGCGATACTGGCCACAACAATTGAACTTTGCTGTCTGGTGTGCTACTAGCGGCTGTGGTGTAAGTGCAAGCCTGATGAATAATTCGATATTCATGTTTCATTTTCACTTTACGGTCCGAAGAATATTGCATGAGATGGGTGTTATTGCCCTACCAGGCGACAGTGCGTTTGATCCAAGAGATAACAAATACGACGTACCTGCCTACGACAGACTTTGTAAGGAGTTTGGAGTTGTCGGAAAGGACTTCCGATGTACCGCCGGTGCTAACAATGGTCTAGGCCACATCTGGGCTTATTGGGGTGTCGGAGGACATGAACTAAGTGATAAGGAAGTCCATGCATTGCAGCTACAATGGAACACAGGCTATCATAAAGTATCTTACGATAGCAGCACCTTCTTCGAACCAAATGCTAAGACCTCCAAAGAAGTTAGAGACGGACCTCTGTTCAAAGACGAGGGTGGTAAATACGCAGGGGCTAATTCATTGATTATCCGTATAACCAACGACGAACACACAAAGCAGTACTTTAATTTCATACCCAAAGTAGGTAAAGGACTAACTAGAGCCGGTCTTGCCCGTTTGAACCGCAGCATAGAAGCTTACGTGTATTCTATTCTTGGAGCTCAGGTAAATACCCGATCAAGCATAATTGGAAATACTGGCGCCGCAGAAGAAACCAGAGCCGAAGCTTTGATCTTATTTGAAAGTTCAATCTTGGAGGGCGACATTAGCAAAGGCGTACAGCGTTACCAACTAGCTATACAAAATTCTAAAGCAAGGTTGGACTATGCGGTAGCCCCGGGCTGTTGGCTAATGCCCAGTAACTTATCCATGAATGCCGGCTCCGTAGTAGGATACAACAACAAGCTCCAAAAGGCTACTAAGGAAATGAAGTTTGGAGTGAATGACGTGAACTCTGACACGCTTAGGAACATTCCCCATTTCGTGGAGAAGCCAAAGAAGGAGCACGTAGAGAATCCTGCAGGGAAACCAAAAAACGTAAAAAAGAAGGTTACGATACCCGAGGAATATGACCATAACTTATTAAAAGCCGGACTAGCAGCCGCGAGTGTTGGTTTGAGTCTTTATATATGGCGATGAACAACCCCTACATATCCGGAATGGATTGTGTTTACACGACTTACACAGGTGAGAAAAAATACTCCCAAGCAGCTTGGGTTGATGTCACAGGTATGTCTGTAGACTTGAACTACTCGGGAAAGAAGTTAATCCTCTGCAGCATTTGTATTGGCACGAGCAGCCATGCCAACGTCGGCTTTCGGTTCCTGGATGAGAATGGCATACTACAGCCCATGCGTACGAAAACGAACAACAGGGAACCTGCGCATTTCTCCGTAGAGCCCAACCCAGCCAGCGCCGAAAATCTATCGGTTTGGACTTTTCATATGGTCGCTGATTGTCACGGAAAGGTAAAGCTGCAAATGCGCGTAGACGATACGGGAAAGGTCACGGTAAATAGCATAGAGGATCAAAGAGATTACGTTTATAATCACAAGAGCATCAGCACTATTACGGTGCTTAGTCTCTAGAAGCAAACTATGTTTGCTGAAGTATATGAATCCACATGCGAAGGAAGATTGGTTCCTTTATTACTTGGAGGAGAAGGACTACGTGAATGATAAATGGTTTGATACCGGGTTGTGGGTAAAGGTTGGAGGCCTGGGATTAATCATGTGTACTATTAGTATTTCAACGGGGTGGTCATGTAATGTTGGGTTTAGGATCGTTGATGAAAGTAACCGACCATTACAGCCTTACAGAAAAAAAGACAACAATAGGAACCCAGTTCATTTCTCATTTGAAGCCAACGGAAGTACCCCAGAAGATTTAACGCCCGTAACTTTTCACATGATAGCTAATTGTCAATATGCGAAGTTACAGATTCGCCCCAGTGATAAGATTACGTCGGGCGCCAATGCCGGTAAGCTGGGCCGCATTCAAATAAATGCCGCCCCGTCAAAAAATCCCCCGACTGATGCTATTTGGAATCATAAGCCTATTAGCACCATGAGCGTGCTGCCGCTAGCACCAAATTATCAAGGCGGCGCGAATACTATCTTTACTTATCCCAAGTCGAGGATGCCTCGGATGTCCGACGATGATAAGCCTCCAGTAATACATAAGGATAAGCCTACACCTTCATCTTCTTCAAAAGAACCACGCCGATAGCGACGACTAAGATCCAAATGTTATTCCCCACGAACTTTAATAGTTCTCCACCGGTCCTTAGTACCAAAGAGAGGACACTACCAAGCAGCCCTGGTAAAGAGGCTGCCATCTTTTTACCTAAGTTCGTCAGTCCTTTACCTACTGCCTTTACACCTGCGCCCGTAGCTTTAAGGGAGCTAAGGATCACACCTACTACGGAGGAGATGGCGACTGCAAATGCCAGCGGAATGCCATATTTCACCAAAGCTCTTTTTATTTTTTCCTTGGTGGTAAGGCCCAATTCTCTTTCAAGGTTTTCCTTTTGCGCCCGTAATTCCGCAAGGCGCACCTCGAGGGTTTCTACTTCCCTTTGGGCAGCCTCCCTTTCCTCTTCGGAGCGGGTTTGGTCGTTGATTACCTCCTGCTGCCGCTCTATTTGCCCCTCCAGGTCTTCGATAGCCTGATCTCTTTGCCGGATTTGTTCTTCTTTAGTGTTAATTTCGGCAACCAGCTGCCGCCGTTCCTCCAAAGAGCCGGCTATGGTAACTTTTAAGTTCTTAGCTTCTTCCTGAGTCATGTTAAGGTCTTGCAGGGCAAGCTTAAAAGCCCGTTGGGCTTGATCTCTTTCATTCAAAGCCGCTTCAGCTTCTCGCTTGATTATTACTATGATTTCGTTTTTACTTTCGATTTGCTGCCTTTGCCTTTCGTAATTTGCTTTTATTTCTTCTTTTTCTCTTTCAGTTAGATCCTTGTGTGATAAGGCCTCGTCTCTTTGTTCTCTCATTTCCATCATTTGACGATTTTTGTCACCCATTTCTCTTTCTTGAGCATCAAGGAGCAGTCGGTTTTGCCTCATGTAATCTGCTTCCCTTTCTTCCAACGTTTCTTGCAGCTCCTCGACGCGTTTTTCTAACGCAGCCTTTGTGTTTAACGTTTCCAGCCGGTCTAATAGGCTTCTAGTAGCTTGCTGGAAGCCTTTTAATCTCGCCACGTCACCCCTAACTTTGCCATCTGCATCAAAGAGGGCTTGTGGTTTGGTCCAGCGGTTTTTATCGGGAAATCTCAGGTCATGGACGCTTATGAGGACTTTGTTTCCGCGTTCTGTGAGCTTTATTTCGTCGGTATCAAAGCGGGAATAGCGTTGCCTTAGCTCTTGCGTTGCCCACTCTACTGTTTCCCGTGCGGTTGCACCCCGCTCGTGAAGTTCTAAGTACTCGGGGACGACTTTATTTGGGTTCCTTGATTGCCACTTGCGCCTTAAGCACGTCTTGAATCTTTCCCACTTACTACCGTATGCGCTTTCTAAGGCCATGTCGTAGACCAGGGGGTCGGTATCCGCACCTTTAGTCCACTCATCGAATTCGTCATCGTTAATGTCTACTTGACCTTCCTCAGTGGTGGGGTCAAAGTCGGTTCCTTCTACCTCCATCATATATGATAAGCTCAAAGTTAAATCCCAACGTATTACCTAAGCAGGTTGGCGGACTGAAAGCAGAACGCACCTTTCACCGGGTCACCTTTACTCCTTCTAGCGCCAAACAAGGGGAGACGCTGTACGTAGGCGTACCCCGTCTAACGGATAACTTAGTATTGGTACCCGGAACGTTAGCATTAAGGTTCGACCTAGCAATACAACCAACTACGAAAATAGAAACTTACACAGTAAACAACGTAGGTCGCAACCTGGTGTCTAAGATGAGAATTAAGTTCGCAGGGGAATCCCTTTTGGACTTAAATAGGTATGACCTGTACACCACGTACAAAGACGTATGGTTGACCGCGTTCGACCGTGCACAAAGGATAGAACAAGGAATCGGAAGCGTTATCCTAAGGAAATTGCGAAGTGATACTAAGACAGCGCCTACGGACTCCGGGGCAGCAACCGCAGTAGCAGACGCCACCAGAGTAAAGACGGCTTATGGCAGCAAGTACGTGATTCCCTTAGACTTTGAAGTTATTTCTAACCACGGTGTGTATTACCCCAGGCAATTATCCGAACTGCAGTTTGAAGTAACGTTAGCAGACACTACCAACATCCTAGAAATGGACACAGCACAGGCGGCACTTACTGGTAGTATCCATCCCTATTCGATCACCAATTTAGAATTACAGTACGAGACGGTATATTCTGAGGAGTTGGCCCGAAGTGCGGGCATGGAATACAGCTCGGGCAAGGCATTCCTTTACGATCACGTAGTGATGTACAAGACTTTCAGCTTCCTGGACAAGACGGACGAGGTTATCAACCAAAGCATTAACCTCCCCCGAAGAAGTCTCACGGGGCTGATGCTGGTGTTTGCTAAGCCTTATGGGGCCGGCAAGCGCGACTCCGAGGCCTTCCATAACCCCAACATTACTAACGTGGGGGTAAATATCAACGGAGTACCAAACAAAGTCTACTCCCAGGGAATAAAGCCCGCAGACACGTACAGAGAGGCAATGCGCAAGTTTGGTGACCAGGTGTCTCCTGAGGAATTCTTCAAAGACAAGTACGCGTTGTGGATTGATATGCGCACGACGAACGACGAAAGTATGCATGGGCAGGGTCTGCGGCTGGTAAATACGCAGGACGGCATAACATTGGAGATTAAACGCACTAAGAACACCAGTGCTGGCGATGCAGATAAGATAAACTGCTACATCTTCGTCGTGTCTGACGCGCAGCTAAGCGTAGAAATGAACCAACTTAAAAGCGTTGCATATTAAAATGTATGACTAATATACCATGTTACGCGTATTCGAAAACAGCGGAACTAAACTGCAATGCATAGCGCAGGGCGACAATCTGTACTTTAAAGCGAAGGAAGTGGCGCTGACATTAGGCTACGTTAACTCAAGGGATGCAGCTAGAGCACACGTTTCAGAGGAAAACAAGGTAACTTTGGGGTCTATAAAGGGTGTCGGCCACATCGACGCCCTTAACAAACAACCCCATTCAGTGTACTTAACGGAGGAAGGCCTTTACGAATTAATATTCGGGAGTGAAAAGCCTGCAGCTAAAAAGTTTAGAAAATGGGTGTTGGGCGACGTCCTTCCTACGCTAAGGAAGACAGGTAAATATGAAATGCGCTTAGACGGGCCTAACAAGTTAGTCTTTAAGATTGAAAATGAGTACGACTTACATAAAAAGGTGGTGGACTATGTCCGTAGATTCCACGATAATCTCATAATGGTTGCAGGTCTGGGGGAACTTCAGGATACCACCTCCAAAAGGCACATGGGCTGGGTTAAAGGTTACACAGGAGGCCAGCCGGACTTAATCTTCCTCAATGCCCACAAGCGCTTTAATGGGCTATGTTTGGAGCTTAAGACGGGGGAGCTGTCTGATAAACAGGTAAAACAGCTGCGGCGATTTGAAGAGAATGGTTACTTAACTATGGTAAGCAATGATTATGACCTGATTTGCAGGGAAATTGATGAGTATGCCACCGGAGTTAGGCTGCCCTGCCCGGGGTGCTGCAAGGCCTTTAAATATGACGATACCTTACGCAAGCACCTAAGAATATTCCATAGATATAATGATTGTCAACCAGATACACTGGCGCGATTTAACCAACGGTAAAACTTATAAAATAAAAAATTATGTCGTGTTTGAAGACATCAACCGTTTGAGGTTAATACTGCAAGGCGACGGTAAGGAGTTCTCTTTATGGGCGCCTGACCGCGTGCGGTATGTCCTCCAAGGCGAGGAATACACACACATACGAAGTTACGGTAAGGTTAACAGCCGATGGAAGTTTGACATCGAGCGACGAATCGACGCCAATCCATTATGCGATTAGGATGTCTAACATAGTTCTTTGAGCCTTTGGGTCGGCTGAGCACCAATGCCCCACGAAGGATACTTCGGGGAATACCCTGTCGCAATGAAGGCAGGTGTATTTTTTACGTGGTTTTGGGGTGATTATGCAGTCTGCTGGGGGTTCACACGTAATACAGTCCATATATAATTAGCACCAATCCATATGGTCGCCTAACTCTTTGTGGCTGCTAAAATACATTCCACAAGGGCAAACGAAGTCGGTTGTAAGGCAGTTGTATATGTGCTCCTCTTCTCTTATACAGCCGCAACGACTGCATCTTGACTCCCAATATCTCCTATTAGCCCAAGGAACACCTTCCTCCTTCTCGAAGCTTGGAAAGTGTTTCAGTATTTTTTCTTGGTATTCCAGACGGTTCAACATGCTATATACAAGTATTTTTTAAGTTATAAAATCCTTAACGGACTCCTTAGCCCACGTTACCATCGTTACTATCGCACCAAACCTTTCCGCGCGCTTCAGACCGCACATTTCATCATACAACTCCTGCACGCGCTCTTTCAAGCGGTCGATCTCCCCCCTTTGCATTTCGATGGTGTCTTTCTTATCTTGCATGTCGCCAACAATCCTTTTTGCTGCTTCCACTGGGTCCATTGTATATATGACCCCAGAACATATTCCCTGCAACGCTCTGATAGTAGGGCCCACCGGCTGTGGTAAAACGCAGTTCGTAGTAGAGCAGCTATTAGGGCCCTTTAGATACCAATTTGACTACATAGTGCTGCTCTGCCCTACCTATGTAAATAACCGCACCTGGGAAGGCATAGGCGTGAAAGATGACGACTTCTTTGTGGATATCTTAGACCCTAACGAGTTATCCAACCACCTTAAGTTCTGGCGCAAGCAATTCCCTAAAGATACGCAAACCTTGCTCATACTGGATGACATCGCCTGTGGGGACGACGTAAAAAGACGGACATCGGAGTTGGTGAAGCTTGCCTTTAGCGGCAGACATGACAATATCAGCGTTTGGTTGCTCTCCCAGCAGCTTACCAGCGTCTCTAAGCCCTTTAGGGAAAACATAGGTTCACTTGTCGTATTTTATACGCCCAGTAAGTCCGATTTGGAAACCATCCTCTCTGACTACGGTGGTGAGATATCCAAGGAACAACTGCACGAATACATGCGGCATTTAAAGACGCACCAACATTCTAAAATGATCTTCTCTTTGAGGTTTCCGTATTCCATTAACATATATGGAGATTGATCAGTTGTTAGACGAAGCCCCCACACAGCTAGATGAAAGTAACCTTAAAGAACAACTTAACATCCTTGTGTCTTCTGGGAAGTGTAAGGAAATGATAGGCAAGGAGTTGACGCATGAGCAAGTTAATAAGTTGTCAGAGGAAGAGGTTAAGAAGTTCCATAAAAGGTATGAGGCTGCCCTTGCAAGTAAGACCACGAATGCCGTAGCAGACTCCGCTATCCGACTTGCCACTAAACTGCTTGGACTTGCGCTGCCCATAGACGACGTGGAGGCACTGCGGAAGGACATAAGTGAGGACTATGTCATATCCCAAGAACTTAAAATAACCTGCGGCTGGTTGTCTTTGAAGTGCGGTAAGTTAATGGCAGTCGCATCTTTGGGACTTCACGTAGCTCAGCATGTCGACTTGAAGGAGGTATAGGTGTCTTGGAAGGACTACAAGAAAAATAAACAAGTCGAGGAGATCTTCAAGGCAGCACTTGATCAAGTCGATGTAAGTCCTTCTGAAGTCATTCATGGGACTTAGTCAAGTCATTATCAAGTCGTCGTCAAGTCATTCACGGGACTTAGTCAAGTCATCGTCAAGTCGTCGTCAAGTCATTATCAAGTCGTCGTCAAGTCATTATCAAGTTACTTGTCAAGTCCTTCAAGTCCTTAGATATAAGATGAGTGACACCGAAACAAAGGCGGAGGAAACCCCTCGAGAGCAAAAGATCACCAAGCCTAAATCTCCGGGCAGAGTCGCCGCGGGAAAGAAGCTCGCGGAGATGAACAGGAAGAACAAAGCCAAAAAAGAAGAGAGGGAAGAGGAAAAAGAAGAGGAATCCTTTTGGAATCCGGGCTACGTTATCGGAGCATTAGGAATTGCTATAGCAGCAGGCAGTCTCTACTTACAATGGCGGGCTGCTAAACCGAAAGTGGAACCAAGGGCAGAAATGAGGTATGTGGAGCCTCCTAAGAGAAGTAAAATACCCGAGATGGAATAAAACCTCCTCTCCTTGTAATATAATGTCGTCAGCATTAATGAAAACCGTCGAAGATGCAGCTATTATTACTTCTATTGTCGCAGGTATTGGTTGGGTAGGTAAGAAAGTGCTCAAAGAAGACTTTACTGAAGACCCAAGCAAGAGCATTACGGGCTTTGCTAAGATGACTGCTGCAGTAGCAGGTAGCATTGCCCTTAAGGACTACCTACAGAAGGAAAAGTACCTGCCTAGGCCGTGAGGCCCTTATATATGGCAAGCGTAGTTGCAGGTGGTGTCATTGCAGCGTTAGCATTCACTGGAGCTAATTATGGTGGTCAATATTTGGATAGATTAGTTAGAGGCAACAAAGTCGATGCTGAGAGGAAAAGGCATGATTTGGCGTTGGAAAAGTATCAAAGGGACGTGGCGGCTTGGAATGAAAAAAGACAAGCTTACAGGGATTGGTTGGATAAGAACTACCAAGACAAAATGCAGGCGGATAAGAACTTCGAAAATACGGACTACGCCTTTAAACTTTATGCACAGACGCACCCAGAGTTTAGGATTAGCAAGCCCCAATTTAAGAATTACTACCAGCCGTCAAAGAAACAAAAAGACAATGAGTTGGTCTTTGTAGGAGTCGCAGGGCTGGCAGGGGGCGCCGCCTTGGCGTATTTCATCTAGTGACGCGAAGTATGAGCGTCTAATATATAATGATCGTCTTTTTGGAAAGCGATAAGAATGACTTTACCACTTATTTGAATCCCCCAATCAAAGCCCATACAGTTCGGCTGGTCAGTTGCTCTTTGTACAATTCTTGGTATAATTTGGTAAATGGCATGGTCACCGTACTTAAAACGCCTGGTAATTATCAAGGCGTAATGCTCCCAGATGGACATTACACCCCTATAACGCTAGCTAAGGAGCTAGCTAAACGCGGTTATACTCTTACCACAGGGTTGCCGCACGAAATGACCCTCAAACATGATCTACCTAACGATTACTCAATAACTTTTGGAAAGCATAGCCCATTAGGATCTTTGTTAGGCGCCTTAGGCAAGACGATTACCGACACAGCAGTTCCCGTAGGTTGGAAAGTCGCATCCTCTTATGAAGTCTATTGCGATTTGGTCCACAGTTACAACAACGGAAATCCCTCCCATCTTATGTCTAAGTTTTCACCCAAAGGTAATCCATTCGACCTGGTAGAATACACGCCCATTTCTTTAAACTATGACTTGCCTTGTGATTTGGTAGAAAGCATAAACATCACCATTAAAGTGGACGGAAAGACGGTAGATTTCAACGGACGTAAGATCAATCTCGTCTTGGAATTCATATAATGGGTCGAACTGAGGACAAACTCAAAAGGATTTACTACGGGCCTGAAGGCTATTGGAGAGGAGCGTCGGCTATCAAGAAACTCGCTACCGCAGCCAGGGTATCCGACGAAACGGCTAAGAACTGGTTAAAGAAACAAACTATCTGGCAGGTCTATCTTCCCGTGCCTAAGTACATTCCCAGACCCAGCTTTACCGTAAATACCCCCAACGAAGTTCATCAGGCGGATTTGCTTTTCTTACCACACGACACGGTGAGAAGAAAGACCTATAGATACGCTTTGACCGTGGTTGATATCGCAAGCAGATACAAGGACGCCGAACCCATAACCAGCAAGGATTCTGGGGAAGTCGCAGAAGCCCTAGGTAGAATTTATAAGCGCGTTTTGAAATGGCCAAAGCTGCTGCAAGTGGATGCGGGGACGGAGTTTATGGGTGTGGTTACCAAGACCTTGAAAGACCACGACACCAAAATTAGGAGAGCCAAAGCTGAGTACCACAGGGGTCAGAGCATCGTCGAAAGATTCAATAAGACCCTGGCTGAGCGTCTCTTTGGATATCAGTATTGGAAAGAGCTGGAAGATCCCTCCAAACGCAACAAGGAATGGACACAGAGACTCCCCCAGGTCATTGTGGCTTTGAATAACGAGGCGGCCAGGGCTACGGGAATGAAACCCAAGGACGCCATAAAAAAGAAGCACGTGGAACACAAGTCCTACGTCAGAAGTTCGAGGGCGGTCTTCCCCCATGAAAAGAAATTAGGTAATGTCACGGTCCGATATCTCTACGGACCGGGCGAATTAGAAGGAGGATCCAAAAGAGCTACGGATCCTAATTGGTCTTTGGAAACTTACCAGATACGAAGTGTAATAGCCAAGAAGGGTCAGCCCATCTTGTATTATCTTCACGATGGTCCCACACGTGGGTTCGTCAAAGAAGAACTGCTTATCGTGTGATGCCCGAATGCTATCGTGTGCACTCCGTCATCACACATCCATCGCTTACCGTCAAATGCAGACAGTGACACCTTCTCCTGCGTGACGTTATGTATCTGATGACCATAGCTGCGCAGGCTGTTCATCTTGTGCCACTGTTCCTTGCGCGTTCGTAATACGTTCAAGTAGGACTCGTGGGTTATGTCCTTCTTAACGACGTATTTTTTAACGCCTTTGGCTTTCTTTTCTACACCGTCTAACTTTAGCACACTGTACATCTTTGGTTTCAGACCCACGTACTCTACTATGGGTTTACCTAACATCTCGTCTTTCATCTTCCCAATTACCTTCTTATTTTTGGCGCTGTAAAGGAAGTGCTCCTTTGGGTAACCGCTGGTGTCGTACTCGTCTATGTCTTCGACGCAATCCTGGTAAACGTCTTCCGTTTGCACTTCTAGAATTAGGGAGTCGGTGTCTGTGTACAAAAGGTGACAGCGGTCTCCGTACTTTGGCTTTAGTTTGTCGTAGTAGAACTCGTACATAAGCAGCTTTGATAAATCCAGCACCGTAAACCCTGTGTAAACGGGCTTGTTTAGTAAAAGGTTTGCCTTCTTCATGTGAATGACGTAGAAGTTCAACATCTTTACGTATCTAACGAATCCAGGCTGTGACACGTATGCTTCTGCTTCCTCTTTGGTGCTGACTATTTTTACGCTTACGCGCTTGCGGATGTTCTCCATTGTCTTTCCGAACACGCTGTTGTTCATCAGTTTGAAGAGGTTTTTCTCGAAGTCATTCTTAGCTGCGGTACGCTTTTGCGTGTTAAAGTCAATGTAGGGGCGCATCCAGGGTTCCTGCGTGAATTTTAGGACTCTGTGGATCTTCTTTACACGCATTCCGTGTCGCACGTAAAACTGCAGGTTGCGGTAGTGGACAACGTACTTCGTTTTATCCATCAGGTTCATAGTTAGTTTCCTGTACGGTTTGTAACCGGGGCACATTTGCTTTTGCAGTGGTGATAACTGCTTAAATGGTATCTCTATTGCTTCTGGTGCTAAGGGGAATTCGTTGTGTTCATCATGCAGATGCTCCGGGTACTCCAGATCCACCTCCAGCACGTAACCCTTGTCTTCCTCCTTTCCTACCTGCATGTAAAAGTCTATGGGTCGCACGGTGTCCCATTCGAAGTCTCTCACAGGCAAGTACTGCGACATTGCCCAACCGTATAGATTATTTGCATCCAGGTAGTAAATGTATGTAGTTGGTTTCTCTGGGTCGTGCTCTACTAAGGGGTTGTTTGCGCGGGCGTAACGTCGGCTGGGCCCGCATACGCCGCCACGAATACCGTCTTCCATAAAGCGGTACATGTCGTACTCCGTTAGCAAATCCAGTTGCGCATTTGTCTTCTTCAGCAGCGCACTCCAGCTGAGTCTGGGAGCTGTGTAGAAATTAGCAGGATCCAATCCGTAGTATTCGATAGCCATCTTTCGAAAGCTTTGGAAAACATCTGCGAGCAGCACTACGTCAGACCTTAGGTAAATGTCGTGGTAATCCCCCATGTTCTCACAGGAGTACTTTTCCCACACGTCTAACGCATGCTGGTACTCCTCGTCCTTTATACCGGACTCGTTTAGGGTGCTGTAGAAGCAATCTTTGCTGGGCAAAGATTCTTGAAAGCGCTCCCAGGAATCCATGTATTCGTATGGGTAGACTCCTTTCCTTTCCGCTCCGTATCGACTGGAAATGGGAAAGTTGGTGTTGTACTTTACGAGGTTTGCTAAAGAGTCTGCCATAAACTGCTGTGAGTCTAAGAACTTTAGCTTACCAACAGTTACGGACATGTAACGCTCTTTGTTATTAGGAATACATTTGACGTCGGATCCGTCTGTTCCTTGTAGTAGCAAATGGGAGTCGTAACCGCGAAGGTTGTGAAAGAACACGGGAATCTCCATGTCTGGATTTACTTTGAAGTTTATATTGCATTTCCAATGAGCCGCTCCTCTGTATTTACCCGTGATGTGGCAGTGATCCCTAACCTTATCCACGTAAAAGTCTTCAACAAATGCTTTATGGCAGTGAATGCAGTGCGTTGACGGCTTCCCCGGCTTCTCACCTTTCTTAGCATACTTCCCGCATTTAAAATGAGCTTCTCCTAGATACTTTCCATCTTCATCCCACGCTTTCTTTGCTTGTCTTCCGAACTGAAGAAGCGTATGCCGGCAAATGTGGCATTTCTTTGCCTTGTGAAATTCCTCCTGGTTCTCTTTGGTAAATTCCATCTTCTTTGGACGTCTTAATCGTTCTCTTATCTCTTCCTCCTCTTCTCGCAATGCTTCTAGAAACTTATTAGATGCGTTTTTACCTCGGTAAATCACAGGAGGGTCGACCTTGCCGTCTGATCTGACTACTATGTAACTAAAGGAGCAGATCTCGTGTAATCCTACCTTATTCGTGGCACCACTTTTCTGCTGTTCCTTAGTTATCAACGCTTCGAAGTCTGCGTATATCACGTAAGGCACCTGCATCTGCTTTTGGTGGTCTGCGTACGAAAGCTCTTTGTTGGCGGGCATCTGGATCCGTTGTGCCACTTCTTCGACCCCTCGGCAAATCTCGTCATGGTTCTTTAGGGCATTTAGGGAGGTAAATGACAACAAGCAGCAGTCGCAGAAGTACTTTTTACCTTTGTGCTTAGTATGTCTGTAGAATAGTCTGCTAATGTGTTTAACCCATGAGTAATGTCTGCCGTGGTAGAATAAATGTACGCGCTCTCCTTTACTCTTTGACAGAACTAACGGTACTATCGTTTGGTCTCTGATTCCATAAACGTTAATTGCTAGATCATTTTCCTGCTCGAATATCGGTATGTCTATCAGCTGCATGGGAAATTCCACACCATCCCACTCTAAATCGTCTGTGGGATACTTACTCGTCCTGCAGGGATCCTTCTCTGCTGGATACAGTGCAGACCTAATTGCCCACATAAAGCATCGATTGTCTTCATTCTTCACGTTTACGATAGCCTTCTTCCTTTCTACCCACACTGGTAGTGGTACGTAACTTCCTCCTCGTATGGGTACGTACCTAGCCATACTTATCTCTATGCCTTCAACCTCCTCCACTGTCCAACCTGATCCTTCTTTCGTGTAGTTAGACAGCGACTCCATTATTGCTTCTAAGGCTTCACTGAGTGACCTATCCAAATTCGTAGATTCTAATATCACTAACGACTTTGATCGCAGCATTGCTGTCGTCGTCACCTCGTCTTTTGATAGACTCACTTCTACCATTATACTTGCTTTCAGGGCTCCTAAGTCTTCTATACCTTTTCGGAGCGTCCTTTTAACCTTCCTTTCCGACTGACGCCAAAACTGTCTAACGTCAATCTCACCGTTACCAGGTATCGACACCGTTTCGAAGTTGCTTTGGGATTCCATCTATATAATAGGAAATATTTTATACCTAATACCGAGCACTTTTCAGATCGTCGTAGTCATACTCACAATCCTGACAATGCCAATACAATTTAACCTTCGTATCGAACTTCTTACCACATCCACAATCATAGCTGCTCATACATTTCTTTCTCATTTTCAAATGCTTCTTTAAGTCTGCTTCTTTCTTAAAAGTTCTCTTACAATCTTCGCACTCCATATATAAACTAACATATTTGCGCTGTTACCCTCACGGGTAATCCTAGGGGTCTTACACGCGGCGCGGGTATTATCTGAGAACACGGGTAATACCGGGAGTGGTGGTAGTTAACGCGGGCATTCATCGAGTTGTCAATTGCGCTGATACCCCCATTCCCTATACTACTCCACTTTTCTTTGAAAAGGACAAATTTCATTTGCCGTAAGATTAATATGCGATCTGACCGGTTAATACCGGAGAATCTAGACCAGTCGTCCGCGATGCGATCTATCCAATCAGATTGCTCGATTTGCTAGGGTCCAGGCTCTAAGATTCACCGTCATATAATAAATTTTATTATATATGTTTGCTCTCTCGGCATATATATTATAATTCAAGATTTCCACCGTATCAGTTAAACTGGGTTTTAAGTTCATACACATAATTGCAGTAACGTTGTAACATGTAAAATAAAAAATAACGAAATAACGAAATAGCGGAAACTAGATAGAAATTTCAAGAAAACTTAAACAAAACAGGAATACTTTTTTCATTGTTTTGCAGACATCAGCATTTTTCGCTATATCTTTAATAGAATGTGCAAAAACAGTTATTCTCATCAATCACAGAGGCCTCAGGTAAAAAAAAGCATTTCACTAATTCTTATTTGCTATTTTCTTAATTAGAAATGATGTTTCTGCAAGAAGGTGTACACATTTCTGTTTTCAAATACACTAAGGCTAATTAAACTCCTCTTATTCAAACAACGTCACTTCGTTCCATTCCTTAATCAAAAAATAATTTCCCAGATACTTCAAAAAAACGCCTGAATTAGCATTTAATCGTGTCCTCCAATGTCTCCAAAACTATATTTTTGTATGTATGCTAAACAACGTATTTGTGCATAGTTATAGCGACTACGAATGATACACCATGCATTTGAGTATTTTAACAGGTCGGAGTCTCTGAAGCCCCATGTACACTTGCGATTTTTGCGGCTATTTTTGCTATTTCGTCCATAATAAATAATGGTAAAGAAGTTACTCGTAAAGTTTTTTTTAAGAATACTAAGATTTTCCTAGACGAATGGCCCTTTTGAAGGATGAGTCAAAAGATTTCACATTTCCGAAAATTGCCACAAAAATCGCAGCAAAAATTGCCGCAAAAATTGTCAGTCTAAACGGGGCTTGAGGTAGAGCATATTTACTTGCACTCTACACCTAAATCAATAAAATCAAGTCCCTACTTTAAACCATTGTTTTAACCTTACACTTTTTTTTTGTAAAACAGATTCCAATTACGAGACCCTATCGATATCTTGGTGATAAGCCAAACATTAAACAACCACCCCCCTGATATGAGGATGATATATAATGGTAATTGAACTGAGTGGAGTGCAATTTGGTCTGAAATCAAACGCGCGATTACAAAATCGCACGACCGCGTAGCGGGAGTGCGATTTGTAATTGCAAGTTTGATTTCAGACCAAAATTGCACGACTCGAAGTTCAATTGCCACTTTATTATATCCATTTTGAAATCTTTTTTGAAAAAGTCGTTTTTTTCCAGTTAAACCGACATGACTTACAATCTACAAGCAGTCGATTCAAACATGCTGTCAAGTGAACTCGTTTATCGAGCAACGATTCTCATTTTGAAAACCAACATTTTCAATCCAAAACTAAAATGAATTTATATAGGACCAAAAGGCATTACATGCATTTATTAAGGATTCTTTACTTACATTAAATAGCAAGACAATCCTGTCCAAAAGGGTTGTAAAAAACTGCATGGCTGTTGTTCATACAGCCAATGCTCACTGCTTGTATTTTACGATTTCTGTTCAACACGTTATGATCACACTTGTGCTGAGAAGACAGCAAAAATCAAAGGTTGTTTAGTCCTTCGGTTGTCCTTAAGAAGTCACGTAGCTCGACAAAAATCTTCTTCTTAAGAAATACTTTTTTTTAATGACTGTATTTTCGATGTGTTTTACGCTTTAAAGATTGAAAAGGAAACCACTTTCCACGATCAATGGCCAAGAAGTCACATTCAAAAGATGCCGATTGTATTTTTCCCACATGCTTTTCGCTGTAATATCTTCACCTTAAGCAGTTACTTTACAAAGATGCTTTTGACAATTTTAAGTACTCGGTTGGTTTTTTAAGTCCTTTTTACGGCTTCTTAAGTTTTTTTAACGACTTTTTACGGTAAAATCGTTCTTCAGAAAATTGTTTTTGAGCCGTGGCGGTTTTTTTTTTCCACAAGCGGCGAGCTCAACAATCAAATGGATTCCTTAATATAATTGGCTAGAAAATGACATGTCTCTCTTGTGTTTGGTTCATATCAGATGATGTGCAAAATCGTGCAATTTAGAGCTCAAAATCGTGCGATTTAGGCTGAAATCACTGCTACATGGAACCAATCAGATTGCAGGGTTTGGTAGTGATTTCAAAATGGATGTAATAAAGAATATAAAAGGATCATATCTCTCTGCTCTAGCTACATTCTTTTCGGACACCATGAAGATAGCAGTGTTAGCTCTCTTCGTGGCTTCGGCCCTTGCTGGATTTGAAGGTAACAATCTCCGTCTTTTATGCATCGTTTTTATCTTATATATATTTTTAATCATTATTTTTATTTCATGGCTTTTAAAATTTTCTTTTTCCTTCGAAAAAATCAACTCCTGAGTATTGAACGGAATAAAATAAATAGAACCCAACTGAGGCAGAATTTTTAATCTGCTTATACACTCGATGTAGCATACACTTAACATATAGATCTTTACCGAGTGACAAAAACACGTTTCATAAATAGAATATTTTTCATTATTATAGTATTTACGAATAAAATGCTTCCTTGGAAACGGTTTGATAATCTAGCTTAGAAAAATAAGCGTTTTACAAACAGTTAAAAGTAGACTTGAATAATATCTTACCTCGTTAACTTGCTTGGATTTCGCTCTTTCTGTTTTGCCGTTCATTTGTAAAACATTCTGCAAATCGTTTACGATATATATATATATATCAAACTAAGCATTGATTGGTTGCTAAATTTGCAATAAATTGCCATGGCAACTGAAATTTATCTGAGGTCAAGTGCATAACTCAACGACTTCAAAGTTTACACGTTGCCAAGGAATTTCGTGTCAAAATTCTCAATAATTCTGTATCTCAAACTCAGAAGCTATAATGGCTTATAAAATATTGTTCTCTTTAAGAAATATGTAAAAATTCTTTCTGAATAAATATTTGAATAAATTATTGGTTTGTTATCCAATTGGCCATTTCACGCATCCCGTTACTCAACGTCAGCGCGCAATTATTCTTTAGAATTTGACTACAGTCCGCAGTAATGAAAGGAATTTACACATCAACGAACAATTGAAACGCTTAAAAAATTCACAGATTGTAGACAATTTCTGAAGAATATATTACACGCTGACGAGGATGAGGTTGAGCAGCGGGATCTGTGAAATGGTTTATTCCTTGAACGAGAATTTTAGTAATTTTGGGGATTTTTTTTTAAATTTTGAAAAACTCATTAATTCTCTGATTTTTAAAGGTAGATATTCTCCATTAACCAAAAATGGTACCGCCGGATATTCTTAATTTTTTCTTTCAATATTTTGAATATATTTTATTCTCTTAAGAAAACTGAAATACTTCCGGAGAAGAAAATTCAATATTTGGTTTATTACTTTTTCAATATTCTTTAATTAATATTCTGCTTCTTGTTTTTTGTCTTATATTTCATATTTTTATTTTAATTTAGGGTGTAATTTTAAGATGATTTAATATTAAGGAGAGATAACCCCGGTTCAGGTCGGGCTCAGAAAGAAAGAAAGAAAGAAAGAAAGAAAGAAAGAAAGAAAGAAAGAAAGAAAGAAAGAAAGAAAGAAGGAAAGAAAGAAAGAAAGAAAGAAAGAAAGAAAGAGAAAGAGAGAGTGAGTGAGTGAGTGAGTGATACTTTATTTATACTCGAAAAAAACTCTATCAATATAAAAAATTGCTTTACAAGAATGTCGAGTTAAATAAGAATACAATTTAGACAGCTAAAAAAGTTTATCAGAGTCCAACAGAAGAAAGCTTTCTTTTAAATTCCCTTATACTTCTAGCTGACTTAATATCTGAAGGCAAAGAGTTCCATGCTTTTGCACCTTCATAAGAGAACGCACGTTTGAGGTACTCAGTGTTTGGTTTCGATAATTTTAAACACTTTTCTCCCTTCCGCAAATTATATTTTGTAGTTTGATACTCAAAGCGGTCTCTTAAACTTTGAGGTGCAAGAGCATTCAAAGTCTTGTACATTATTGTGGCTTTATGTTCCTTCCGCCTGTTTTGAAGATTTTCCCATCCTAGAGACATTAAATGTCGCGCGACCTAGTTTCATAATTACTCTTAGTTATAATTCGGCCTGCGCGATTTTGCATTTTTTGGAGTCTGTCCAGCTGATGTTTTTGGTAAATCTCTCAGAGAATAGAGAGAAAAAAGGAAAAGAAAGAAAGAAAGAAAGAAAGAAAGAAAGAAAGAAAGAAAGAAAGAAAGAAGAAAGAATGAATGAATGAATGAATGAATGAATGAAAGAAAGAAAGAAAGAAAGAAAGAAAGAAAGAAAGGAAGAAGAAAAAAAGAAAGAAAATAAGAAAGAAATATGTGTAATATCTGTTGGTCCGGTATTAACTTTAAGTAATATATCAAACACACCAAAGAGTGTTTCATCTGATTTCCAAAAACTGAGTGAGATGAAAAAAATGAGGTCAGTGAGTGAGTGAGCCGAAAAAAAGACAATGCCGATACAGCTGTAGTTTTTTTTAATTATTAATACTAGGAACCAATATCATGGCAGGGTTGAAATAATCATTAGATGTACTTGTTCTTTTCGTAGGATCATTCTGTGAGTAAACCAATAACTTACAGAGACTCTAAAGAAGATACCAATGATGCTAGACCTCGCTCACTGTCAGACCCATCAATCAACGAGGACCAACCATCAGAAGTGTCCCGTAAAACCTCAATGCCATCCTCTAATGTCTCCAAGCCTAATACTGATGGCACACTCAGTCCTGGACCTGGACCTACAGTCAGTATTGAGAGGCCGAGAGCAGTAGCTAAGTTCAGCTTACTGGATGCTCAACCTGGGTAGCTTCTGCCACCACCGTCTGAAAAGTTTGGTGGCTGGACACCGTCCAAACCTGACAGAAAAAATTCCTATTCTGGAGAGTCTGATGAGGACACAGATGAAGACTCTGAAGAAGTAGAAGAAGAATCAAGACCATTGTCACCCGGTCAGGCCATGCCAGAGCCAATGCCACCTGTTCCTGAAGACAGTACCTCAGAGTCTCCTCGCACCCCACCCTCATCACCCCAACAAGGATCTCAAGTACCCAAACCAGTGTTCCCAGATTCTGTCCAAGTCACTCGGAAATTAAGCGAGAAAAGTAACGAGAGACCAAGGTCTGCTGGTGATTTAAATGACGTGAAGCAGCTGTCATCAAATGATAGTAGTGCTGGTTCAACACCCACTAATAGTAGTATTGGGTCTGATGGCAAGAAGGAACCACCCCCACCACCACCCCCTAGGAACAAGAAAGGTCATTCCAGGTCATCGTCATTGGATCTGAATAAACTTTTTGCTTCAAAAGGAAAAGAAAGTAGAGGTGAGGTCAACCTTTTTGTTATTATATATAGCAGTTATACAATGCTTTAGAATGGTATACCATGAAATATACCATGCATTTTCTAGTATAAACATGAGTGTTTAGACGAGTGCATATATAAAGAAGATACAGGTGACAAGTGGGACAATTCACGGTGTGCCACGAGAAATACACTGCTGAAAATACAAATGCAAAGATTCAATGCCTGACGGATGCCAATCACCAAAACATTTTTCCGAATTCTTGAATTTTATTTGTTGGCGCTGATGATCCACAGGAACCCCAATTTGATTTTCTCGTGAATTGATGTTTTTTAGCTTAAAGCTTATAAGTCTCGTCTTCTTGTTTCAGCCAATACGATTGGATCTCCTAGCTCAAGTCATTCTAGCCAGGTAAAATAGATTGTTTTCAATGCTACTATGCCCTAGTATTAGCCATTCCGAGGTTAAGGGAAAACTGGGTCGAGTTGACATTGCAATGCATGTGGGACTTATTATTATTATTTTATCATTCATAGCATAGTCAGAATAGCGATATTGTCATATCTTCCAAGACCCCGGAGCCAAAGAATGAAGAAGATGTAGAAATCAAAAAATCCAAAGAAGATGTCGCCAAGGAAGAGAATTTTGCAGATTTCAGTAACTTTGAAACATTGGTCAAAGCACAGAGTACTGTTGATGAGACCCAGATGAATGTACCTACTGGTGGACGTACTCAGGGGGAAGCGTTGATGCCATTTAATAAAATATTTCGTATTAGCATTCATTGTTTAGGGCACCACAATGGCCGCCATGTTTTTGTCTTTTTACTCTCTTGGGAATGCTTGCAACCCTTCAATTGCTGGGTTTCAATCACCTGATAAAAGCCTTAAAGCCTAAGCATCTTAATCTGCTTCAAATGGTGACCAAACGCTGGCCACCATGTGCTGTCATTGAGAAGGAATTCTAGTAAAAACTTGACATGCAGCTCGTGAACATTCCGCACGGGATAGGAAATCACGTCAACCCAGCAATTAGCCCTGATTCAGAGCTTGTTGAAAAACCTTGGTCGATCTAGCATAACAGTACATTGCATGGCTATTGCATGCTATTGCTCTTGTTTGTTCCTCCGCCTGGTGTTGTAGTTTTCGTTGCTGCTGCTGTGTTGTTGCTGTTGTGTCATTGCTGCTGTTTATACTTTCTAATCTTTTTCCAGGATTATTTGCCAAAGGCCACAAAACCCAATAACAATGAAGGTATGTTTATCACTATATTCTTCATCAATTGTTTAAAAATTCCCATCGCTTTTTCCTAACAGCAAGTTTCATTTCTTTATTTCTTGATTTTCCTTTTTAAATATAGCATCTTCTTATTTTTAAAGATTGTTCAATTTTGAATTTATTTATTCATCCAGATAAAAAGATTATTTAAACAAAATCTTCTAAATATTCTTTCTTGTCTCACTTAACTCATGCAATATTTCTAATAGAAGTTTATAAATCGCCCCAAGCTATAAATGCTGACATAATGTTTTCTAGAGAGCGAGAGTTAAATTTTCTTTATTTTCACTAACACTTAGACACACCGACTCCATTAACAATTGCGTCTGTGTTGGATATCGTTACCTTATTCTGTTCGTTAAATAAATGGTTCATTTTGTTCTTAACGAAAGATTCTTAAAGAACCTTACATCATTGTCTGTATGTCTACGCATTTAGATCAGAACATCAAAAGATTATATGAAAAGATATTATAAAGTCAGGGTTTTCTTAGCTGCAGCGCAAACATTGACAACAAAGCAGCAGGTGTTAGCTTTTAGGCGTTGATTTTTTAAATTTCTTTATTTTTTTATTTTGAAATATTAGGCTAGGATTAAATAATATAATATATAATAATAATATATAAAATTTGTAAAGCGCTTATACAAATCTGCTCTAAGCGCATTGAAAATAAATGATGATGAAAAAATGTTAAAGCAAAAACTATGTTTTGAAAGCTAATTTAAATAAATAAGTCTTAAGTTGTGATTTGAATGAAGCCAAATTAGTAGTGTTTCTTATTGATGACGGGAGCATGTTCCAAAGTTTAGGGGCAGCAACAGCAAAAGAACCTAGACCATAAGATTGAAGATTGTAGGACTTGAAGTTTAGAGCCAGATGAGAAGACGATCGAAGATTGCGTGAAGAATAAGATTAAATAAGATTAAATCTTCATGTCCAAATCTTCAGAAAATACGTTAGCACGCTCCAAACGCCGCCTACTCTTAAAACTAATGAATCCGATAAAGAATGCCATTCAGACATACCTACCTAGATTCAAAGATTTTTTTGTCTTACAGTTCTCTGTAGGTGATATATGCCCTGACTTAGATCAGGCCAGAGGTTGTTTCAGGGTTTGATCTGTGAGTTAGCCATGCCCTGACTATGATCAGCCCAGAGGTTGTTTCAGGGTTCTATCTGTGAGTTAGCCATGCCCTGACTATGATCAGCCCAGAGGTTGTTTCAGGGTTCTATCTGTGAGTTAACCATTGCCTGACTTAGATCAGCCCAGAGTTTGTTTCAAGGTTCTATCTGTGAGTTAACCATTGCCTGACTTAGATCAACCCAGAGTTTGTTTCAAGGTTCTATCTGTGTGTTAATAAATTTTGCACTATATAAGTAATAAAATTATTATTATTAATATTTATTATTATCATTAATTGTTAGTAATTATTATTAATTATTTCTGTTATTATTTATTTTGTATTATTTTGTATTATTATTGTTATTATTATATTATTATTATTATTATTATTATTATTATTATTATTATTATTATTAAAAGGGTAAATTTCACACCGTGCAAAGATGAAAAAACCTACTGACGTTTCGGACGCTAGTCCTTAGTCGGAGTAAAAGAGCCGCGACAGTACTATACAATACTACCACTTTTTCCTTTTTCTTGTGTGATTAAACGTTTTCTGTGAGTGACTTAGAGACACTTTTACCTTGCGCGTAATGTTTTCTCATGTCAGGCCACATGTCACTCCCTAGAGTATCATTTCCTTCTTTAACGATTTTGGCGAAAAAAAACTAGATAGCTGTATGTTAGGTGGAAATTTCTTGTTGAACCTCACTTCTCTTTGAAATACGTTCCAGAAACTTCGCTTTCCCTGATAAAATCAAGTCGCGAAAGAAATTGTGAAAGTTCGTGTTGGGCTTACATACATACCCTTATAAGATCCTTAGATGAATAAGGGTGAATTCTTCGAAGAATGTTTTTACTTTCTCAGGTTGTACATAAGCTGCGAGCTCCAAATTCATTTGCTCGTTTTTGCAATAGCTCATTGGACAAATATTTATGAACGACAATAACAACAACAACAGCAACAACAACAGCAACAACAACAGCAACAACAACAGCAACAACAACAGCAACAACAACAACAACAGCAACAACAACAGCAACAACGACAGCAACAACAACAACAGCAACAACAACTGTAACAACAACAGCAACAACAACAACAGCAACAACAACAGCAACAACAACAGCACAACAGCAACAACAGCAGAACAACAGCAGAACAACAGCAGAACAACAGCAGAACAACAACAGCAATAGAAACAGCAACAGCAACAACAGCAACAACAGCAACAGTAACAACAGCAACATCAACAACAGCAACATCAACAACAGCAACAGTAACAACAGCAACATCAACAACAGCAACATCAACAACAGCAACAGCAACAACATTAGCAACAACAACAACAACAACAGCAACAACAGCAGCAGTAGCAACAGCAACAGCATTAACAACAACAGCAACAGCAACAACAACAGCAACAGCAACAGCAACAACCACAGAACAAACGAACAGCAAACGAAACAACAAAAGAAAAGAAAAAAAAAGAAAGGAAATAGAAAAAAAAACTAAAACAATCTGACGTACAAAGCATGTAGTGGACGATTACTTTAATCTACGTTAATTTTTAGATGGCATTACGTTTAACACTGTTTGCAGCTTTTCTTGCAGTTTGCGTTCATCCAAACAGGGTTTTTCTCACACTCTCCAATACCTGCCCAGTATTGACAATCCTTATCTCTATCAATACAACCTGAAATATATAATAATAATAATAATAATAATAATAATAATAATAATAATAATAATAATAATAACAATAATAATGATGATGATGATGATGATGATGATAATAGTATTAGTAATAATGATAATAAGAAGAAGAAGAAAAATAGTAATAATGATGATGATGACAATAATAATGATAATAAATAGATTATATATGAAGGTTGGATCATCGTTGAATTAAATGTTTTGTTTTTACACTGTTTGCAGCTCTTCTTGCAGTTTGCGTTCATCCAAACAGGGTTTTTCTCACACTCTCCAATCCCTGCCCAGTATTGACAATCCTTATCTCTATCAATACAACCTGAAATATATAATAATAATAATAATAATAATAAAAAAAATAATAATAATAATAATAATAATGATGATGATGATGATGATGATGATAATAGTATTAGTAATAATGATAATAATAATAAGAAGAAAAATAGTAATAATGATGATGATGATAATAATAATGATAATAAATAGATTATATATGAAGGTTGGATCATCGTTGAATTAAATCGGTTCTTAATGAGTACAGTCAACCGGACACTTGAAAAAAATTAGCCTTTATAATTTTATAACCTCGATAGATATCTTGTTGCTAAAGGTTTTGCAGCCGCACGTGTGTTTAAATACATGTGTTTCTTGTCACGGGTCTTTTTGAAGGCACATACTGTGCTCTTACTTGTGTAACTTAACAACTAGTGCTCTTTTCTCCATTCATATATTTTTCTGGGTCAATCAGAAAACATGTATTTCTCAGATTGTCAGTATTATAGTATACATTGCATTAATAATCATTTTCTTACCACCGACTCCTTGACTTCCTGAGTTCGTATTCATGTTGTTGCTTCCATATCCGAAACATCTTTTAGCAGGAGCATCTAAATATAATGAACGGTGGAATTAATACTCGCATACTGTGCTGTTACAGAAAAATGACAATTTCTTTTGATTTTAAATTGGCGAAAGAATGCAATTGAATAATGATCTTCCAAACGTGAAAAGTTAAGAAAATATTATCGTATGCTTAAAGCCCAGTGTTTACTAGCCTAGCAACGAAAGCTTATTTAAGCATCATGTTAAGACGAACAGCTGCATTTATCAGATATAAGTGTATATAGTGACCAACACTTCGAACGAGCTCTGCATCATGTACAGACTTTTTTCGAGTAGTTCGTCCATCCATCAGATGCAGCGTAAGCCAGGCTTATATGAGAGCATTTAATAAGAATAGTCAATAAGACGCCAAAAAATTAAGACAATGAACCATCATCGTCAGTCGACTGCTATGGAAATAGACAACATTTATGACAGCAAACGAGCCTTGTCCCCTTATGGCCCAGAGCAGAGGAATCATATCTTGGAAGCATAGCGACTGTATTTATTTTAATTGCACTTGACAATCTCCATAAAATCACAAAAGAGATGATCTAGTGTTTGGCTCCCAAAGCAAATCCTTTTCGTTGCTGCGATAGCATTGATTCCATAGATATGGAATGGTAGTGTATAGTATAGAGGTTAAAAATATTATAGACTTATATGATGTTAGGGTTTCCGCTTCCAATATACGATCCTGAATTTTGTTTGTTATCGTCAGTTTTCTCGTAGCAGCATCTTTTAGCTGGAGTATCGAAAAATCGAAACAAATGATCGAAATCGAATTGCTTGGAATTGAATGAAATCGCAAGTTTGAATGCAATCAAAGTTCATCGAAAATATATGCCAAGAGAATCATCGCCAACTATTTCGATCATGCGCCCGCATGCAAATGCATCGGCGTCACTTGAAAGTGTTAAGCGAGTTAAGTCAGATTTTACAAGTTTTCGATTTATAAATTTATGTGTAAACAGTTTTCCACTTGCCGGGGTAGAAGAACATTATATAAAATTAAAGCATTTGATTTTTACCAAACATACTTTGATTTGTTTGGTAAAACCTTTTCGTCTCGATAGTTAGATTTTAACAGCCTTCTTGTCATATGTGCTATGTTAAATTGCAAGAAAAACACAAAATGTCAAATATTATGAACAGGATTTCTCAAAATTAAAACTAGTTACCTCATTTGCCGGGGTGGATCCTTAAAGTACACACATTCTAAACTACTGATGTCGAATCTGTGGTCGTTTGAACGAATTTATACTTTTCTTTTTTTACTTTCATAAAGCTCCGATTTGAGACGAGTTTGTGAGATCCTTTCTTCAAGAATAGCCACTTTGTGAAGTAAAAAACCTTGGACATTATTCGCAAAATACTGCATGTGTGGTACCAAAATAAAGCTGGAATCCTCAACTCTCGTTTGTAATCGTTTGCAATAGGATACCTATTAAAGCACAGGAATACCGTAGCAAAAAATTATGTTGTCTAAGTCCGGACCTGAGAGAGCTTGGGCTCCCTGTAGTTTATATTTAATATATTTCAAGATATCCGCTGACTTGGCGAGCGGCGCATGGCCGAAATAGTTGGCGATGATTTTAATTTCAGCTCGCTTGGAAAGTTTACTCAGTCTTAGAAAGTCTTAAACGTTGTTGTGCAAAAAAGCTGTGCAATTTGGCTTAACAAACAATGCAAAAAATTGCAAATATATATAATATTCTTGAGAGAGAATGCTGCAACTTTACAACTAGTGCTCTTTTCTCCATTTATATATTTGTACTGGTTTAATAAGAAAAAAATCCCAGATATTTCTTTGAGTTCAATATAGTATGAAATGCATTGATAATAATTTTCTTACTTTCTTCAGAAGGAAGAGGCACAGATTGGGTTAAGCAAACCAGTGCAAAGACGAGACAAAGGTCCAAGACACTCTTCTGGTTCATGGTTCAAAGAATGTTTCACAGTCAAATCTATTGAATTAGAAAAAGTAAACAACCTGACACACATTACTGATCTTCAGTTGGTAAGACCTATGATATATGAAAACTTTTAAAGTGCTTATAAGCCTTTACACAATATTTTCAGGCTTGATTCTTTTAATAGTGAATAGTGGATTGTGAAAAGATTTCGTCATTTGAATTTCGGGTCTTTGAGATACGAAGGTTTATATTCCCAATATATATGTTAATGACTATGACGTAACTTAAGGGATTTGAGTTATTTTGTGGCAACTTTTAGTATTGAACGCCGGACATTTTTTGAAAACAAATTTGTAAGAACCTTTACGTGAGACACGAGTAAAAGGGTGATGCTTTTAAAATACTGTATTCAAGAACGAGTGCAGTGTTGTATATTAAATGATCCCTTATGATACGTCATATCATTAACATATTGGGAATATAAACCTTCGTATCTCAAAGACCCGACATTCAAATGACGAAATATTTTCACAATCAACTATCCACTATCTAAAGAATCAATTCTGAAAATATTGTGTAAAGGCTTATAAGCACTTTAAAGTTTACTAATCCTCACTAATCCTCACTAATCCTAAAAATCAGGAATTTATCACAAATTTTTTCTTTTCTTCATAGAACGTTTTAGAAATATCAATACTTATATATAAAATTGTTACCAAACAGGGGTTAGGTGCCCTTAATTATCGTAAAAAGATTTTACACCGTTATAAGTTCCAAAAGTTGCAAACAACAAGAAGTAAACTGTGGTACTCTACTCACGGTTCAGTAGAGAGAAATTCTCAAAATGTCAGCTCGGTCTACTTGCTTCTTCTCTGCCAAAGATCCAGAAGTTAATAGACAAGAATGTTGTTACGTGCTCCTTTTATGTGTTATATCATGAATAATTGCCCTCAATAACATGTCGCTTCAAAACAGTCTATTGTTTTAACGCTAAGGATCATGGTCGCTAGAGGGGGGAGAATGACAGCACAAAGGGAACAAAATACGCGATAAAGCTGCATTTTTAAATCGGAGAGGAACGGAAGGAATGACAACAAAATACCATTAATATCGAGGGATAAACATTGACACACAACATATATGAAAACTAGACAATTTGAAACCAAACTTTCGAAGAGGGAGAACATCCAGTTAATATTTCCATTGCTGTCATAGATCCTGTCAAAATTAAATGAACCAATACCAGCACTAGAAAGAGCGGTATTTTTACTTTACTCATTCTATAAAGATTCATTATATTTGGTGTTAATTGACCGAGATTTGCAGGCTGGTTCTATAGATCGTATCAACTGCCATACAAACGTCCGTAAATTTTCCTATTCAAAAAAATACTTAGCAAATATGATAAGTGGCTAAATCATTTGCGTCAATCCTTACTCCGACTTGGCTTAACAATTCAATTACTATAAAAAGGTTTTTTCTATTTCTATTTCTATCTAGTTTTATTTATTTATCAATTCGAAAGCATCTTTTCAAATTATTATCTCATATCTCTTACCTATTGTTTCTGTTCGTCTGCTTGCGGATTAGACGAATAACATGTATTTATAGAATAAGATATAGTTGAATGTTTTCGCTCGTTTTCACTATACTGAGGTAGCATGCAAACAAACTCTTAAGTTCTTATATAGTATAAATTCCTTTACTATTAATCTTTGCCTTAAAAGTATATTAATATATTTTTCATTTTTATTTATATTGTAAATTAATCAGCTGGAATAACCCTTAGGGATATTTTGATAAAGCTTATTGTATTTTCATCGTATTTTATATCGTATTTTACAATGTATTTAATAAAGTATTTTATATTTCCAAATAGTCTAAGCAGAAACGAGTGAATTAATAGTTTTAAGCAAACAACGACACTCTTGATATTTGGCAGTTTTAAACCAAGGATGTCCTAAATAAACTTATTCACCGAAGCGTGTAACCAGCGAGTACAACCTTCGATAAATGAGAAAAGATTTTTTCAGAAATATGTTTTCTCCGTTGCTAACGTTTCTAAAGGCGGCTAAACTGTCGCGAAACATTGGGAAACAATATTTTCTAAACATCCAGCCAACGTGGAAACAGAAACATTTTTTGAATTCTTGAAGACAAAATTTGTCGGAAGCGCATACTATACAATGTTGAGCCCCGTTTACACAAGCGATTTTTGCGGGGATTTTTGCTGCGACGTTTCTTCGATTTTGTCCATAATAAATAATGGTAAAGAATTTACTTGTAAAGTTTTTTTCAGGATACCAAGATTTTCCTAGACGAATGTCTCTTTTGAAGGATGAGACAAAAGATTTCATATTTCTAAAAAATTGCCACAAACATCGCAGCAAAATTCGCCAGTGTTTTTTTGCGTTTTGATCTCTTTAATTTTACTCCAAAAAATAGCGAGATTATGGGTCTTGTTTGCATGGAAATCGTCGGTTATGTAAAATCGATCTATTTTAGATAATTATTTGAGAGATCTTAATTCATCCTAATATTGAAGAATCAAGATAAACTGGTATTTATTGGACATGTTATTATTGTAGGCACCGTTAATCCTTGTTCATGCATTGCGCATTCGACATGAAGAAATACACTGATAAACTGAAGCACTGTGGCTCAATAGCAAACCAAAAAAGCTCGAAAAACGCATTTTTGTTTTAGTTCGCCAGCATTCAGTCGTATCTATGTCAAGCATCAACACAGATAGTAGAAAATATATATAAGCTATCGAGTTTATCGGGTTCACCTAGCCCATGAGAATAAAGTTTGGGTAGTTTTGATTAAAGGGGGTGCATATCCTGAACTTTTTCCGGCTCCTGCCATTTAGGACATTTTTTGGCATTTTTTCCCCTTACCATCCTTACTATTCTATTATAAAAATGCTATAAATTTATCAAAAAATTAACTAAGATTCTAAATCGAATCTAACTCTGTAACTCTGGCTCGGATGAACATAGTGCAGCTCAAGTTTGATTTCCTTGACTACCAAAACCTTGGCTTAGATTATCGATAATGGATTACTCTCCAATTAGGGCAATTAAAAACTGATTGGCTCTCTTTAGCTAGTCGACTAATTCGATGGAAATTAGAGAAATGAGGGTTTTTCGAATTTTCTAAATGCTGTATCTCTACCTCTTATTCCGGGGAGAGGCATTTGCCCTGTGTATATTCGCCCAGGCATTCGGGGAATCACATGTTGTCGAGTTAGAATCCAATGAATTAAATGCCTAATTAAAATGGTTAGGGTCCAACAAACGAAGGATTCTTTTTATAATTGCTTAAACTATTGGATTTTCTGATGTCGAGATCGAAAGGTAGGGAGTTCCACACTTTTGCACCATCATAGCTAGGAGCTCTTTTTAGGAAGTCAGTGCTAAGTCAGTGCTAGTTGGCAACTTGAACCACTTACCCCTGCATCGCAAATCATTTGTTCTTTTCTGAAACTCAAAGAGCTCTCTCAAAGATTGAGGTGCAGAAGAGTTTAGTGTTTTGTAAAAAAACATTGCCCGAGGGGGAAGGGGGGGCTCTTTTGAAAAGTGGGTAGGGAGGCTCGACGGACCTTTTAGTGTCGAAAATGAGACCTCGCGTACCATTAAGGGTCTCAAAGTGACTCCCGGCTTACTCTGTACCTTTTAGGATCATATTTGTTTGTTTTGAAAAATATCAAACGTCATACAAGGATATAATGGCTGGATACGTTGCCATTTTAAAAGTGGTCGTACCTATTTGGATCTGAAATCAGCATCTCAGTTAATTTATGCGTACGTTTTAGGGTCATTTGCGAAGGGCCCCTTTACCCACTTTTCAAGAGAGTTCCCCCCCCCCCCCCCCCGGAAAGTTTTGCTTTGTGAACTTTTAGTCTGCTAATATTTTATAAAGAAATGATTTGTTTGTAAAATGCATTAACTTTACTAGCTTTATCAAAAAACTCGGAATCTAACTCGGAGTCTAACGCTAACTTGGGTTCAGATTCTAACTGTGAATCACCACATGGAAATTATTAGTCGCTATCCCAAATACCAAAGCCTGACTTTTCATCGATTTTAATTTTTTTTTTTTTTTTTTTTTTTTTAGATAAAAATTATTATATACAAAGCAAAGGGATCAGGATTGGATAAGACAGTACCGACTGTGGAACACCAAAAAAAATTACTGAATATAGAAATTAAAAGCATTAGAAGAAATTTATGTTTTCCCGTTGCATACTATAACTTTTGGATGAATCACAACATTTTTGACTCACAGGAGTAGGGTGAAATGGAAATTAAACTGCATCGGTTACTAAAAATAGCCACCAATCGGGAATATCACATGGCGCGTGCGATATTACTAAATAGTTTTCCTCTCTTATTTATGCTCTCTTGGTATCGTAGCAACATGAAATGTGAGCTTAAGGTAATTCCCTTGTTTTGCACTGCGCATTTTTCTGCGCATGCAACTAAAAGCATGGAACTAACAAAGTTTAGGCATTTTTCTTTCGGAAACTAAATGAGAAACATGTTCAAAATTAATTTTCATTTTTTTTTAGAAAAATAGAGTTTTTTTACTGACTCGCCCCAGTCTCCACTCGGAAAAGTGTCAGTTTTCGACTATTTTGAGATGTTTTTTACGAGATAAATCAAAAACGAGAATGGTGTCCCCATTTTTTATTTCAGAATTTTGAAATGCGATGCTCGTCATTATATATCAATAAATGAAAGAAAGTTTATTGGACAGATTTTGAAATATTTTGACGGGAATAGTAGACATGTTCAATTTTTGGATGTAAGTAGAGGCGCATGTACCTGTATTTTGCACTAATAGTTCAATAATTAAAGTCATCCAATGACTGTGATAAATGTAATAGTATAGATTGTATAGCAAACTTTGAGTTATAAGTACTTTTTGTTATATGAAAGTACTTTTAACTGTGAATGAATTAAATGTTCTTGATTACAACTTCCGGTTGCTACCGCATTTCACTATAAAACCCATAAATTGACATATTTGGAGAGCCCACAAATCCTTAAAATGGCCGGAGTCGGAAAAAGTCCTGCATTTGTGCCCCATTCATCGAGAATAAGAGCATTTTTTTCTTCTTTTTCTTCATGTTATAGTTAGCTTGACTAACACGATACTTTTGACAAGGGCCCATAAGTACAGCTCATTGCAAGTGTTACTTTCAGAGATGCGCGCGCATCGTGTTTATAAAATAGTATTGCGTGGCAATTTCACACGTCGATACTACACATTTATTTCCTTGTTTAAAATATTGCAACCAGAATTCATGGTAATTTAAATAAGATTATTTGACAAATCGCCCATACTTTTGCCTTCAAAAGTCAAACTTTTTTCAGCGTAAAAACGTTAGATTTTGGTGTGCATTTTGAACGCGTGTCAATTCTAGAAAGGCGCGTGCTAAAATTAGTTTCAATTTAAAAAAAAACGTCTACACTGAAGAAGGTCTGACATCGGACCAAAATGTGCAATTTTCTGTAATAGTATATCATATTCATTTGAAATACTCCACTTCCGAAATATGCTTTGCTTTTCACGCACACATTTAAGGTTTCCATGCGAGGATTCGTGCATAATGCAAAGCTATTCATGAAAGGAGAAAAGAAAATTAATTCCGCACGCATGTGCATGATTAAATATTGTTTTATTGTCATTTTCCCCTCTGCTAATCTTTTTACCTAATTCCCTGCTTTTCCTTAAAAAGCACCACAAGAGTCGAGAGTTGAATATATAATGTGGTGGTAGGGTGGGTGAGTTACAGTGGGACAATTTGGAAACCAATTATATCAACTGAATTTGTATCCCACTATAAAGAAAGCGATTTTTTTGTTAGTCAGAATTTATTTAATTAGTAAAAACAAGAATGCTTGCCATAGTTTCATTATTACAGCTAATACATTTATTTATTTATTATTTAATAGCTTTTACCCATGAGAGCATGGACACCACAGCAGCTTTTATGCCAATTAGAGTGGGCCCTGTGTAGTTTTTAGTACTGAAGATGGTCGTCACCAGAGTCTTCAGTGGTTCTTTTACGTCCGCCTTATATTGGGTTCTATAGTAAAGACAGACGTGGCCTACGGTTTTAAGTCCTTGTCCGAGAGGACTTGAAGGTCTAACCATTTGCAGATATAATCACAAAGGCAGCACCTTCTCCTCAGTTATTTTAAGACCCTGAGCGTTGGTCCGGCCTTGGCTTGAACCTTGACCTCCCGCACAACAGACCGACGCTCTTACCAACTGAGCTGATCGGGTTGCGGCTAAGACATTGGTGGACACATTTAGTTTGTCCCAATTTATTATTTCCTGAGCTTTCAACAGTCTTAAAATTAAATGAAGTAATAAATTGAAACACACCCAGTGATCAAAACTAACATCTCATTTCAAATCGATTTGGAGGCATAACACTAACGTAATAATAAATCACTCATGATTGTAAGCTGCACGGCTGCGAATAGCGCCTTATTATACAGCCCGTAAAAGTCCTCCACTGCAATGTAAAGCGCATTGAGACAATGTGATACTGCGCTATATAAGAACCCCATTATTATTAATATTATTATTATTATTATTATTGTTATTATTATTATTATTATTATTAGCTCAAGGGGAAAAAAATGAACTATTCGTTGGGTACAAGCTATTGTCCACACTATAAATTCTTAATATAATTATTTATCAAGCTTTCATGTAGGAGCTTTTTTTTTATTGATTTTCAAGAGTTTATTGATTTTTATTATAAATTTAAATATTATCATGAAATAAGGATTGCAAGTTTGTTAAAAACAAGGAGAGATTAAAAAAGCCTAACGACGGAATTGTTTGTCATCAAATTTGTTTTTTCTTGATGAAGTTGTAAAATTAGTTCACCATTTCAGTGGTATTAACGACTTGCAGTCATTGAAATTTCTCAAACTCATTAATAATCAATAAGCTTAGCAATTGAGGAAAACATTGTATTTGGTCAGATGAATGGGTCGAGTTTTGATAACTGATCAAACACTGATCAAATCCCCAATGATGGCCAATAGGTGCACCGAGAAATATCATAATGTGAAATATTCGTATAATTGCGTTTCTACACTTTTACTTTAAAATTGACTGACATATAATTTTATGACACTTTTTAAAGCAGGCTTTTTGACATACAAACTGACTGAAAAAGTGCATTTTTTAGTTTTTGGCTTAATTGCCAAATGATTGAAAGAAATGACCAGTCTTGTCAACTGGTTAAATAACCCGCCATGTTTACAGTTTGGGCTTCCATTGTCAAGATATTTTGTACTTAGCTCTGTGTAAAGTACTTTGTTCTTCCACTTGACAAAAGCCCACCTTTTTGAAGCAAGTTACACAAAACTTACACAAGCGACAACAGTTCTGATTGACAACATGGCACTCATTTATAGTGACTATAAAAAATGAACAAACATGGTTGTGTATTTTATATTCCTTTGTTTAAACAGATTTCAGAAGTACAGGTGGTTGATTGACTACTGTAACACGTGATTAAAGACAAAGAAACATTGAAAGGGGGGAGCAAGGTTGTGTTCAATTTAAACAATTATACAATAAACTGCAAAATCATTTTCTCGTTACAAAAAATATAAAACAAAACAAAGAAAAAGAAAAAATAAATAAAAGAAGGAAAGAAAGAAAGAAAGATGAGACCGAAATGGTACATAAGAAATACCTTAAATTAAGCATAGAGGCGTTCATCACATATTTTTTTATTGACTATGTAACTAAAATGAATACATCAGATGATAATCATGTCATTTCCCAGAATACCATTCGGTCTTACTTTCTAGGTTCGAAGTTTTGGACCTGACAATGATTTTGCAATCGACCTTTTTATCGGAACGTCGGCCATCTTGAATCATATCGTTTTAATCAAGTCATTATGGGATGGCGGGAGGGCAATTATTGGAGATTAATCTTATAAGCACAGCTGTCATGGTGTCTTTTTATATAAATTTAAGCTTTTCAATAAGAAGCACATCTAAAAGCAATGGAACTTGCTGGTAGTTGAAGCAATATGTTATACACTAAGACTTCAAACTATTTGAAAACCTCATATCAAACATTCACTGTCGTATTTCCCTTTGTCTGTTGTCTACGTGGCAGATCCACGAGTTAGCATCGTCCTCGTATCCTTCCTCGATTTGCCAAAGTTTATCTTTTTTACTTGTCTTTTATTTCTTTTCTTTTCTTCTTCAAAAATTGTTATGTCGAATTCGTTATAAAACGACGGCCTTTTTATTTGCCGCTTTTCCGCACAATTCAAATGTGGAATTGATCATGCCATATATGGAGTGAGCTTTCTCTACTCCAACTTCGACACTAAGATTTACAGTAAAGCTTGATATGTAAACCCGCTATTCTATGTTTAATGAATTTTGTCATGTTTGCTCTCTCCGCATATACATTATAATTCAAGATTTCCACCGTATCAGTAAAAAGGAAATTTAAGTTCATACACATAATTGCAGTAACCATATCAAACAATTGTTGTCTTTCGCGGGCTTCGTGTGGTGACAAGCCACGCTCCCCTCCCCTACACATTTTCAGTTCTTTTTCGACCAAAACCAAGATGGCTGACTAGTTAGTGATGTTTTCACTCGATTTACTGTAAGTTTGAGCAGTTTTGAGCAAGAAATTCGCCTATTTAGTAAAGAAAATTATATTCCAATTTCCAAATATGGTAAGTACATTCCTTATATGGTAAAATAAGCTGCTCGAGCGGAACGACAACTTTCCTATGTTGAAAGAATGATATGGTTGCAAAATGTAAAATAAAAAACCAAATAACGAAATAGCAGGAAATTGATAGAAATTTAAAGAAAACTTAAACAAAACAGGAATACTTTTTCCATTGTTTTGCAGACATCAGCATTTTTCGTTAAATCTTTAATGGTATGTGCAAAAACAGTTATTCTCATCAATCAAAGAGGCCTCAGGTAAAAAAGCATTTCACTAATTCCTATTTGCTATTTTTTTATTAGAATTTTTTAGATGTTTCTTCAAGAAGGCGTACACATGTCTGTTTTCAAATACTAGGTTACTTAGACTCCTCTTATTCAAACAACGTCACTTCGTTCCATTCCTTAATCAAAAATATTTTCCCAAAATATCTTCAAAAAACGACTGAATTAGCTTTTAATCGTGTCCTCCAATATCTCCAAAACTATATTTTATGTATGTATGCTAAACAACATATTTGTGCATAGTTATAGAGACTACAAATGATACACCATGCATTTGAGTATTTCAACAGGTCGGAGTCTCTGAAGCCACATGTACACTAGCGAATTTTTTTACAATTTTTACAATTTCGTCCATAATGAATAATGGTAACGAATTTACTCGTAAAGTTTTTTTTTCAGGATACCAAGATTTTCCTAGACGAATGGCCCTTTTGAAGGATAAGACAAAAGATATCATATTTCCGAAAATTGTCACAAAAATCGTAGCAAAAATCGTCGCAAAACTTGCCAATGCAAACGGGGCTTGAAAGGTAGAGCGTATTTACCTGCATTCGACACCTGAATCAATAAAATCAAGTACCTACTTTAAACCATTGTTTTAACCTTACACTTTATTTTTGTAAAACAGATTCCAATTACGAGACCCTATCAATATCCTGGTGATAAACCAAACATTAAACATCCACCCCCCTGATATGAGGATGATATAGAATATAAAAGGATCATATCTCTCGGCTCTAGCTACATTCTTTTCGGACACCATGAAGATAGCAGTGTTAGCTCTCCTCGTGGCTTCGGCTCTTGCTGGATTTGAAGGTAACTATCTCCGTCTTTTATGCATCGTTTTTTATCTTATACATATTAATTTAATTTTTTTTTCTCCTCAGTTTCCGATATCAAACAATTGTTGTCGTTCACGGGCTTCCTGTGGTGACAAACCACGCTCCCCTCCCCTACACATTCATTATTTTACCAACTTGCTCTTTTTTTGGATGATTTAATATATTTACGATCGAAATTAATATCTACAATAGAAAATCGAAGTATTGAAGATCCAGACCTGTTTGAAGGAGACATCAAACTAACTGAAGAACAAAGAGCAGAACTGGAGACGAGAGGAGAAAGAGCATCCATCAACTACAGACTATGGCCAAACGCTCAGATTGTCTACGATGTTGACGTCTCTATTTGTGAGTAGCTAGTACTGGATCGTAAATAATTATTACAATTAACGCATCGCACTATAAAGAGGATTGCATTTGCTACAGGGTTTGGGCTTTTATATCCTGCACCCGGTATCGCATGAAAGGAGAGTCTGTTAGGTCTCTCCCTTGATTCTTAGGGTTTCACTCCGTGTTCTGCACTTTTTCTCCATCCGTAAACTTAATAAACGAAATTCAAATTTGTGGGATTCTACCAGCTCACTAGATACACCGTGCTGACAAGGCCCAATAATACAGACCGAAACTGCTGACCACGATTTTAGCTGGCTTATTTTATGCGAACTGAAGTTGTGAAAGGCCCATGCACCCTCTTCTTCAGTTGTTTCATACAAGGCTCGTAATTTACCTATTACGCATGTTCTCATATGATTTCCGAGTCCATCCACACGGATTACCGCCTCATCTCCCATAAATTCAAATTCGATCTCTGATTAAGCCATTTCTTGACTGTGATCAACCCTGAAGTAGTTTCAGGGTTCAATCTGTGAGTTAGCCATGTCCTGAATTAGGTCAGTCCAGAGGTTGTTTCAGGGATTGAGATATGAGTAGCCCGTGCCCTGAATTAGTTCAGCCCAGAGGTTGTTTTAGGGTTTCCTAGATTATTTTATCAAACTTTTCTCTTTGACCTTTTCGCAGCTAGCGAGACTGTAGCTATGGCCAGGCTGAACGAAGCCATTGCTGAGTACCACCAGAAAACATGCATTCGTTTCAAGAAGAGAACGACAGAGACAGCTTACGTCTCCGTGTTCAAAGGAAGCGGGTAAGAAGTTGAATATTGGACTCGATGCAACGCATTGAATAGTCCGTGACCTTGCCAGGGTTTTCTCATTTCGCTCTAAATCGATCCATAGTAAATACTGCAGTCATTGGTTATATAGTCAGAGTCAGTGATTATAGCTTCTATCTGTGCTTTAACTGCCAACAGATGCTGGTCATATGTCGGGCGCACTGGAAGAATGCAACAGTTATCTCTGGCTAGGGGGTGTTGGAACAAAGGAATCGTAATACACGAATTTGGCAAGTATCTTGTTTTTGGAGTAAATTTCTTCATAAGATTTTTTTAGGTCAGTTGGTAGCAATGTTGATGATTTATATTTACCAAAATTATACTTATGGATTATGAAGGTTTATTCTTAGCTTGCAGCCATGACTCATGACTTATGTAATTTATTTTATTCATTAGCGATAATAAAAACAATGTATAAATATCTATATATATTAACATTATGCACATTAGCTTTTATATCGATATATCGATGCAAATGAGTTTTTCGAATTTTTTTGGCAAACCACAGTGTGTATATATAAATATTGAATTATTCGTGTAAGAGTAGGGGATTGTCTCCCGGTTCAACAGCCTATCCCAATTTGGAGGCATAACACTAACGTTCTAATAAATCACTCATGATTGTAAGCTGCTCGGCTGCTAATAGCGCCTTAACATGCAGCCCGTAAAGTCCTCCACTGCAATGTAAAGCGCATTGAGACAATGTGATAATGCGCTATATAAGAACCACATTATTATTATTATTATTATTATTATTATTATTATTATTATTATTATTATTATTATTATTATTATTATTATATCCGTTGTATTATCAAGGTGTGTAGTTCCATGGGTTAGACGAGACTGTTGGCAGATCATAAATTTACATGGACCTTTATCAAACCGCGCCCATGTTTATTCTCATGAGAATAAAACCTTTGTATTCCCAGCATAAATTAATTCTCAAACGTTGAATTTGGGGCTCCACCGCGTGGTGGGTTCTATATCTACATCTATGTGCAAAAATTATGGCCGTTTCAAATATACATACAAATATATCAAAACTCTATCAGACACGTTAGGATATTTTGATACTTATTTCAGAAAGCCCTAGTGATACACAACTCGGAAAGAATATCAAATATAATATCCAATATTATTTTTTTATTAGTTTTTTACTCATTTGTAGAATCGTTGTCGGGTTCAGAAACATAGAACATAAAAGCTGAGACCAAAATGGCACATGGGAAGTACGTTAATTAGATGCAAGCTGTGACCGGCGACCCGTGGCATCATCCACTGTTTTTGATACGCGTTTAGCATTTTTTCATATTTTTTTTCTCAATCATTTTTGCGCAGGTCATGCTCTTGGTTTCTTCCATGAACAGTCTCGTCCAGATCGAGACAACTTCGTGGATATCAAATTCGAAAACATCCGAGCAGGTGAGACAGCCACAACATTTTTTCAAAAGATTTAAGTATTTCTTGGGTGAAAGCACTTGACTCAAAATACTTGGAAATATCAATGACGATTGAACAGTCGGCATGGTTGTTATTACGTTCTAGAGAGATAAGTTAATAAGGATTTTAAGTGTTTGGTATCGTTAACCAATGCAACGTGACAGCTATGAAGATAACAAAGCATTACTCATTATCTTCTATCGTTATATCAAACAGCATTACACCGCTTTATTGTTATTTGGCCAAGAATTTTCTCAATAGTTTCTGCCACGTTGTTTTAACAGCAAATTGACTTCTAGTTATCATAGTAGTGGTAAGCGCCCAAGTCAAAACGATGTAGCTAGTATATACGTATATATATATTTTTTCTTTTTGAATGATTAAAGGCAGAGAAGGAAACTTCAAGAAGCACTCTTCAGGTATTGACTCCCAGGGCACAACATACGATTATGGTAGCGTGATGCATTATGGGTCAAGAGCTTTCTCCAAGAATGGAAAGCCGACAATAGTATCCAAGAAAGCAGGGGTATGTACGGAATAATTATTATTGATTATTAGAGATTTATAACACATTATTCAGTGGTATCCAATTGTATCAAAGAACTTTCAACTTGTTGAAATGCACCTTTTTAAATAGCTGTATAAATACATATTTTTTAAAATATCGATATCAATGTAAAACTCAACTTATATGTCTTTCTTTATTGCTAAAGGTAACTCTTGGACAAAGAAGGGGTTTAAGTCCTATTGACACCATTCAACTGAACAGATTGTACAAATGCGGAAATGGTGAGTATATGGGGCGAGCTTGGCGAATGGATAAATGCATGGATAGCTTAGGCTGCTACTCCGCAACCACCAATGTGACCCGGGTTCGGGTTCGATCCCTGCCGTTGTGCACCATCACTTGCCCATGTCCACAATACAGCTAGAGCTGTATCAGAGTTGTATCAGAGACATAAGTATGTTTTCACAAAGTCAAGTTAAAAAAGTATTTTCTACAAAATGTAGTGGCTTAGCAATCGTATCAGAGCATGTTTTACGTTCTGCATCTCATTAGGTATCTGTATAAATGTATACTACAACCTTTCTGCAATCAAGTGTGTGCGTATATATATATATATATATTACTAAGAAAGCACTTTATCAAATTATTGAAAATAATTTATGCTTGCAGTTGTCACGCCACCTCCACCAGTAACGTCAGCCCCATCGGGAGGTTAGTACGTGTAAAATACAATCTAAGTCAAAAAACGTTGAACGTTTCTTTTACGCGACTGAACCGAAAGGTAGTAAAGGTTGAAATCACATAAGGTGAACTGCATATTTGATTATATAAAAAAAGTAGACTTTGCTATCAATTTTGTTTTCGCGACTTCATTTCGGAGGTAACTTGACATAACTTGACATGAATTTTTTTTTCTTTTCCATTATTTGGGAACGTCTAGCTTTGACTGAATACGATCCATAACGACCTTTGTATTCATTTAGCATAGGAATAGAGGCTTAAAGAAATACATTTGATTCATGTTGTAGCTCACCATTATTACCGTTGTTAAGCATGTAATAAAGCACGAACAAATAATTCACGGCTATTAATCAGTCCATTCTGCGATTTCTAGCCATTGTTCCTTTTGGTCCATTCACGTGAACCGAGGCTTGAAGAAATCATTTGATTGGTCATTACTCGCTATTATTATGGTAAGCACGTCATTAAGCACGAACAAATAATTCAAAACTTTTAAATAATCTCTTCTGTGATTTTTAACCATTGCTCCTTTTGGTCCAACTGATTAAACCCAGCAATACTTAATTTATTTTACATTTTCTTAATATTCAGGTTTCGTCTGTGATTTTGAACGGGATACCTGTGGATTTACTCAGAGCACCAGTGACAAGTTTGATTGGACGAGGCGCAGGGGATCCACTCCATCAGGTGGGACTGGACCTACTGGAGACCACACCACCGGAAATGGTAGGTGTCTTCAAGATAATTGTTTTAGTAACTCAGTCGTACCGATATCAACCACACTCGAATATTTTTGAATTTAATTAACATATGCAGTAATTTAAGGTGGCTGCCTACTTTTGAACTTTTGATTTGAGCCCACAATGTGCGCGCGCTCAAAAACAGATTTTTTAAGAGCACCGAAACTACAAAATATGACAAATCAATGTATCTCTTTGTCTTTTTGTCGAAAATACTATGTATCATTGTAGAATGATTGACTAGCCGTCATTCATTCGTGCAATCATATAGTCTGCAAATAACTATTATCTTATGAATCTTAATTTTTTTCTAATCACTTCCGGTGGCGCAATTATTACTCCAAAAGCTCGTGCGTAGGCTTCCATTAAGTGATGATTATCTCGAAAACAAGCTCGGGACACCCTATTTTTCTTTCCAGATTTGGAATCAGCTATAAATTTAATTGGGGAAAACGAAGTTTAAAATAAAATGTTAATCAATTTCCAAAAGTACTCGCATTTGCAGTATCGGGCTGATTTTCTAACAGTGGGTTTCACAATATCGTGTTCTCCTGACAGCTTAATGCAGAGCAATACTTATTTATCACTTTAAAAAAAGTCGTTCCTAAAATTGGGGGTTATATATATTATTAATATTCCAGGCTACTACATGTACATTGAAACATCTTATCCACGAGTCAAGGATGACAATGCTGTTATCGAGAAACAAGTGACTCTCACTGGCAACGAATGTCTCAAGTTCTTCTATCAAATGAAAGGCAATGATGTTAACACTCTGAACGTGTATGTTGGTAACACCAAGATGTTTAGCAAGTCTGGTAGTCAAGGGCAACCATGGAAGGCTGCTGAAGTGCGACTATCTCAAAGAGGGTCTCAAAAGGTATGCAATTTCCTAAATGGTACCATAGATAGGAATTATGTTCCCGACTGGCGTTTAGTATAAACGCATTAGCAAACAAATTTATTATGAATAATGATTTCCAATTTTTTTATTTGAAAATATGTAGAGTTTCGTGTTTGTCTATATTTTATGGCTAATGGTGATCTTTGTGCCGTCTTAATTCATAATGTTGTTTTCTCTTGTGGTGAGCTATTATATTAATATCAGTCGTCGTCATTACTGGAACAAAGCATTATTATACATATAGTCCCTTAATACACCATAATGTATTGCGATCCAATATGGCCACAGTATCGTCGAAGTATTTGATTGGATTAGCTTTTAGCTATTCTTACTACTCATAACACGTAAAGTATATATATATTTGTGTAAAAAAAAATATCTCTAAATCAATTTAGATCAGATTTGAAGGAACACGCGGTAAATCATGGCAAGGAGACATTGCTATTGATGATGTTTCAATCACTCAATGCGGTGGAGGTAAGAGAAAAGGACCTTTCATAACGTATTATTAGTATTTAACTACACTAAGGCCCCGTCCACACTATGCCGGATAGATTTGAATCCGAATTTTTATTTATTCGGTTAGGCCTACTGTCCACACTAGTCCGGGCGAATCCGAAACAATTTTTGACAGAAAACGAATTTTTCGAATACGGTCTCCAGAGTGTAACAATTTGAAAACGCCGGCTAGACGTATTAGTGTGAACGGAGAACATCTCGAATCCGAAATTTTTAGAATACGATGACGTCATGATGGTCATGGGAACATGATGGGAAGGCTTAAAATTTATCGCGGGCCTAATTTTAGCTTCGATGCACATGCTCAGATGTGCAATGAAGCATTTTTACCGTTATGATTGGACTAGTGTGGAATTTGAATCATCACGTGACAATGGCAGCCAAAACAGGGATCTCGAATAATGGGTCGTTTCCCAATGGGAAACTTAATTATAATAAGTAAGTAAATTACTATAATTTTGTGGTTTTTTGGTTTCAACGGTGTTCATTTCTCCAAGAAATTATAAAGGTTTCGAAAAAAAAAAAAAGCATTTTGTAATCCTTTCATCCTCCCCTCCCTCCATCCTTTTATCCGTCCATCCATTCTGATTTGTTCTTTCAAATTATGCCATATAGTATTTCTAATAGAAATATGTTTTAATTTCATTTCCTTGTACAAAAAAAGTTCCACCCACGCCACCAGTAGCATCCACGCCACCACCAGTACCATCAGGTGAGCTAGGCATGAGTATTAGCAATATAGAGGGTAGATCTACTTTAATATACTAATTATACCAGCTGAAACAACCTTTAGGATAACATAAGTAAAGGAATTTCTAATTCATATATCTTACCTTGGAACAACCTCTGAGCTGTTTGTCAGGGCACGACTGACTCACAAATCCAATCCTGAAAAAACCTCTTGGGTGTTCTAAGCCTGGGTAAAGCTATACTAACTCACAGTTCAAACAATTAAACAAACAAAGGGGTGATCTAAGTCAGGGCATGGCTAACTCACAGATCAATTAACCATGAAACAACTCTAGGCTGATCTAAGTCAGGGCATGTAACATTTCTTTCACCCTTTGTCTCCAGGTTTCAAATGCGATTTTGAACGTGACTGTGGTTTTACTCAACGAAAAGACGATAAATTTGATTGGACAAGACGACAGTATGGTACACCATCTAGTCAAACTGGACCAAGTGGAGACCACACTACAGGAAAAGGTAAATTGTCTTAGAGACGGATAGAAACGTTAAATGCGAATCTCAATCAAGCCAACAGCTAGAGCATTGAAATCGGGCAATATGTGTGTTTCTCTGCTTTGATCGACGGCAGTTTATTACCCTGGTTCTTCGACAAGAATGCTGTATCCATAAGCGCGTAACAATGAAAACAGTTTCAATTATAAATTTCTTACAAAATTGTTATTGTTATTAGGTTTCTATGTGTTATAAAGTGACTCATGTAACTTTTATATTTATTTCAATAGGCTATTACATGTATATCGAGGCTTCTTCTCCCCGCGTGAGAGGTGATAATGCTATCGTCGAGAAGACGGTCACCATCGGCAGCAACCAGTGTTTGACATTCTATTACCACATGTTTGGCTTCCACATTGGTGCTCTTAACGTCTTTGTCGGAACTTCGAAAGTGTTTACTAAAAGCGGACCCCAAGGAAAAATGTGGATCAAAGGAAGTGTACGATTGTCACAAACAGGAACACAAACAGTAAGTACAAACCTATCTTTATCTTCATGTACTATTCTATTCAATATCAGCTTGTAATAATGCCATGCAAATTAAAAATGACTGTTTTACTAACATCTGAAATCAACCCTAATTAATTTAAACTAACAAGAGTAAAGCTCCAGGTATAATACATGGACTGTAAAGCGGCTGCCAGAGGCGCCTTCACATGCATACTTTCAGCTCGACCCTGTTGAGTAGTGCCACTGCTGTAGCCACGGTGATAACTAGCGATAACAAGTTTTAAAAAGTAGACAAGTATTGTGTAAGCTGTAGCTTGATATCGTCAATTATAGAGACCATGTGTTGGAATCTGCTAAAGTCGTAAGCTGAGGCAAATGATGTCCCCTCGATAATTTACTTAAAGCTGTAAGATTTCATGTTATGCCCTTATTCTCTTACTTTTTTGTATGTCACTTCAGCTATCGTTGGAAGGCATTCGGGCTAAGGAGTATTCTGGTGACATCGCTATTGATGACATATCTATCGGCAACTGTGACTCAGGTAAGCTTAACCTTACCTTATTTTAAAGGCCGTTTAGACGGTACGATTTTCGCTTACAACTATCATATACAACACGCTCACGCCATCCTACAATTCGAGTCGTAGCGTGTAAGTCAAGCCTACAACTAGCCTACGACATTCGCGTGCAACATGAAAAAAGTCGTAAGATTAAAACTTGTTTTAGAAAGCTACGACAATCGTATGTGTCATGGCGCGAGCGTGTTGTATACGAGAGTTCGAGGAGAGAATCTAAATCGGCCTTAATAACGGGGTTTAGCCGAAATAGCCGAAAGAAAAAATGGTGCTATCGACTTCATACAAGATAAGAGGGGTGGGGGGGGGGGGGGGGGGGGGGGGGGATTCCAAGAAACCATCCATGGATCCGTAACACATTTTTTCCTTAAACATCTGAACCACTTTTACAAAGCTAACTAATAAATATATATTTAACAAAACGTAATTCTCGCAATATTTCTGCTACTTCAAAGGTCGCATATTCCGAAATTGTTCGCCAATTTTGTTTATTTGTTGTTTATTTTATTATCTGACATTATGTTTAAATGCATTATTTATTTAAATATAAATATATCATAAGCTGAATTGGATCGCTTAATTAAAGATTACCATTGATGATGAATTACAATATGTATTTTTTATTTTAGGCGCGACGGTTTCCAAATACATGCCTTTCAGGACACGTTTCATTCTCTTTAAAATAAATTAGTCTGAGTCTTATCGAAATCCATGTGTCTTCTTATTAGAAACCTGGTCTGGAAATGGACAACATCACAATAATTAATGAAATTGAATGAAGCTTGTCTCTTGTGTTTAATATTGCAGTACCAACTCCGCCTCCACCAACTCAGCCCCCTACACCACCAGTAGTCACTGGAACCTCACCTCCTCTAGGTAAGTTCACGACCACCATTTACCAAGCTACTGGCTGATTAGCAATTCTGCTTGTCACGCAATGCTTCCCTCCCCCAAAAACGCAGGATGGAAACGTTGCGTGAAAAACATTAAGAACGACGTCAAATGTCAAATGTACACCCAATATGGCGGCTGTGACGTCATGTGGAAAACGCTCTATATATCAAAAGAAAAATTACTGGTTTTTACTATTTTGATAACTAATAAAGGTTCATGCGGTGTCCGTCCACACACGAGAATCGTAGGTGGTACCGCCGCTAAGCATGGTGATTGGCCTTGGCAGGTTCAGTTAAGAACTACATCCGGGTTCCCATACTGTGGTGGATCTTTGATTCATCCTCAATGGATTCTCACCGCTACTCACTGTGTCTCTGGGAAGTCAGCAAGCTCCATCGTCATCAGGTAAGTATCGTTAAAGTCTGAAAATAATAATGAAACTCATCAAACACCGAGTGAGAGCCGGGTTTGTACGGGGCATTTCAGTCGTCGGTTTTTCATAAGAAATTGTTTTAATTCGGACTTTCGTTAGAAACATTAGTGTAGTTTCAGCAAACGTTACTCTTTTTTTAATTTATATTATGTAACGTTTTTTTCCTAGTATGATAATTAGTCTTTTGAAAATCCCTGCAATGCAAAAAGGATTGTTTTTTTTTACGAGACGCCATAATGACACTATAGGGAAATTGAAAAATTTAGCACTTAAAACTTAAGCACTTTCCATTCTGCTCTACTGTTAGTTATACCTAAAATAAGTTGTTGTTTTTTTTTTTTTTGTAATTTGTTATCGTGCATTTACCCTATTCATAAATTATTCTGAATTGATTTACCCCCTAAATCCTTGTTACAATCCGTTTATTCTTTTCAGGCTTGGAGCTCACAGACGAGTCCAGACTGTTGGCACAGAACAGGACATAAAGGTATCCAAGGTCATTACTCATCCTAGTTACCACAAGCCAAAGTCGTACTCTCATGACATCGCTTTGTTGAAGCTGGAGAAACCTGCTCTACTCAATCGGTTAGTTACTTCATCATGTTGAGAATCGTTTGTATACGATGGAAGTAAAATATTAATAAATATTGAAAGTTAGATGTATCTTTAACTTTCTGCCTATTCCCAACGGGGTAATATACTTATCATCTTAGTGATTGAGTTTTTTTTGTTTGAGCTAAATCCAAATTGATGTGTATTTTTATACTAAACCATTAGAGATGATACCTTAGAGACAAATGCTACTTCAGGGACAATACTTCTCCTCACACTTAAATACACCAACTAATATTATGATATATAAAAGACTAAGCTGCCGGATTTTTTTCTCTTTCGTAGAAATGTCAACCTTGTGTGTCTTCCTGAAACTGACCCGGCTCCTACTGATGGCAAACACTGCTGGATCACAGGATGGGGACGTCTTTCATCAGGAGGTGCATCACCAGATTACCTTCAACAAGTTTCTGTCCCCATTGCTAGCCGTGCTCGTTGTGACAAAGCTTACCCAAATAAGATCCACGATTCTATGATTTGTGCTGGTGTTGACCAGGGTGGTATTGACTCATGTCAAGGAGACTCTGGTGGACCAATGGTATGTGAAAATGGAGGTCGATTCTTCATTCATGGGGCTACCAGCTGGGGATATGGCTGCGCGGCTCCTGGCAAATTTGGTGTCTATGCCAAGGTCACGTATCTCCTTCCATGGATAAAAGGAGAAATGGCCAAGAACTAAAATGTTCTTGAACTAAAATAATACAATGAAGAGGATGAAAAAAATCAAACGTTAAAAGCTCAAGAAATTAGAGAAATTTAATGATTAAGATGAGATATTAATAATAAAAAACAAGACCAATAAATGTGTCTTTTATTATTTAGTATTTTACTAAAAGTTATACAATAATATTGCCCTTTCAAAAATCGAATAAGAAGGAAGCTTGAATACCTTCAAAAACGTTTTTGACGAGCGAAGAAACTTCTGTACTAGCCATTCAAGGTTTGACTTCACATCAATTATGAAAACAGTCCTTTCACTGGATTTCAAAGTTTAATGGTGTAATGGGGTTTCTCGTCCTGTAAACCGAACCTTTTTCAATTACGAAAAATGAAGTTTTGGGTGGAAATTCGTAAGACAAATATTTATGAAAATGAATAGATATTGAGAAAAATAAATAACATTGCTAGCAAATACTGGAGAAAAATTCAGGAAGCATATTTAAAATGAGTGAAGGAATGAGTACTTCAATAAGTTATAAAGAAAAGGGTTGGGGGGGAATTTATGAAATAAGTAGAAAACCTACATAAAGTCAAGTGCGAAGAACAGAAATCATTGAATCATATGATGGGTTATTCATATTGAACCTTGAAACCATCTGGAATAAGCCGTGGCGAGAAGTAATAAGAAAATAATTGGAATCTAGGTGTTTTAAAAGTCTACACAGTTGGCAATTTAGATGCATTAATCCACCTGTTTTATTATTTATTGTTTCCATGTTTTAATCTATTTATCTATTTTACTAATTTTGAATTACTTGCTAAATTTTTAAATTGTAGGGACTTAAAAATATATTGTCGTTCACTAGGATAAATATTGAAAAAAAAGCTTACTTTACTTTGCTATTATTTTATGTTTATTGTTATTTTTATTTTAATAAATTTTGACAATTGAATCTTGAACACTGTCTTTCGAAATTGTGAAGACTCGAAATCGCATTGTCATTTATTAGGATAAATATTGAAAAATGCTTGCTCAAAATTAGTCTTGAGAACATTTGAGATCTGGACACGGTTTAGAAGAGGTACAAGAAGAAATAAAACATGAAGTCTGAGCTTGTCTTCCTGATGATCATCCTGTGTCTACAATCTGTCCTTGGTGTGAACCACAATAATAAGGGTAAGAGCCACGGTCGTATGAAGGCCAGATATATATAAAAATAGACGCTTCCAACAATATTTTTACAACAACTCACGTAAATAACACATTCTGATTGGCTGAGAGCTATGATCAATAAGAGGACAGACACATGGATGACGTAATGTTTTTGAAACCAAGACTCGCCTGTAGGATTTTATCGTAAGGACTGTGATTTTGCGAATTTACTTTGCTAATAAAAGCTGACAATGAAACCAAAAGAGAAACCAAACTTTGAATTTAATCTTGCTGATAGTCTTGCCGACGAATATTTAGTTCTGGAGGCAGAAAAGATAGAGGAAGACGTGAAAAATTAATCTCGCTTTGCAACCGAGTGCGAAGAAAAAGACTTGAATGAGCTTGTGTCAAGTGCCATTCCAGAGTCGATCTTCAATGGCTGCTCCATCCAGAACTTGAATGTCTATGTTGTCAAGCGAAAGTGACATTGCTTTTCTTAGCTGAACTTATTACTAAGCTTTGTTTTTTAGAACCTTTGAGTTCGTTTTCTGACTCAAACTATTTTCGACTTAGCTAAAAAAAGCCATTTATAAGTAAATGTCAAAAGTTTTGACCAATAGCAAGCATTCTTTTACAGTGGATGTCAAAGAACTGTCAAAATTAGCCAATCACAGTGTAGGAAGTTTGTTGTGAAATGTTGACGTGTTTTATGAAAAAAAAATTTGTAAGTTATAAAATAACCTTTGAAGTTTTCAAAAGTAAATAACCGAAAAACCTTCGTCTTACTTTCTGTACTCTGTCCTCTAATGGTTATGAAAACTACCATCTTAGCGAAAATATTCAAAAGCTCACAATAATCGGAGCTGTTTGGTCTATCGCCTTGCTTTCCTTGAATGACAAATTTTCGAAAAACTTTTCGCTCATTTTATTTTGTAAACATTTCGCAGTTTGTTGTAAAAAACAGATCGCACATAGATTTCCATCATTGTCTGTCCTCTTATTGATCATAGATGACGTCTTAAAATGTTCAAAACTTTACAGTGAAACTACTCGCTGCGCTCGTGGTTTCACTTTAGTTTTGAACATTTTAAGACGTCATCTATGATCAATAAGAGGACAGACAATGGAAATCTATGTGCGATTTGTTAAATATACAAGTATATCAAAAAATATGAGATATCATCCCTGATAATTTTTTTGAGTTTTGGCTTTCTGAAAAAATACTTCAAGAATGATATTCCGCTCTGTCTGATAGACTTTCGATATACTTGTATTTATATTTGAAACGGCCATATTTTTTGCAAATGGCTTTATCTATATATTTGATGGATAAATCCTTTACACCTTTCAAAAATATCTTTTCATCGCCTGAGGCGATGGGCATATGAGATAGGTAAAAAGCAATAAAAGATATAGGTCATTCCAAGATCCAAGAATAGCTGTAATGACTTTTGTATGTGCTTCTTATTCTTGTGAAGAACAGGGACCTTAGTGTTGAGACTGATCAATGCTCTTTGTATTCAACGAAATTATTCTTTCCAGGTCGGAATGAGTTATCGCCTATCGCCTTTGCGATGGTCATAACGATTGATTCCTTTAACTGGCTTTACATAGGGTTCGTGCAATTCTTTAAACTCCTTGAAAACTCCTTGAATTTAATCCACGTTTTCAAGGGCACTTGAAAAGTTCTTGAATTTTACGATTTTAGGGAAACTCCTTGAAAACTCCTAGAATTTTTGCTCCTTGAAAATTCCTTTTTGGGTCCTTGTATACTCCTTGAATTTTAAGTGGTTACCTCAGCACGAATCCTGATACATGTAAATCAAGTTTCATAGGTACGTTCTTTCATTCGAAAGTTATGCTCGAAAGGTTTTCCTGTCTCCATAAAACGCCCTATGACGCTAAATTATATTATTCGATCTGTAAATCTGTGAATTACCCATGTCCTAATCATATGTGGAGTAAAAAGATAGTTTCATGGAGAGTTTGGCATGAGTTAGCAGTGCTACTCTCTAGCTAGCGTTACTTAACTGCCCGTTAAATATAAACAAATACTTTCTTTATCGTACAGCAGAAAAAAACAGTGGTGAAAAAGTTTACAAGATGAAGGGTGCTGACCGAGGAAATGGACTTCACCGGCCAACCCAGCCAATGAAAAGAAAACTTTGGCTTCGGAAGACTATTCCTACTACTTCCCCTCGCAACGCATTTGACAAATTTGGCTAATATATATTGATTTTCGTAAGTGGCCATGTCAATGCATGATGTTTGCCAAGAAATACAAGTAACAGTAGCAAAAAATAAAATGATATTTGTAGTTAAAGTAATACTCTGGAGAATATCTAGGCCTGTTAGTATATGTAAGGTTTACAAGGATCAATAATTAAACGACTTCCAATGATATGTATGCTCTGATAGATTTAATTGTGCTGCAGAATGACGAACCTCGGGACTCGGGACGAACCTCGGGACAGGTTAAAACCATTATACAGCTCTCTAGCTAATGTCGAACGTGGTCCAAAATATCAAAGGCTACAGTAAGGGGATGATAAATATTATAGTGAATTGTTAAATAGATACGAAATTTTCCAATATAATGAACGCTCTCATTGGTTGAAAGATGACCACGTGACACATACTAAATCTAAAACAACCATTGTGATAATCTAAGCCAAGGCACGGGTATCTCACAGATCTAACCCTTAAAGAACTTCTGGGTTGATTTAAGTCAGGGCATGGCTAACTCACAGATTGAACCCTGAAACAACTTCTGGGATGATCTAAGTCAGGGCATGGCTAACTCACAGATTGAACCCTGAAACAACCTCTAGGTTGATCTAAGCCAGGGCACGACTAATTCACATATAAAACCCAAAACAATCTCCTGGTGGATCAAAGTGAGGGCTGGTAAACTCACAGATAAAATTCCTGAATATGCTAGCTTGGTTGTTGGTTTTCCATTTTGGCAAAAAAATAGCCTGCTTTTCTTAATGTTATGCGTTATGTTATGTTTAATTTAACACCAATAGACAGAGGTTTCTAAGCCCTTGGCTTTGGATTACATTTTTCAATTTGGTTTTCTTTTAAAAATGAATTGATTCATTATTTTTTAAGTCAATCCCAATACTAAAAATCAAATTTTGAACGAAAAATCTACTTTATTCTAGAATCTCTACCCCCCCCCCCCCCCTCTTCCCTTCCCGAAAGATTTAACTCCACGTTTCATTTAATATTATTTAATTTTGCACATACAAATCTATCTAAGTACACAAGTTGTCGTGGGTTATTGAAAGTTACAAATACATTGGATTCTTTCTTTGACTTTTCCTTTGACTTTTTCTTTAACAACAGTGTATCCATCTCAGCCAAAGCTGCGACTTTGATTAAGTCCCATCGGGCGTCTTTTATTGAACTTCTGCAAATACATGTTTTTCCACTCAGCAGGTCGAACCTGATTGAGGTTTTGGTTTTCGGATCCAATTGATGAAGACACTTTGTTTCCTCTCAGGTCTGGAAAAGAACCATTCCCAGGAGAAAAAATCATTTTCAAGTCTTTCTCTTCTCCTATGAAAAAACAAAACAAAACAATACAAACTAAAACAAATCTTAAAACAAATCTTAAATTATTAAGGAGCATTTGCTAAAATAAGTATTTCTACAAAATAAATGTGTACCTTTGGCGACTTTGCTCACATCACGAGCATTAAGTAGGACAAAGAAGAGCAAAGTGATGAAGGCGATATGCTGGCCGTTCTTCATAATAAATATGGTACGGTTGAACAAGATATTACAACCTGCCTGTTCTCTTCACTCTATCTTATGATTGAAAAAAGAATAGCCTTTCCTTTTATAATCAGTTGAACGCACCATCTCTTTTCTGATTGGATGATTCTGATTGCCAAATAAATATTTTTTTCAAATCACTAGTAAAAACTAAAATTTAAATAATTTTGGTTAAATGGAGTAGTTTATGACCGTGTTTAAATTGCTTGAAGTAGAATTTGTATAGACAGTGCATGGGGCCGAAACTAATTTTCGCGCTTGGGTGGGCGCAGTGCAGTTGAAATGGTTGTGATAGAGATGTACTGCTAAGATATCTAAAATAAACATAATAGAGAAAATCTTGGAATCACATACCCTATACCAGTGTAGCATTGTTTATTAGTATTTCTATTCTTAGGTAGCAAGTGGTGCCTCAAATTGTTATCGTAATCTTCAAAATAATTAACGAATAATTTGCAAATCAGAGGGCAGAAATAAAGTTCTGTTTTATTCTCTTCAAGATATTTGGGTGTAATTATATAATCTGTAATCGAGAAATACTAGATCCTGCAGTAAGATAAATATATATTGGAAAGAGATATTTTCACTGCGTTGTTGCCTTGTTCTTTCTCTTTTTGGATTTCCAAAAGGTTATTTATATCATTTGCTGTGAATCCATCTGACAGTTTGAAGCTGAGTATGATTATGTAAGCAACGAAAATTGCGAAATAAAAGAAAAAGACTTTCTGATTGTAGACTTTAAAGCCCGACCTTTTTACGGGCACCAGCTGTTTATTCCAGTGTAGTATTTAAAACAATTTTTTTTATTTTTTATGAATTGATCCTTTTGCTCATTCGTTCGTTCGTTCGTTCTTTTTTCTTTTTTTTCTTTTTTGTTTTTTGTTTTGTTTTTTGTTTATTTATTTACTTATCTAATTATTTTATCTTTTTTTTTTCTTTTTTGCCGTAGGCTGCGAAGCTTATGTAATGATTAAAGAATAAAACCATTCGTTATGCTTCTATTTCAACAGTGCTTGAGCTTTTGAACTTTTGCGAAGAGCACAAGGTGGGCTGGCTTCCAATCCAAGAAATGGATTTGCTGCAATGAATCTCGAGGAATATATTATACGCCCGGTAATGGCCTGCTATCAAAACAAGGCAAGGTCAAATATTATTTTACTGCAACCTGTCAGCCCTATCACTAATTAACACGACATGAGCGGGGTGTCGGTTCGGGTGTCGATGTGTGTGGAATGCGGGCAGGGACAGGGAAAGGGGCAGGGAAGAAAAAAGAAGTCAAAAGGAGTGCACAGAGCTGTCCCATTTTTCTAATATACCCTTCCGTTTTTGAGGGGTCAAAAAGCAATGCAGTGGCGGATCCAGGATTTTTCAAAACGGGATCCAGACCTATAACTGCGCATAAGTGCATCATGCAGTTTGTCCGGGAATGGCGATGGCTCGATCTTTTTGGAATACTTACTTGAGCTTTGCAAATTACCAGAACGACGCCAAAATCAAGCTTAACAACAGGACACAACCCACAATTTCTGTAATCTTTTTAAAAAATTAATATCTACAGAAGATATTTTTCTTCATATCAAAAAATTCAAAAACAAAACAAAACAAAAACAACGGTGGGGTGGGAAAACGGGTGCAGCGGACCCCTTCGCACTACCCCTAGATTCGCCACTTTAATGTCTACTTGTAATTGCTTGCGTCAATGTAAACTTAAGAGCATAACAGAGGCGTGAACCCCCCAAATCCCACGCCATAAATGATTATTTTACAGTTTATTAAACTTTACAATTCCTAAGGGGAACCAGGCAATATATAACGCCATGCGTAACCTATGGTAATATCATGAAATCCTTTAAAACTAGTTTACCAACATCTATATCTAGAATCCTACATTACTAAAACTTTTAACAATTACCATAGTAAATCAGAAGCCCCTTTTAAAGTTACGTATGGTTAAATGAATAAACGATAGAGAAAATTAACCAAATTAACTATTCTTATAAACGAGATGTATTTTTATCTTGATTAGAAAAACGCTAATACCTACGTCCTTAATAATCATGCAATGACCTTATAACTAATTATAGTAATGACTATAAATCTTGACTATAAACATTCTAAAATCTAAACCCTTGATATTCATCTAATAATGTTAAACATTCTAGCAGTGTTTAACATAAAGGAAATAACAGATTTCTGCATGTTTTTGTGTTTTGTTTTCAACACATAGATAAGCAACTTTGGTACATAGTCCTTCATATCAGTTTACGTTGACCATATTATTATCAACATCATCATGAAGTCCATGATCCCCATTAACTATTATCAAGATAATCACCATCACCATCATCACCACTATTAATTACCATGATCTTCATGAGTCATCAGCACCAGCATCAGCATCATCATATCTGTTGGCCATACCATCATCATCATTATTATCATTATTTGTAACCCCACAGGGTCTGAACAAACACTTACATCATAAACACCCCTGCAAGACAAAACTAAGAAAATCAGTACTTGCTTTTGCAATATAACTTTTATAGTCTAGGGAAAGCTTTGCATAACCCATGAAACACGGCTAGACCATGCAGTAGAGTCTACCAAGGGAAAACGATACTTAGCAAATTGAGGTCCCTTTTCTATAGTCCGTACTCTCACCGAACACGGAACGGCGTCAGCATTATGAAACTTCTCATGACATCACTGTATATTTATTGTCCATTATCTGACAGCGATAACAAATACATGTTTAAAGCCAAGTCATCTCCCGCATCTTTGATCTTAAATGCTTGTTTGCATTTTGGACACTTAGCTTCCAAATGATGACCCATGAAATCGGTGACTTTGGAACTCTGGTAACACAAAGGGCAGATATATTGGATCGTCTGTAGTCCTTGCAGCTTTGAAAACAATTTTTTGGCTATATTGGCACCCTCACGATCGTACGCAACAATTTCTGACTGCTTTAAGTCGTCCTTGGTCCAGAAGACATCCACAAATTCGAAGCCAAGTACATCTGCATTACTAACCTTGAAGAATGCCGCCATCTGCCCAATCGCTTCCCCAGGAATTCATCAGCCTTAAACATTCACTGTTAAAGCTAGTAAGCACAACAGCATGACCTCCCAGGTTTGCTCCTTGTTGCCTTTTTTTGATATCCAGATTAGCACGCGTGAGAACACCTTGTGGTTTTTGTTCATAGAATTTTGAAAACATGTCCCACTCAGGGTCAGTCAGCCGGAACCGTCCCAAGACAGGTCGTTTGGCGGCAATTGCTTTCATTGCTCCCAGAATGTCTACCTCTTGGCAGTGAAGGCGGTATTCAGGACAGATCTCTTGAAGCACTTCAAGTGTGTTGGCGCCATGTTCCCCGTACTTTGTTATCATTTTCTTTCGCAGATCAAAGAAGTTAGGATAACCACCGTCTCTCCCAACTATCCGTTTCATCGCAAGATGCAGAACAGCAGCTGAAGCATTTGCATAACATGTGCCACCTTCCTGTCTTTTTGGAGAAAATCCCTTGTTTGCTTGATTGATATACAGATCTAAAGACACTGTTGTCAATATATCTGACAACGCATCTTGGCAACACACTACATCCCTGGCAAGATCACAGACATCTTCGATGATATCAGGGTGATTCACTTGAACGAATAGACGTGTTTCGTTGTTCGTGATGTCAATATTCCAACCACGCTTGACAAATATAGTGCGAGGGATCATCTGTGTAGTTATGGTTGAACTCATTTGGAACATTAGCTTCGATGCTTCATCCCATGTTGCGCACTGAGTACTGTAGAGACGTTTTGGGTCAGGGATTGCATCTTTTGTTATGTAACAGCAAACAGTGGTGACGCCCAATTGAGCAAGCTCTTTCATCGGGGGATCGCTTCCATCGGTTGGCTGTCCATCGGATATGATGAACATCAACTTGGTGTAATCCCTAAGCTTTTCCGTTTCAAATAACTTTTTTGCTTCTTTAATGGTTCTCATTAACGGTGTACGTCCATAAATAAGTGGTTCAACAGCGTCCATTAGTTTGTCTACTCGTCTATTGGTAAGCTCTTCTTCACCTAATCCACCATGCAAGATTTCTGATGCTCGATGTACGTCCATGATTGCTTCTTGGCCAACAGGCTTCAATTCTAGTACTGAGACCTCCGATAGAAGTTCTTTCCCTTTGGCTACTACCTCCTCGACACTTCCCTTCGTTGCATATTCTTGAACTTTAGGGAAGAATTGCGCCGCTCCAAAATTAAATACTTCTTTAGCAAGAGATTCTGTACTGATTACCATTCTTCGGCATGATTCAGGTAGACATTCCGCCACAAATCTCACTTTGAAAATATGGTTGCGCTTTAGTTGGTCAAGGAATAAGTAAGCTACAGTTGGCTCGATCACTTTAAGGAGAACATCCATGTTAGCCCATGTACGAACTCTAGGTGCACCATTCTGTTCTAACACGGATAGTATTTCCTGAACAAGCTCGACTATCTCATCTCCCGTTTTGTTTTCATATGCTAGGTGCTTCGTATTTCCAGCAACGGTACTAAGAAGATCGAAGGAATCAGGTTCTTTATTTGCTCCAAATGCTAGTGCAAACACCTTATTGGAAGATGAAACATCATGTTTGATAAGCCGATCAATTACTTTGAAGATAGAGCGAGCCCAACTACGTTTTTGCTGATTCTGGTCGTTCTGGTTAGGCCTCTCACCAATACTGTTTTTCATTGATCCCGAAACGTCCAACAGAACACCAACAAATGTCGCCATTATTGTACTGTGAGATTCTGGGGAAAAATAGGAATAAGGATGTGAATGAGGACCAACCCAACCCAACCCAACCCAACCCAACCCAACCCAACCCCACCCCACCCCACCCCACCCCACCCAACCCAACCCAACCCCACCCACCCCACCCCACCCCACCCCACCCCACCCCACCCAACCCAACCCAACCCAACCCAACCCAACCCAACCCAACCCAACCCAACCCAACCCAACCCAACCCAACCCAACCCAACCCAACCCAACCCAACCCAACCCAACCCAACCCAACCCAAAGAAAAATTCTCTCAAACTTACGCTTCGTAGAAAATTTGATTGATTAAAACTTTCAACTTTTTTGAATGACAAAGAAATCGTATAATCAGTTATTCTTCTATTAACGATTTATGTTTCTAATTAGAATGATAAATTTTAGCTCAGAATTTATTTTAAAATCAATCATAATAACCTCAGTCTTCTTTTTCAAATTAGCTTTTTTTTCTGTTTCATAACACGAAAATGTCAAACTTGCTTATTGAGCAAATACTTGACGAGCAAATTTCCAAAGTATTAGGATGTGAATAATAAAGTATAAATGAACAAAAAAAAACGTATCGGTAAATAGTTCAAGCAATAAAATTATTTTAATATATCTTATCCAATTTTGATAAAATGAATTTGGAGTTTTAATGAAAACAAAGTTTTTAAAAGCTCTAATCATTTCCAAGAAACTGCCGCTAGAGAGACGACTGTGAGGTAGTGAGAATCTGAAGCAAATCAGGATTACTTCCCTTTGCTTTTTCCTTTACCTTTTGGATTGAAAAATAGTAATATCGTGATACAAAACTAATTGCGATTTGGAAACGGCAAAACCACAAAATATTGACGTCGTTGGAAGAATGTTTTTTAATATTTAACAATTATTCGCCGAAAGTGAAGTGAATATCGGGAAATATTTACCGAGACGTGAGTCTTCGAGCGCATCCCTATTGATTCTATTATTCGACTACCCAAAATTACTTCCAATGTAATACTTAACAATTATTTGCCGAAGGTGAAGTGAATATCGGGAAATAGTTTCTATTAATTGGAATTAAGCAGCAACTTTCAAAAGCTAACATCGACAGAATAACTGTAGGTAATTAAGTAGTCAATTTTAAATAGTGCGTAAGAAACTTAGGCGCATGGTTTGATTCAACGCTAAGTATGTCTGCTCATATAAACAAGACCTGCGGCGCAGCTTTCTACCATCTATATAATGTAAGTCGACTACGCAAGTTCTTAAGCAAATATGATGTTATTACGCTTATTCATGCTTTTATAACATCAAGTCTTGATTACTGCAACAGCCTATTGTATGGTCTTCCAGCGTGCCAGCCTAATAAAATACAGCGCGTTTTTAACGCTGCCGCGAGACCTATTTGTTGCGCACCGCGTCATGTCACATAACACCACTATTAGCTGATGTAAAATGTCCACCAGCGAAGGAACGTACGGAATTTAAGATCTTGCTATTTGTTTTCAAAGCTATTAATGGTATCGCACCTGATTACATATCTGAACTTATCAACATAAAGGATAAGGGGAGTTATAACTTAAGATCTAGTAAAGGTTTATTACTTGCCCCACTTCCCGCAGACCTTCGCGCCATTAAAGATGTTAGTTTGTTTAAGTGCCATTTTGTAGCCCACCTTTTTAAATCAGCATTTTGATATTTTTTTAGTATTTATCAATTTATATTTATTCATCTTAATATATATATAATAATAATGTATATATATTATATTTTATTTTATTATTATTGTAATGCGCGCATGATCATTGTATGGAATGCGCGCGCAATAAGTGATTAAATTATTAATATTAATTATTAATATTTACCGAGACCCGAGTCTTCGAGGCAAATAGTTGTCTTAATATAAATACACAGGCTATTCTTTCATAAAAAAAGAAGAAGAAGAAAAAAGATATAAAGATCTGCCATATTGGATTATCGCTCGAGGTGAATATCGTGTGATAGTGTGAGTTTCTCGGCCATTCTGCGCGCAAGATTTTCAATAATCACTAGTCTTTTTTTACTAAATTAATATATTTTCTCCCAAATAGCTGGCCATCAATATTTTGTAGTATAATTAATACTAACTATGGTAAATTTAACTTGAGATACAATTAAAGGTGCAGTTATTTGGAATTCAGTTGATGATTCATTAAAACAGCTGAGCTTAAGAACTTTCTCTAAGAAACTTAAAGCCTCTTTTCTTTCTACATATTCTCATTCACATCCTGTTTAATAAATATATTTTTCTCTTTGTATGTGAATGTCTAGTTGTGTGCTTTTTATTTTATTTTCTTTGATGTGTGTGTGTTTTGGTGTGTATACATAGGACTTAGATCATGTAAATAGTAATAAATACAATTTAATGATCATAAATATATATAATAATGTATATATAAATACCTATCGATATTGTAATCTTTATATTTTTGTCTTTATTTCCACCCATTATTCTTTGTAATTTCAGATATTTGTGTTACCTAGCTCATCTAGCTTTATATAGTTATTCTAGGTAACCTCTACTATTCTTTTGTAAATGTACTTATATTTTTTTTTCTCTCTAATGTAGTCTTTGGTATAAATAAAGCTTATTGTATTGTATTGCCGTCTCAAAATTGAATTTAGTTTATAAAACTATGGTACTTTTTATTACAATTCTTTTCACTTCTGTTCACGTTGACATAAGAAATGGTCGTTGTTGACTGAGAACAGAAGTCACAAATTGAAATGCATCGGCCATTGCGTTCGCTACTTGCATCTATTATTTGGCGCAATAGACCATACTTCTTTTCGCACGGCTTTTGTTCTTCAATTTTGACTATTGTTCCTGTATTCTCTAGGGAATCAAAACTTTTATTAATGTGAAAGAATTAAAAACATATTGTGGTACAGAGTCGGGGGTAAAACGTCATCTCACTTCAGGCTTATTATTTGAGTATGAAGAAGTTGAAAAGTACCGATATCAAGCAGATTTCATTGACTTTATTAGCACGTGGTGGCTCATAATAGATTATCATTAGTCGCTTTAGCTTCCTCCGCAGGCATCCCTGTAACTTTCTCTTACTGTCTTTTTTCTTTTAGCGCTTCTTTAATCTTTTATTCAATTCCAAAGTTATAATTACAAGTTTTTAAGGGCATTCTTGAGAAAATGGCAAATATCTGACAAAAGAAAAGGAAAATGAAAAAACGCAGACACACTTTGGTAGAACAACATACGAGTAATAAGATGCAAAAAGAATTTGATTCGTTTACGCTAACCAGAGGAAGAACAAACATCTCGCGTCGAACCATAGCGTTTGCAATCAATGCCCGATTTATCCAAAATGAATTATTTTTGTCCAAAAGTAAAATCGAATATGCAATATTTGAAATTTAAGCTGTTAGAAAAGGTATACTTTATGAGGAAATTTATATAAACTAAACGCGCTATGAGCTTTCAAAAAATCCGACCCGATTGTGTTCCGTGTATCCTTAATGTATGTTGAAAAGCAACATGGAAATCAAATTTCGAATAATAAACTGGATCTTTGAACCTCGATAAGAATGCATGAGTAAGTTTGACTGTAAAAAAGTTTAGATCTTGTTTCAGGTTTTGATCCATAAGTTAGACGTGCCTTGACTTTTAACAGTCTATAGGTTGTTTCAAGGTTTGATCTGTGAGTTAGTCATGCTCTGACTTAGATCGGTCTATAGGTTGTTTCAGGGTTCGATCTGTGAGTTAGTCATGCTCTGACTTAGATCTATCTATAGGTTGTTTCAGGGTTCGATCTGTGAGTTTGCTGTGCCCTGACTTAGACCAGCCCAGATGTTTGTTTCAGCGCTCGATCTATACTGATTTTGAATCAGCTATAAAAGCAAAGGTAAAATGGAATCGATCAGATCTCTAAGCTTTTTTTTCCCCAAAAAGGTTTGGTAAAATATCGTACGATTCAGAAAACTATATCTTAAGCTGTGTCTAGTAGTTTTATCTTACGAATTTAATAATCATATTACATATATATATATAAACTCGGATAATCTGCTCGAAACAGGGAAACAAAATTGCATTAGATGAATGAATTTTAAGGATGGAGTTTCTATACAGAAGTTAGATTACTCACCTTACTTTACTTTTACTATGTCTTGGCTTTGCTTACGCGTAGTTAAAAGCTCAAAAATAATAATTCTTGTTTTACTTGATACGGCTTGCTCGCTCAACGTATATCCTATGGAAACTCAAACGTTTCTGGGGAAAAAGACAGTTTCCAAGTCAAACAAAACAATTCCCGCGTCAAAGACTTGACAAAGGATTAGTCTGACGATTCTTGGAAATGTAAATAGTCTGAGAAACTCAGGATGTTCCTAAAACAAGGAATGGGGAATGTGGCATTGAGAATGACCGGGAATGTGGAATGTAAGACTGGGACGAGCGATTAGTGGTAATACCTTTAGGAGGAGTCATGGACCTTGCCATGGCCCATTAATGAAAAAAGAACAGTCATGAATTAGCTGAATGTGGATCTAAATACTAAAAGTAATACTTATTGATTATCATGGTCTTTTTTATCGAACATTTTTAGCACAATTACGAACCACTGTCATGGAACATTTGGCAAATTTTTCGTTATAAAAAAAGGCTAGATTGCAAACGCGAGGTCCAAGGCCCTTTTTAAAGATAATACCGTTGATTGCTTGTCCCGGTCTTCCATTCTACATTATCGGTCATTCCGCATTCCCCATTCCCCATTCATATCTTAGCATCACCCAAAAACTCCGGGCAGCTGTATTCTTGCAACCGGAACAAATAAGAAAACCAACAAGAAATGGAAAAGAAATCAAAGATATATATCTTATCTTCTTTGCTTGTTTCTTTGTTTTCTTTCTTTCTATCTATCTATCTATCTTTCTTTCTTTCTAATTTTACTTTGTTAGAAGACTACTGCTCGACATAAGGAGATTGCTGTCCAATTTGTTCTATTTGTATGAGAAAAACACTTTTTCTTTTTTTTTTTTTTTTTCTATCAAAAGTTAGAGAAAAAGTTTTTTAAAGGTTTGATTTAAATAAATCTTTAAATCATATTTTTTCTTCTGATATTTCAAAAATAACACGCAAATGAGACATTTTTGAAATATGCAGCCCAACCAAGGATGCTCGCGGAATATCCCTCAACTCATCATTCGACTATATTTCAAATTTTGGCGTTTTGGAATTAGGAAAAAAACTGCAAAAAATGTGAAATCTAGTAATATCTAGAAATATATTTTAATCTTTGAATCGTAAGATGAAAAGTATATGTCCATGGACTTTCCATGTTTACTGACCAATTCGTGGCTTTGTTTTCGCACAGTTGAATGCTAGAAAAAGATTATCTTAGTGTCTGTTCGTCTGGTTCAACTTGACACAACTTGAAATCATCAGTTTCTGGGAAATCAAACAATTCTGTTCCCTGCTAGCAGAGTCTCTCCTCTTTCTCTCTCTTCTTTTAGGCGGGGAGAAAAGAGAGTCGATGTAGAGCATTTCCTTTGATACACCCCCGTCCACAATCGTGGACGAACGAAACCAGTTTTAAAACCGTTTTTAACCGGGTACATGTAGTGCGCATGAGCAAATGTAACATACCGTGGCACCAAACGTTGTTTGAACGGCTGTCAAAATCATGACAGCGTTGCTAAGTTACGCAACGCAGGTACGACAAGTAAAACATTTTACATCGGGAGAGTTTATTTTTCTTACTTCACCAAAACAAAAGGAAAATAAGCTCTGCTAGCAAGGAAACAATTATGTAGTCAATTACCAAAAATAAGTCAGTTAGTCCACAGGTAGCCCAAGCTCTGACAATTTAGCCAACACAAGTAAAAAACGTCTGCGCATGCTCTGAATCCGTATGCGAATTATTCAAAACATAGGTAAATTTGACTTTTGAAACATGCCTGATAAATTAGACTTTCCAAAATGCTAAAACTTAGTGTACATGCTTGAAACTTAAGACTAATTCTTTCATATTGTGTTTGTTAATACAGTATCTTGGTCTGACAAAAGTATACTCTTGAACTTTTTTGTATACTTGGAGAAAACAAACATTTGTTTTCTAATTCAAGCTCTTCAAAATGCTTAGGAAACTTGCTGAAATGCACGCATCATGCGCAAACCTTTTTCTCTAGTGTCCATGCAGCCATCTTGCAGCATATGTTAAGACCCAAGACTACTATCACCACCACTACTAAGGCAGCTCGTTCTCCTAAGTTATTTTAAGACCCTCAGTGTTGGGTCTTAATATATGTTGCAAAATGGCTGCATTCAAAAATAATCATAAATTGTCAGAAGTTTTTTAAGGTTGCTCGTAACCATCCTATGTTGTCCTATTCCATAGCATTTATCTGTCGCGCTACGCGTCCATTAAAAAAACAACAACAAACAAACAAAAACATGACCCCGTCATCTGCATATCACCACTTCATATCCTATTCTAATCTTTTGCATTTACTACTTCTGGGTGGACGGCTTGATGCCTAACAGGCCTTGCGACCCAATTGATAAGGCAGCTGGTTAGAACGGGCACTGAAGATGGTCATCACCAGCGTCTTCAGTGGATCTTTTACGTCCGCCTTATATTCATGCAAGAACAGGGACTTTAGTGTCGAACCCGATTCGATGTTCTTTGTATTCAACGAAATTATTTCCACGCGCGCCTTTGCGATGATCATAACGGGTTTTTTTTTGGAAATAGGTGCGTGTATACGTAGGATAGCGCTATATCCACCCTTCGTCCACCCGTGCCCACATGATATGTAAAATAAATATATTGGAGTTAAACGCAATTTTTGTGAAGATAACGTAAAGTAGAAACGTAGAGATGAAAATTAAAAAGACACGCAATTTGGGATTTCTTTTTAAAGTAAGAATGAGTACGAGAATGAGTATAGAGCGAAAGCAAGGGTCGTGTAGTATTAGTGCACATGTCTCTTGAGTCTGGTGTTGCGAGATTGATTCCTTTAACTGGACTTACACAGGGTTCGTGCTACTCCTTAAAGTCCATGAATTAAATTCACGTTTTCAAGGGCACTTGAAAAGATCTTGAATTTTATGATTTTAGCGAAACTCCTTGTAAACTCCTTGAATTAAATTCACGTTTTCAAGGGCACTTGAAAAGGTCTTGAATTTTACGATTTTAGCGAAACTCCTTGTAAACTCCTTGAATTTTTGCTCCTTGAAAATTCCTTTTTGGGTCCTTGTATACTCTTTGAATTTTAAGTGGTTACCTCAGCACGAATCCTGATACATGTAAATCAAGTTTCATAGGTACGTTCTTTCATTCGAAGGTTATGCTCGAAAGGTTTTCCTGTCTCCATCAAACGCCCTATGACGCTAAATCTTATAATTCGATCTGTAGATCTGTGAATTACCCATGTCCTAATCATATGTGGAGTAAAAATATAGTTTCATGGAGAGTTTGGCATGAGTTAGCAGTGCTACTCCCTAGCTAGCGTTACTTAACTGCCCGTTAAATATAAACAAATACTTTCTTTATCGTACAGCAGAAAAAAACAGTGGTGAAAAAGTTTACAAGATGAAGGGTGCTGACCGAGGAAATGGACTTCACCGGCCAACCCAGCCAATGAAAAGAAACCGTTGGCTTCGGAAGAATATTCCTACTACTTCCCCTCGCACCGCATTTGACAAATATGGCTAATACATATTGATTTTCGTAAGTGGCCATGTCAATGCATGATGTATGCCAAGAAATACAAGTAACAGTTACAAAAAAGGAAATGATATTTGTAGATTAAGTAATACTCTGGAGAATATCTAGGCCTGTTAGTATATGTAAGGTTTACAAGGATCAATAATTAAACGACTTGCAATGATATGTATGCTCTGATAGATTTAATTGTGCTGCAGAATGACGAACCTCGGGACTCCAAACTTAACAGACCACAGCTTAGGTTAACACCATTATACGGCTTTCTAATGTCGGTCGTACGTGGTCCAAAATATCTAAGGTCACGGAAAGGGGATGATTATAGTGAACTGGTAAATAGATACGAAATTTTCCAATATAATGAACGCTCTCATTGGTTGAAAGATGACCACGTGACACATACTAAATCTAAAACAACCATTGTGATAATCTAAGCCAAGGCACGGGTATCTCACAGATCTAACCCTTAAAGAACTTCTGGGTTGATTTAAGTCAGGGCATGGCTAACTCACAGATTGAACCCTGAAACAACCTCTGGGATGATCTAAGTCAGGGCATGGCTAACTCACAGATTGAACCCTGAAACAACTTCTGGGATGATCTAAGTCAGGGCATGGCTAACTCACAGATTGAACCCTGAAAAAACCTCTGAGCTGATCTAAGTCAGGGCACGACTAATTCACATATAAAACCCAAAACAATCTCCTGGTGGATCAAAGTGAGGGCTGGTAAACTCACAGATAAAATTCCTGAATATGCTAGCTTGGTCGTTGGTTTTCCATTTTGGCAAAAAAATAGCCTGCTTTTCTTAATGTTATGCGTTATGTTGTGTTTAATTTAACACCAATAGACAGAGGTTTCTAAGCCCTTGCCTTTGAATTACATTTTTAAATTTGGTTTTCTTTTATGAATAAATTGATTCATTATTTTTTAAGTCAATCCCAATACTAAAAATCAAATTTTGAACGAAAAATCTACTTTATTCTAAAATCATTACCCCCCCCCCCTTCCCCCCCATACCCCCCCTTCCCCCCCCCATACCCCCCCCCCCCCTTCCCGAAAGATTTAACTCCACGTTTCATTTAATATTATTTAATTTTGCACATACAAATCTATCTAAGTACACAAGTTGTCGTGGGTTATTGAAAGTTACAAATACATTGGATTCTTTCTTTGACTTTTCCTTTGACTTTTTCTTTAACAACGTGTATCCATCTCAGCCAAAGCTGCGACTTTGATTAAGTCCCATCGGGCGTCTTTTATTGAACTTCTGCAAATACATGTTTTTCCACTCAGCAGGTCGAACCTGATTGAGGTTTTGGTTTTCGGATCCAATTGATGAAGACACTTTGTTTCCTCTCAGGTCTGGAAAAGAACCATTCCCAGGAGAAAAAATCATTTTCAAGTCTTTCTCTTCTCCTATGAAAAAACAAAACAAAACAATACAAACTAAAACAAATCTTAAAACAAATCTTAAATTATTAAGGAGCATTTGCTAAAATAAGTATTTCTACAAAATAAATGTGTACCTTTGGCGACTTTGCTCACATCACGAGCATTAAGTAGGACAAAGAAGAGCAAAGTGATGAAGGCGATATGCTGGCCGTTCTTCATAATAAATATGGTACGGTTGAACAAGATATTACAACCTGCCTGTTCTCTTCACTCTATCTTATGATTGAAAAAAGAATAGCCTTTCCTTTTATAATCAGTTGAACGCACCATCTCTTTTCTGATTGGATGATTCTGATTGCCAAATAAATATTTTTTTCAAATCACTAGTAAAAACTAAAATTTAAATAATTTTGGTTAAATGGAGTAGTTTATGACCGTGTTTAAATTGCTTGAAGTAGAATTTGTATAGACAGTGCATGGGGCCGAAACTAATTTTCGCGCTTGGGTGGGCGCAGTGCAGTTGAAATGGTTGTGATAGAGATGTACTGCTAAGATATCTAAAATAAACATAATAGAGAAAATCTTGGAATCACATACCCTATACCAGTGTAGCATTGTTTATTAGTATTTCTATTCTTAGGTAGCAAGTGGTGCCTCAAATTGTTATCGTAATCTTCAAAATAATTAACGAATAATTTGCAAATCAGAGGGCAGAAATAAAGTTCTGTTCTATTCTCTTCAAGATATTTGGGTGTAATTATATAATCTGTAATCGAGAAATACTAGATCCTGCAATAAGATAAATATATATTGGAAATAGATATTTTCACTGCGTTGTTGCCTTGTTCTTTCCCTTCTTAGATTTTCAAAACGTTATTTATATCATTTGCTGTGAATCCATCTGACAGTTTGAAGCTGAGTATGATTATGTAAGCAACAAAAAATTGCGAAATAAAAGAAAAAGACTTTCTGATTGTAGACTTTAAAGCCCGACCTTTTTACGGGCACCAGCTGTTTATTCCATGCAGTTTAGTATTTAAAACAATTTTTTTTTTTTCATTTTTTTATGAATTGATCCTTTTGCTCATTCGTTCGTTCGTTCGTTCTTTTTTCTTTTTTTTTCTCTTTTGTTTTTTTTTGTTTTTTGTTTATTTATTTACTTATCTAATTATTTTATCTTTTTTTTTCTTTTTTGCCGTAGGCTGCGAAGCTTATGTAATGATTAAAGAATAAAACCATTCGTTATGCTTCTATTTCAACAGTGCTTGAGCTTTTGAACTTTTGCGAAGAGCACAAGGTGGCCTGGCTTCCAATCCAAGAAATGGATTGGCTGCAATGAATCTCGAGGAATATATTATACGCCCGGTAATGGCCTGCTATCAAAACAAGGCAAGGTCAAATATTATTTTACTGCAACCTGTCAGCCCTATCACTAATTAACACGACATGAGCGGGGTGTCGGTTCGGGTGTCGATGTGTGTGGAATGCGGGCAGGGACAGGGAAAGGGGCAGGGAAGAAAAAAGAAGTCAAAAGGAGTGCACAGAGCTGTCTCATTTTTCTAATATACCCTGCCGTTTTTGAGGGGTCAAAAAGCAATGCAGTGGCGGATTCAGGATTTTTCAAAACGGGGTCCAGACCTATAACTGCGCATAAGTGCATCATGCAGTTTGTCCGGGAATGGCGATGGCTCGATCTTTTTGGAATACTTACTTGAGCTTTGCAAATTACCAGAACGACGCCAAAAACAAGCTTAACAACAGGACACAACCCACAATTTCTGTAATCTTTTTTAAAAATTAATATCTACAGAAGATATTTTTCTTCATATCAAAAAATTCAAAAACAAAACAAAACAAAAACAACGGTGGGGTGGGAAAACGGGTGCAGCGGACCCCGTCGCACTACCCCTAGATTCGCCACTTTAATGTCTACTTGTAATTGCTTGCGTCAATGTAAACTTAAGAGCATAACAGAGGCGTGAACCCACTCAAATCCCACGCCATAAATGATTATTTTACAGTTCATTAAACTTTACAATTCCTAAGGGGAACCAGGCAATATGTAACGCCATGCGTAACCTATGGTAATATCATGAAAGCCTTTAAAACTAGTTTACCAACATTTATATCTAGAATCCTACATTACTAAAACTTTTAACAATTACCATAGTAAATCAGAAGCCCCTATTAAAGTTACCTATGGTTAAATGAATAAACGATAAAGAAAATGAACCAAATTAACTATTCTTATAAACAAGATGTATATTTATCTTGATTAGAAAAACGCTAATACCTACATCCTTAATAATCATGCAATGACCTTATAACTAATTATAGTAATGACTATAAATCTTGACTATAAACATTCTAAAATCTAACCCCTTGATATTCATCTAATAATGTTAAACGTTCTAGCAGTGTTTAACATAAAGGAAATAACAGACTTCTGCATGTTTTTGTGTTTTGTTTTAAACACATAGATAAGCAACTTTCGTACATAGTCCTTCATATCAGTTTACGTTGACCATATTATTATCAACATCATCATGAAGTCCATGATCCCCATTAACTATTATCAAGATAATCACCATCACCATCATCACCACTATTAATTACCATGATCTTCATGAGTCATCAGCACCAGCATCAGCATCATCATATCTGTTGGCCATACCATCATTATCATTATTATCATTATTTGTAACCCCAGAGGGTCTGAACAAACACTTACATCATAAACACCCCTGCAAGACAAAACTAAGAAAATCAGTACTTGCTTTTGCAATATAACTTTTATAGTCTAGGGAAAGCTTTGCAAAACCCATGAAACACGGCTAGACCATGCAGTAGAGTCTACCAAGGGAAAACGATACTTAGCAAATTGAGGTCCCTTTTCTATAGTCCGTACTCTCACCGAACACGGAACGGCGTCAGCATTATGGAACTTCTCATGACATCACTGTATATTTATTGTCCATTATCTGACAGCGATAACAAATACATGTTTAAAGCCAAGTCATCTCCCGCATCTTTGATCTTAAATGCTTGTTTGCATTTTGGACACTTAGCTTCCAAATGATGACCCATGAAATCGGTGACTTTGGAACTCTGGTAACACAAAGGGCAGATATATTGGATCGTCTGTAGTCCTTGCAGCTTTGAAAACAATTTTTTGGCTATATTGGCACCCTCACGATCGTACGCAACAATTTCTGACTGCTTTAAGTCGTCCTTGGTCCAGAACACATCCACAAATTCGATGCCAAGTACATCTGCATTACTAACCTTGAAGAAGCCGCCATCAGCCCAATCGCTTCCCCAGGAATTCATCAGCCTTAAACATTCACTGTTAAAGCTAGTAAGCACAACAGCATGACCTCCCAGGTTTGCTCCTTGTTGCCTTTTTTTGATATCCAGATTAGCACGCGTGAGAACACCTTGTGGTTTTTGTTCATAGAATTTTGAAAACATGTCCCACTCAGGGTCAGTCAGCCGGAACCGTCCCAAGACAGGTCGTTTGGCGGCAATTGCTTTCATTGCTCCCAGAATGTCTACCTCTTGGCAGTGAAGGCGGTATTCAGGACAGATCTCTTGAAGCACTTCAAGTGTGTTGGCGCCATGTTCCCCGTACTTTGTTATCATTTTCTTTCGCAGATCAAAGAAGTTAGGATAACCACCGTCTCTCCCAACTATCCGTTTCATCGCAAGATGCAGAACAGCAGCTGAAGCATTTGCATAACATGTGCCACCTTCCTGTCTTTTTGGAGAAAATCCCTTGTTTGCTTGATTGATATACAGATCTAAAGACACTGTTGTCAATATATCTGACAACGCATCTTGGCAACACACTACATCCCTGGCAAGATCACAGACATCTTCGATGATATCAGGGTGATTCACTTGAACGAATAGACGTGTTTCGTTGTTCGTGATGTCAATATTCCAACCACGCTTGACAAATATAGTGCGAGGGATCATCTGTGTAGTTATGGTTGAACTCATTTGGAACATTAGCTTCGATGCTTCATCCCATGTTGCGCACTGAGTACTGTAGAGACGTTTTGGGTCAGGGATTGCATCTTTTGTTATGTAACAGCAAACAGTGGTGACGCCCAATTGAGCAAGCTCTTTCATCGGGGGATCGCTTCCATCGGTTGGCTGTCCATCGGATATGATGAACATCAACTTGGTGTAATCCCTAAGCTTTTCCGTTTCAAATAACTTTTTTGCTTCTTTAATGGTTCTCATTAACGGTGTACGTCCATAAATAAGTGGTTCAACAGCGTCCATTAGTTTGTCTACTCGTCTATTGGTAAGCTCTTCTTCACCTAATCCACCATGCAAGATTTCTGATGCTCGATGTACGTCCATGATTGCTTCTTGGCCAACAGGCTTCAATTCTAGTACTGAGACCTCCGATAGAAGTTCTTTCCCTTTGGCTACTACCTCCTCGACACTTCCCTTCGTTGCATATTCTTGAACTTTAGGGAAGAATTGCGCCGCTCCAAAATTAAATACTTCTTTAGCAAGAGATTCTGTACTGATTACCATTCTTCGGCATGATTCAGGTAGACATTCCGCCACAAATCTCACTTTGAAAATATGGTTGCGCTTTAGTTGGTCAAGGAATAAGTAAGCTACAGTTGGCTCGATCACTTTAAGGAGAACATCCATGTTAGCCCATGTACGAACTCTAGGTGCACCATTCTGTTCTAACACGGATAGTATTTCCTGAACAAGCTCGACTATCTCATCTCCCGTTTTGTTTTCATATGCTAGGTGCTTCGTATTTCCAGCAACGGTACTAAGAAGATCGAAGGAATCAGGTTCTTTATTTGCTCCAAATGCTAGTGCAAACACCTTATTGGAAGATGAAACATCATGTTTGATAAGCCGATCAATTACTTTGAAGATAGAGCGAGCCCAACTACGTTTTTGCTGATTCTGGTCGTTCTGGTTAGGCCTCTCACCAATACTGTTTTTCATTGATCCCGAAACGTCCAACAGAACACCAACAAATGTCGCCATTATTGTACTGTGAGATTCTGGGGAAAAATAGGAATAAGGATGTGAATGAGGACCAACCCAACCCAACCCAACCCAACCCAACCCAACCCAACCCAACCCACCCCACCCCACCCCACCCCACCCCACCCCACCCCACCCCACCCAACCCACCCCACCCCACCCACCCCACCCCACCCCACCCACCCCACCCACCCAACCCAACCCAACCCAACCCAACCCAACCCAACCCAACCCAACCCAACCCAACCCAACCCAACCCAACCCAACCCAACCCAAAGAAAAATTCTCTCAAACTTACGCTTCGTAGAAAATTTGATTGATTAAAACTTTCAACTTTTTTGAATGACAAAGAAATCGTATAATCAGTTATTCTTCTATTAACGATTTATGTTTCTAATTAGAATGATAAATTTTAGCTCAGAATTTATTTTAAAATCAATCATAATAACCTCAGTCTTCTTTTTCAAATTAGCTTTTTTTTCTGTTTCATAACACGAAAATGTCAAACTTGCTTATTGAGCAAATACTTGACGAGCAAATTTCCAAAGTATTAGGATGTGAATAATAAAGTATAAATGAACAAAAAAAAACGTATCGGTAAATAGTTCAAGCAATAAAATTATTTTAATATATCTTATCCAATTTTGATAAAATGAATTTGGAGTTTTAATGAAAACAAAGTTTTTAAAAGCTCTAATCATTTCCAAGAAACTGCCGCTAGAGAGACGACTGTGAGGTAGTGAGAATCTGAAGCAAATCAGGATTACTTCCCTTTGCTTTTTCCTTTACCTTTTGGATTGAAAAATAGTAATATCGTGATACAAAACTAATTGCGATTTGGAAACGGCAAAACCACAAAATATTGACGTCGTTGGAAGAATGTTTTTTAATATTTAACAATTATTCGCCGAAAGTGAAGTGAATATCGGGAAATATTTACCGAGACGTGAGTCTTCGAGCGCATCCCTATTGATTCTATTATTCGACTACCCAAAATTACTTCCAATGTAATACTTAACAATTATTTGCCGAAGGTGAAGTGAATATCGGGAAATAGTTTCTATTAATTGGAATTAAGCAGCAACTTTCAAAAGCTAACATCGACAGAATAACTGTAGGTAATTAAGTAGTCAATTTTAAATAGTGCGTAAGAAACTTAGGCGCATGGTTTGATTCAACGCTAAGTATGTCTGCTCATATAAACAAGACCTGCGGCGCAGCTTTCTACCATCTATATAATGTAAGTCGACTACGCAAGTTCTTAAGCAAATATGATGTTATTACGCTTATTCATGCTTTTATAACATCAAGTCTTGATTACTGCAACAGCCTATTGTATGGTCTTCCAGCGTGCCAGCCTAATAAAATACAGCGCGTTTTTAACGCTGCCGCGAGACCTATTTGTTGCGCACCGCGTCATGTCACATAACACCACTATTAGCTGATGTAAAATGTCCACCAGCGAAGGAACGTACGGAATTTAAGATCTTGCTATTTGTTTTCAAAGCTATTAATGGTATCGCACCTGATTACATATCTGAACTTATCAACATAAAGGATAAGGGGAGTTATAACTTAAGATCTAGTAAAGGTTTATTACTTGCCCCACTTCCCGCAGACCTTCGCGCCATTAAAGATGTTAGTTTGTTTAAGTGCCATTTTGTAGCCCACCTTTTTAAATCAGCATTTTGATATTTTTTTAGTATTTATCAATTTATATTTATTCATCTTAATATATATATAATAATAATGTATATATATTATATTTTATTTTATTATTATTGTAATGCGCGCATGATCATTGTATGGAATGCGCGCGCAATAAGTGATTAAATTATTAATATTAATTATTAATATTTACCGAGACCCGAGTCTTCGAGGCAAATAGTTGTCTTAATATAAATACACAGGCTATTCTTTCATAAAAAAAGAAGAAGAAGAAAAAAGAGATAAAGATCTGCCATATTGGATTATCGCTCGAGGTGAATATCGTGTGATAGTGTGAGTTTCTCGGCCATTCTGCGCGCAAGATTTTCAATAATCACTAGTCTTTTTTTACTAAATTAATATATTTTCTCCCAAATAGCTGGCCATCAATATTTTGTAGTATAATTAATACTAACTATGGTAAATTTAACTTGAGATACAATTAAAGGTGCAGTTATTTGGAATTCAGTTGATGATTCATTAAAACAGCTGAGCTTAAGAACTTTCTCTAAGAAACTTAAAGCCTCTTTTCTTTCTACATATTCTCATTCACATCCTGTTTAATAAATATATTTTTCTCTTTGTATGTGAATGTCTAGTTGTGTGCTTTTTATTTTATTTTCTTTGATGTGTGTGTGTTTTGGTGTGTATACATAGGACTTAGATCATGTAAATAGTAATAAATACAATTTAATGATCATAAATATATATAATAATGTATATATAAATACCTATCGATATTGTAATCTTTATATTTTTGTCTTTATTTCCACCCATTATTCTTTGTAATTTCAGATATTTGTGTTACCTAGCTCATCTAGCTTTATATAGTTATTCTAGGTAACCTCTACTATTCTTTTGTAAATGTACTTATATTTTTTTTTCTCTCTAATGTAGTCTTTGGTATAAATAAAGCTTATTGTATTGTATTGCCGTCTCAAAATTGAATTTAGTTTATAAAACTATGGTACTTTTTATTACAATTCTTTTCACTTCTGTTCACGTTGACATAAGAAATGGTCGTTGTTGACTGAGAACAGAAGTCACAAATTGAAATGCATCGGCCATTGCGTTCGCTACTTGCATCTATTATTTGGCGCAATAGACCATACTTCTTTTCGCACGGCTTTTGTTCTTCAATTTTGACTATTGTTCCTGTATTCTCTAGGGAATCAAAACTTTTATTAATGTGAAAGAATTAAAAACATATTGTGGTACAGAGTCGGGGGTAAAACGTCATCTCACTTCAGGCTTATTATTTGAGTATGAAGAAGTTGAAAAGTACCGATATCAAGCAGATTTCATTGACTTTATTAGCACGTGGTGGCTCATAATAGATTATCATTAGTCGCTTTAGCTTCCTCCGCAGGCATCCCTGTAACTTTCTCTTACTGTCTTTTTTCTTTTAGCGCTTCTTTAATCTTTTATTCAATTCCAAAGTTATAATTACAAGTTTTTAAGGGCATTCTTGAGAAAATGGCAAATATCTGACAAAAGAAAAGGAAAATGAAAAAACGCAGACACACTTTGGTAGAACAACATACGAGTAATAAGATGCAAAAAGAATTTGATTCGTTTACGCTAACCAGAGGAAGAACAAACATCTCGCGTCGAACCATAGCGTTTGCAATCAATGCCCGATTTATCCAAAATGAATTATTTTTGTCCAAAAGTAAAATCGAATATGCAATATTTGAAATTTAAGCTGTTAGAAAAGGTATACTTTATGAGGAAATTTATATAAACTAAACGCGCTATGAGCTTTCAAAAAATCCGACCCGATTGTGTTCCGTGTATCCTTAATGTATGTTGAAAAGCAACATGGAAATCAAATTTCGAATAATAAACTGGATCTTTGAACCTCGATAAGAATGCATGAGTAAGTTTGACTGTAAAAAAGTTTAGATCTTGTTTCAGGTTTTGATCCATAAGTTAGACGTGCCTTGACTTTTAACAGTCTATAGGTTGTTTCAAGGTTTGATCTGTGAGTTAGTCATGCTCTGACTTAGATCGGTCTATAGGTTGTTTCAGGGTTCGATCTGTGAGTTAGTCATGCTCTGACTTAGATCTATCTATAGGTTGTTTCAGGGTTCGATCTGTGAGTTTGCTGTGCCCTGACTTAGACCAGCCCAGATGTTTGTTTCAGCGCTCGATCTATACTGATTTTGAATCAGCTATAAAAGCAAAGGTAAAATGGAATCGATCAGATCTCTAAGCTTTTTTTTCCCCAAAAAGGTTTGGTAAAATATCGTACGATTCAGAAAACTATATCTTAAGCTGTGTCTAGTAGTTTTATCTTACGAATTTAATAATCATATTACATATATATATATAAACTCGGATAATCTGCTCGAAACAGGGAAACAAAATTGCATTAGATGAATGAATTTTAAGGATGGAGTTTCTATACAGAAGTTAGATTACTCACCTTACTTTACTTTTACTATGTCTTGGCTTTGCTTACGCGTAGTTAAAAGCTCAAAAATAATGATTCTTGTTTTACTTGATACGGCTTGCTCGCTCAACGTATATCCTATGGAAACTCAAACGTTTCTGGGGGAAAAGACAGTTTCCAAGTCAAACAAAACAATTCCCGCGTCAAAGACTTGACAAAGGATTAGTCTGACGATTCTTGGAAATGTAAATAGTCTGAGAAACTCAGGATGTTCCTAAAACAAGGAATGGGGAATGTGGCATTGAGAATGACCGGGAATGTGGAATGTAAGACTGGGACGAGCGATTAGTGGTAATACCTTTAGGAGGAGTCATGGACCTTGCCATGGCCCATTAATGAAAAAAGAACAGTCATGAATTAGCTGAATGTGGATCTAAATACTAAAAGTAATACTTATTGATTATCATGGTCTTTTTTATCGAACATTTTTAGCACAATTACGAACCACTGTCATGGAACATTTGGCAAATTTTTCGTTATAAAAAAAGGCTAGATTGCAAACGCGAGGTCCAAGGCCCTTTTTAAAGATAATACCGTTGATTGCTTGTCCCGGTCTTCCATTCTACATTATCGGTCATTCCGCATTCCCCATTCCCCATTCATATCTTAGCATCACCCAAAAACTCCGGGCAGCTGTATTCTTGCAACCGGAACAAATAAGAAAACCAACAAGAAATGGAAAAGAAATCAAAGATATATATCTTATCTTCTTTGCTTGTTTCTTTGTTTTCTTTCTTTCTATCTATCTATCTATCTTTCTTTCTTTCTAATTTTACTTTGTTAGAAGACTACTGCTCGACATAAGGAGATTGCTGTCCAATTTGTTCTATTTGTATGAGAAAAACACTTTAGCCAACACAAGTAAAAAACGTCTGCGCATGCTCTGAATCCGTATGCGAATTATTCAAAACATAGGTAAATTTGACTTTTGAAACATGCCTGATAAATTAGACTTTCCAAAATGCTAAAACTTAGTGTACATGCTTGAAACTTAAGACTAATTCTTTCATATTGTGTTTGTTAATACAGTATCTTGGTCTGACAAAAGTATACTCTTGAACTTTTTTGTATACTTGGAGAAAACAAACATTTGTTTTCTAATTCAAGCTCTTCAAAATGCTTAGGAAACTTGCTGAAATGCACGCATCATGCGCAAACCTTTTTCTCTAGTGTCCATGCAGCCATCTTGCAGCATATGTTAAGACCCAAGACTACTATCACCACCACTACTAAGGCAGCTCGTTCTCCTAAGTTATTTTAAGACCCTCAGTGTTGGGTCTTAATATATGTTGCAAAATGGCTGCATTCAAAAATAATCATAAATTGTCAGAAGTTTTTTAAGGTTGCTCGTAACCATCCTATGTTGTCCTATTCCATAGCATTTATCTGTCGCGCTACGCGTCCATTAAAAAAACAACAACAAACAAACAAAAACATGACCCCGTCATCTGCATATCACCACTTCATATCCTATTCTAATCTTTTGCATTTACTACTTCTGGGTGGACGGCTTGATGCCTAACAGGCCTTGCGACCCAATTGATAAGGCAGCTGGTTAGAACGGGCACTGAAGATGGTCATCACCAGCGTCTTCAGTGGATCTTTTACGTCCGCCTTATATTCATGCAAGAACAGGGACTTTAGTGTCGAACCCGATTCGATGTTCTTTGTATTCAACGAAATTATTTCCACGCGCGCCTTTGCGATGATCATAACGGGTTTTTTTTTGGAAATAGGTGCGTGTATACGTAGGATAGCGCTATATCCACCCTTCGTCCACCCGTGCCCACATGATATGTAAAATAAATATATTGGAGTTAAACGCAATTTTTGTGAAGATAACGTAAAGTAGAAACGTAGAGATGAAAATTAAAAAGACACGCAATTTGGGATTTCTTTTTAAAGTAAGAATGAGTACGAGAATGAGTATAGAGCGAAAGCAAGGGTCGTGTAGTATTAGTGCACATGTCTCTTGAGTCTGGTGTTGCGAGATTGATTCCTTTAACTGGACTTACACAGGGTTCGTGCTACTCCTTAAAGTCCATGAATTAAATTCACGTTTTCAAGGGCACTTGAAAAGATCTTGAATTTTATGATTTTAGCGAAACTCCTTGTAAACTCCTTGAATTAAATTCACGTTTTCAAGGGCACTTGAAAAGGTCTTGAATTTTACGATTTTAGCGAAACTCCTTGTAAACTCCTTGAATTTTTGCTCCTTGAAAATTCCTTTTTGGGTCCTTGTATACTCTTTGAATTTTAAGTGGTTACCTCAGCACGAATCCTGATACATGTAAATCAAGTTTCATAGGTACGTTCTTTCATTCGAAGGTTATGCTCGAAAGGTTTTCCTGTCTCCATCAAACGCCCTATGACGCTAAATCTTATAATTCGATCTGTAGATCTGTGAATTACCCATGTCCTAATCATATGTGGAGTAAAAATATAGTTTCATGGAGAGTTTGGCATGAGTTAGCAGTGCTACTCCCTAGCTAGCGTTACTTAACTGCCCGTTAAATATAAACAAATACTTTCTTTATCGTACAGCAGAAAAAAACAGTGGTGAAAAAGTTTACAAGATGAAGGGTGCTGACCGAGGAAATGGACTTCACCGGCCAACCCAGCCAATGAAAAGAAACCGTTGGCTTCGGAAGAATATTCCTACTACTTCCCCTCGCACCGCATTTGACAAATATGGCTAATACATATTGATTTTCGTAAGTGGCCATGTCAATGCATGATGTATGCCAAGAAATACAAGTAACAGTTACAAAAAAGGAAATGATATTTGTAGATTAAGTAATACTCTGGAGAATATCTAGGCCTGTTAGTATATGTAAGGTTTACAAGGATCAATAATTAAACGACTTGCAATGATATGTATGCTCTGATAGATTTAATTGTGCTGCAGAATGACGAACCTCGGGACTCCAAACTTAACAGACCACAGCTTAGGTTAACACCATTATACGGCTTTCTAATGTCGGTCGTACGTGGTCCAAAATATCTAAGGTCACGGAAAGGGGATGATTATAGTGAACTGGTAAATAGATACGAAATTTTCCAATATAATGAACGCTCTCATTGGTTGAAAGATGACCACGTGACACATACTAAATCTAAAACAACCATTGTGATAATCTAAGCCAAGGCACGGGTATCTCACAGATCTAACCCTTAAAGAACTTCTGGGTTGATTTAAGTCAGGGCATGGCTAACTCACAGATTGAACCCTGAAACAACCTCTGGGATGATCTAAGTCAGGGCATGGCTAACTCACAGATTGAACCCTGAAACAACTTCTGGGATGATCTAAGTCAGGGCATGGCTAACTCACAGATTGAACCCTGAAAAAACCTCTGAGCTGATCTAAGTCAGGGCACGACTAATTCACATATAAAACCCAAAACAATCTCCTGGTGGATCAAAGTGAGGGCTGGTAAACTCACAGATAAAATTCCTGAATATGCTAGCTTGGTCGTTGGTTTTCCATTTTGGCAAAAAAATAGCCTGCTTTTCTTAATGTTATGCGTTATTTTGTGTTTAATTTAACACCAATAGACAGAGGTTTCTAAGCCCTTGCCTTTGAATTACATTTTTAAATTTGGTTTTCTTTTATGAATAAATTGATTCATTATTTTTTAAGTCAATCCCAATACTAAAAATCAAATTTTGAACGAAAAATCTACTTTATTCTAAAATCATTACCCCCCCCCCCTTCCCCCCCATACCCCCCCTTCCCCCCCCCATACCCCCCCCCCCCCCCCATACCCCCCCCCCCCCTTCCCGAAAGATTTAACTCCACGTTTCATTTAATATTATTTAATTTTGCACATACAAATCTATCTAAGTACACAAGTTGTCGTGGGTTATTGAAAGTTACAAATACATTGGATTCTTTCTTTGACTTTTCCTTTGACTTTTTCTTTAACAACATTGTATACATCTCAGCCAAAGCTGCGACTTTGATTAAATCCCATCGGGCGTCTTTTATTGAACTTCTGCAAATACATGTTTTTCCACTCAGCAGGTCGAACCTGATTGAGGTTTTGGTTTTCGGATCCAATTGATGAAGACACTTTGTTTCCTCTCAGGTTTGGAAAAGAACCATTCCCAGGAGAAAAAATCATTTTCAAGTCTTTCTCTTCTCCTATGAAAAAACAAAACAAAACAAAACAAACTAAAACAAATCTTAAAACAAATCTTAAATTATTAAGGAGCATTTGCTAAAATAAGTATTTCTACAAAATAAATGTGTACCTTTGGCGACTTTGCTCACATCACGAGCATTTAGTAGGACAAAGAAGAGCAAAGTGATGAAGGCGATATGCTGGCCGTTCTTCATAATAAATATGGTACGTTTCAGCAATTTTAATCAGAGACGGTTGAACAAGATATTACAACCTGTCTGTTCTCTTCACTCTCCCTTACGATTGAAGATTGGCCTTTCGTTTTATAATCATTTGAACGCACCATCTCTTTTCTAATTGGATGATTCTGATTGCCAAATGAAAAGTCATTTCAAATCACTAGTAAAAACTAAAATTTAATTAATTTTGGTTAAATGGAGTAGTTTGTGACCGTATTTTAATTGGTTGAAATAAAATTTGTATAGACAGTGCATGGGGCCGAAACTAATTTTCACGCTTGGGAGGACGCAGTGTAGTTGAAATGGCTGTGATAGGGATGTACTGCTAAGATATCTAAAGTAAACATAATAGAGAAAATCTTTGAATCACATACCCTATACCAGTGTAGCATCGTTTATTAGTATTGCTATTCTTAGGTAAAAAGTGGTGCCTCAAATTGTTACCGTAATCTTCAAAATATTTAACAAATAATTTGCAAATCAGAGGGCAGAAATAAAGTTCTGTTCTATTCTCTTCAAGATATTTGGGTGTAATTATATAATCTGTAATCGAGAAATACTAGATCCTGCAGTAAGATAAATATATATTGGAAAGAGATATTTTCACTGCGTTGTTGCCTTGTTCTTTCCCTTCTTAGATTTTCAAAACGTTATTTATATCATTTGCTGTGAATCCATCTGACAGTTTGAAGCTGAGTATTATTACGTAAGCAACGAAAATTGCGAAATAAAAGAAAAAGACTTTCTGATTGTAGACTTTAAAGCCCGACCTTTTTACGGGCACCAGCTGTTTATTCCAGTGTAGTATTAAAAAACATTTTTTTACTGTTTTTATGAATTGATCCTTTTGCTCATTCGTTCGTTCGTTCGTTGTTTTTATTTTTATTTATTTTTTTGTTTTATTTTTGTTTATTTATTTACTTATCTATTTATTTTATCATTTTTTTCTTTCTTGCATTAGGTTACGAGGCTTATGTAATGATTAAAGAAAAAAAAACATTCGCTATGCTTCTATTTCAACAGTGCTTGAGCTTTTAAACTTTTGCAAGGAGCACAAGGTGGCCTGGCTTCCAATCCAAGAAATGGATTGTCTACAATGAATCGCGAAGAATATATTATACGCCCGGTAATGGCCTGCTATCAAAACAAGGCAAGGTCAAATAATATTTTACTGCAACCTGTCAGTCCCTATCACTAACTAACACGACATGGCTAGTTGAGCGGGGTGCCGGTTCGGGTGTCGATGTGTATGGAATGGGGGCAGGGACAGGGAAAGGGGCAGGGAAGAAAAAAGAAGTCAAAAGGAGTGCACAGAGCTTTCCCATTTTTCTAATATACCCTACTATTTTTGAGGGGTCAAAAAGAAATGCAGTGGCGGATCCAGGATTTTTCAAAACGGGGTCCAGACCTATAACTGCGCATAAGTGCATCATGCAGTTTGTCCGGGAATGGCGATGGCTCGATCTTTTTGGAATACTTACTTGAGCTTTGCAAGTTACCAGTAGGACCCCAAAAACAAGCTTAACAACAGGACACAGACCCAAAATTTCTGTAATCTTTTTTTTAAATTAATATCTACAGAAGATATTTTTCTTCATATCAAAAAATTCAAAAACAAAACAAAACAAAAACAACGGTGGGGTGGAAAAACGGGTGCAGCGGACCCCTTCGCACTACCCCTAGATCCGCCACTGCAATGTCTACTTGTAATTGCTTGTGTCAATGTAAACTTAAGATCATAACAGAGGCGTGAACCCCCCAAATCCCATGCCATAAATGATTATTTTACAGTTTATTAAACTTTACAATTCCTAAGGAAAACCAGCCAATATATAACGCCATGTGTAACCTATGGTAGTTTACCAACATTTATATCTAGAATCCTACATTACTAAAACTTTTAACAATTACCATAGTAAATCAGAAGCCCCTTTTAAAGTTACCTATGCATGGTTAAATGAATAAACGATAGAGAACATTAACCAAATTAACTATTCTTATAAACAAGATGTATTTTTATCTTGATTAGAAAAACGCTACTCCCTACGTCCTTAATAATCATGCAATGACCTTATAACTAATTATAGTAATGACTATAAATCTTGACTATAAATATTTTAAAATCTAAACCCTTGATATTCATCTAATAATGTTAAACATTCTAGCAGTGTTTAACATAAAGGAAATAACAGACTTCTGCATGTTTTTGTGTTTTGTTTTCAACACATAGATAAGCAACTTTCGTACATAGTCTTTCATATCAGTTTACGTTGACCATTTTATTATCAACATCATCATGAAGTCCATGATCCCCATTAACTATTATCAAGATAATCACCATCACCATCATCACCACTATTAATTACCATGATCTTCATGAGTCATCAGCACCAGCATCAGCATCATCATATCTGTTGGCCATACCATCATCATCATTATTATCATTATTTGTAACCCCACAGGGTCTGAACAAACACTTACATCATAAACACCCCTGCAAGACGAAACTAAGAAACTTGCAGTACTTGCTTTTACAATATAACTTTTATAGTCTAGGGAAAGCTTTGCATTACCCATGAAACAGGGCTAGAGTCTACAAAGGGAAAACGATACTTAGCAAATTGAGGTCCCTTTTCTATAGTCCGTACTCTCGCAGAACACGGAACGGTGTCAGCATATGAAAATTCTCATGGCATCACTGTAAATTTATTGTCCATTAGCCGACAGTGATAACAAATACAGGTTTAAAGCTAAGTCATCTCCCGCATCACTGATCTTGAATGCTTCATTGCATTTTGGACACTTAGCTTCCAAATGATGACCCATGAAATCGTTGACTTTGGAACTCTGGCGACACAAAGGGCACTTATATTGGATCGTCTGCAGTCCTTGCAGCTTCGAAAACATTTGTTCTGCTTTTCTGGCACCCTCACGCTTGTATGCATCAATTTCTGACTCCTTCAGATCGTTTAATGTCCAGAAGACATCCACAAATTTGAAGCCAAGTACATCTGCATTACTAACCTTGAAGAAGCCGCCATCTGCCCAATCGCTTCCCCAGGAATTCATCAGCCTTAAACATTCACTGTTAAAGCTAGTAAGCACCACAGCATGACCGATAGTTTTTGCTGCTTGTTGCCATTTCTTGATGTCCAGATTAGCACGCGTGAGAACACCTTGTGGTTTTTGTTTATAGAATTTTGAAAACATGTCCCACTCAGGTGTAGTCAGCCGGAACCGTCCCAAGACAGGTCGTTTGGCGGCAATTGCTTTCATTGCTCCCAGAACGTCTACCTCTTTGCAGTGAAGGCGGTATTCAGGACAGATCTCTTGAAGCACTTTAAGTGTATTGTAGCCATGTTCCCCGTACTTTGTTATCATTTTCTTTCGCAGATCAAAGAAGTTAGGATAACCACCGTCTCTCCCAACTATCCGTTTCATCGCAAGATGCAGAACAGCAGCTGAAGCATTTGCGTAGCATGTGCCACCTTCCTGTTCTTGCGGAACAAATCCTTGATTTGCTTGATTTATATACAGATCTAAAGACACTGTTGTCAAAATATCCGAAAGTGCGTCTTGGCAACACACTACATCCCTGGCAAGAGCACAGACTTCTTCGATGATATCAGGGTGATTCACTTGAACGAATAGACGTGTTTCGTTGTTCGAGATGTCAATATTCCAACCACGCTTGACAAATATAGTGCGAGGGATCATCTGTGTAGTTATGGTTGAACTCATTTGGAACATTAGCTTCGATGCTTTATCCCATGTTTCGCACTGAGTACTGTAAAGACGTTTTGGGTCAGGGATTCCATCTTTTGTTATGTAACAGCAAACAGTGGTAATGCCCAGTTGAGCAAGCTCTTTCATCGGGGGATCGCTTCCATCAGCTGGCTGTCCATCGGATATGATGAACATCAACTTGGTATAATCCGTAACCTTTTCCGTTTCAAATAACGTTTTTGCTTCTTTAATGGTTCTCATTAACGGTGTACCTCCATAAATAAGTGGTTCAACAGCGTCCATCAGTTCGTCTACTCGTTTATTGGTAAGCTCTTCTTCACCTATTCCACCATGCAAGATTTCTGATGCTTGATGTACGTCCATGATTGCCTCTTGGCCAATAGGCTTCAATTCTAGTACTGAGACTTCCGATAGTAATTTTTTCCCTTTGGCTACTACCTCCTCGACACTTCCCTTCGTTGCATATTCTTGAGCTGATGGGATGACTTGAAACACAGTATAATTCAACGCTTCTATACCAAGAGCGTCTAGCCTGATTACCACCTTTCGGCATGATTCAGGTAGACATTCCGCCACAAATCTTTCTTTGAAAATATGGTTACGCTTTAGTTGGTCAAGGAATGAGAAAGCTATAGTCGGATCGATCACATCAAGGAGAACATTCATGTTAGCCCATGTACGAACTCTAGGTGCACCATTTTGTTCTAATACGGATAGTATTTCCGCAATAAGATTGACTGTCTCAGCTTTCGTTTTGTTTTTATATGCTAGGTGCTTCGTATTCTCAGCAACGGTTCCAAGAAGATCGAAGGATTCAGGTTCTTTATCTGCTCCAAATGCTAGTGCAAACACATGATTGGATGATGATACATCATGCTTAATAAGCCCGTCAACTACTTTGAAGATAGAGCGAGCCCAACTACTTGCTTGCTGGTTCGGGTCTTTTTGATTTGGCCTCTCGCCTATACTGGCTTTCATTGATCCCGAAACGTCCAACAGAACACCAACCAATGTCGCCATTTTTGTACTGTGAGATTCTGGGGGGAAAAAACAAACATGTGAATGAGGACCAAACCAATCCAACCCAAGCCAACCCAACCAAGATACGAGTTATTATCGTGATTCTTTTATAAGTTTGATTCAGGGTGAGCAGTCCAACAACGTGTGGTCTTAGAAATACCGTGTGCGATTGGCTCATAGCGTTTGATTGACGGCGAAGCATGTCAGCCCTATTTTGGCATCGACGACTTTTTTCTGAATGAAATTGGACTGACAGAAAAAGTCTTTCAAACTTACACTTTGAAGTATATTTGATTTATTAAAGCATAGTTGATTAAAGTTTACAAATTATTTGAATAACAAAGAAATCGTAGAATTAGTTATTGCCCACTATCCCCTACCGCTGACATGCGCGCGCATGGTTTTTGCCTTTTGTTTGCAATGCGAATTTCTTTTGCCTGCAGCGAGAATTTCTTTTGTTTGCAGTGCGAATTTCTTTTGTTTGCAGCGAGAATTTCTTTTGTTTGCAGTGCGAATTTCTTTTGTTTGCAGCGAGAATTTCTTTTGTTTGCAGTGCGAATTTCTTTTGTTTGCAGCGAGAATTTCTTTTGCCTGCAGCGAGAATTTCTTTTGTTTGCAGAACGAATTTCTTTTGCCTGCAGCGAGAATTTCTTTTGTTTGCAGTGCGAATTTCTTTTGTTTGCAGCGAGAATTTCTTTTGTTTGCAGTGTGATCATCTTAATCGTGTGTTGTCCCCTCTGGGCCACCGTAATATCAAGCAGATTTCATTGACTTTATTAGCATTAAACATGCCCATGACTCGCTTGGTCGATCAAACTCTGTTATTAATTTTCTTTGATATCTAAGTCGTATACCTGCAAACCATAACATCAAAATGTATTAACATCGCTTTGATTAAAGCAGTTTGATTCCAAATACATGCGGCAAAATAATAACTAAAATACATAGGCTCAAGTCAAACGTCGAATCAGGCCACACAAAAGCAGAACTAGTGAAGTTCGACGTTTTTCCTTAGTTTTACCTATAATTCGATTACGCCATAAACCATTATTATTTTTTTATTTTTTTTTTATTTATTTATTTTTTTTTTTACGAGCGCAACCAACAAGCTGTAATAGAATAATAAAGCTGTTAAACTTTTGCTTTATTTGAAAGAAAAATCAGCGTTTTTGATGATTTTTAATGTCAAATTTATAAGACCTTATTACACTTTCTGTCCTCCCTTGGTGGCACTGCAGATTGGATGAAAACGAACTTCTAATTTGTTGACATTTCTTTAAGACACAGCCAATCCTGAATTTTTTATTTTTTATCTTCTTTCCATGCAAATTTATCAAGAACAACTTGGACAAATTCAATACTTCGATTGGATTTTTGTTTTTTTCCGAGCCACCAATCATATGGCGCTAGCTTTTGCAGTGAAACCCTTCAACTCTTCACAGCTATCGACAGTTCGTAATAATTCAGGGAAAGTATCTTGAAACGTTTGTAATTCTCAAAATATTATTAAAACCACTGAAATGATTTGCTTTCAAGTACAAACAGAAATAATTTTTATTCAAATATTTTGAAGAAAAAAGTCGAAAGCTAGTTTACCTCATCTAATTGGCATTTGAATTGTGTGGTGTGGTGTGATGTTCAGAAGTTGCTTTCACAAATGAAAAATTAATATTATGATATTTTGACGTAAACCTAAGCTATGATTAGTAGTTTTATCCTACGAAATTCTTGACCTATATATGGCAATATTTTTTAAAATATTTTAACTAACTTGAATAAACTGCTTGAGACGGGCAAGCAAATGTATCATTTATTGGATCAGTTATTTTTAAGGATGGATTCGTTTACTTTTGAATCATAAATATAAAGACAAAATTGATATGTATTGATTGTCTATACAAAAATTTACTTACCTTACTCTACTTTTACTTGTCTTGGCTTTGCTTTTGTGTAGTTAATAGCTAAATGATTCTGATTTATTATGACTGTTCCCACATCATAAAAATAGCACTGTCCTAAAACAAAAGAAACTACGTTTGAACACTTTGAGCAAAAACCGTGCAGTATGTTTAACCAGTTTTTTTTTTAATATATTTTTTAAAACCGGTACAAAAACATTGTGAACTACATCTTATATTAGGTCAACATTACAATTACAATATAAACTAATCAGAAAATAAATAAATAAATAAATAAAATAATAAATGAACGAACGTACGAACGAACGAACGAACGAATGAATGAACGGATGAATGAATGAATGAATGAATGGATGAATGAACGAATGAATGAATGAACGAATGAATGTATGAATGTATGAATGAATGAATGAATGAATGAATGAATGAATGAATGAATGAATGAATGAATGAATGAATGAATGAATGAATGAATGAATGAATGAATGAATGAATGAATGAATGAATGAATGAATGAATGAATGAATGAATGAATGAATGAATGAATGAATGATATGAACGTGACTCAGGTTATATAGTCAGGCTAAATTAATCTACATCTATCACTTCCTAGGATGCTTAATTCTGTTTAGAAAAGCATTTATTGCCAGATTTCTGTGTAAAAATATAAACTGGAAGACAATTTGTCTATAGCTTTTGGAACAACTAAAGGCTAGTTCATATGCATCTTCCCATCTAATAGTAAAAGAATCTACAATGTTATAATCTTTTGTCCACTGATTTTGACTCCTTAAGCTTCATAGCGGGTAAGGCTTTTTTTCTTATTTATATACTCTAAGCAAACTTACTGCTTTTCTTTGGCTTTAAAAACCCTCATTTAAGGTATTTCCTTTAGGTAATTTTACTAAAATATGAAGACAAAAAAAACCGTTTTTAAGGTCTTAAGAACAGATAATATACCCCAAAAATTAAAATTTTCTGGCTATCTTGAAACTCAAATTTTTCAAGAAAATCTGTATTGAAAAAAAAAATTCTTTGTCTATAATATTACTTATTTAAATGATTCCAGAGTTACTTATCCATTATTTATAAGGAGTAACAGGCTTATTATCAATTCTTATCAAAGAATTTTTCCATAAAGGGAAGGACTTGGATTGCAATTTTGAAACCGTCTTATGTTCAGAAAAAAGTCAGACCAAATTTGTACAATCTCTCTGAGAAAGGAACAGTAAAAGTGAAATTCTTAGTGATATATTTAGATACCTTTTTGCATCGCAGGCTCATGTTACGTTTGTGTTATCGTTGTTGGTCTTCTGTGTGGCGTATATTCAGTGTTGTTATAATTCGAATTATCAAACTAAGGATTTCCAGCTTTAGAAATGTAGTGTTAAAATTTTTCTAACTCGGATAATCTGCTCACCAAGACATGGAAGCGAATGTAGATTTTTTTCTCACAGATGGACACCTTTCACCAGAAGTTTACTCAATTTACTTTATGTCTTTGCATTGCTTCCGCGTAGTTAAATACAAAGATAATAATTTTCTTGTTTAAATTGAAACAACTATTTTGCTCAACTTATATGATATAGCTCGAAAGTCAATCAACCGGTTCTTAGAAACAAAACAAACCCGACTTCAAAGACTAGACAATGGATTTGATTCAGTCGATTCTTGGAAAGGCACATACATTCGATACTCTGAGAAACTCCGCACAACTCTATTCTTGCAAACAGAATATTTAATGACATCAATAAAACCAAGAAAACATTTGAAAAAAATAATTTATATTTCTATATATCTTTCTTTCTTTCCTTTCTTTCTTGATTTTTTTATTTTCTTTTCTTTTCTTTTTTCTTTTTTCTTTGCTTTCGTTGTGTGTGTGTATGTGTGTGAAGCCTACTCCTTGATATAAGGAGATTACTATCCAATCATTTTTATCCGTATAAGTAAAAAAATATTTTTCTCTTCTACTTATTTCTTTCGATACTTAAAGAAAAAAAACATTTTTAAAAAGTTTGATTTAAAAAAATATTAAAGTTTTTTTTTTCTTTTAGCATTTCAAAAAATATCACGCGAATGCATTAGAACAGTGATCTTACCATAAAATATATTCACTTACAATGGAATCTTAGAGAGAAAAGTATATATTTATGGCCTTTCTATGTTGACTTACCACTGAATTCGTGGCTTTAAGAAGATATAACTAGCTAAAAACTAGTGTGAGCTGCTTCGGAGTTTCTAATGAAACGGTTATGATAAAAAGGTAAATTATACACCGTGAAAAAGATGAAAAAACTTACTCACGTTTCGTGGCTTTGTTTTCGTGAAGATAAATGCTAGAAAACTATCGTCTTAGTTTGTGTTCTTCTGGTTTAACTGAACACAACTTGCTCGCTCAAATCTACAGGAAGTCAACAATTTCTGAGAAATGAACTATTCTGACGTCAATGTTCAAACAATGGGTCAGTTAGTCCACAGGTAGCCCAAGCTCTGACAATTTATGGTTATTTTTGAATAAAACAATTCCCATAAAAAATAACTTTGAAAAAATGACCATGAACAGTAATATATTCACATCCTAACAATACACGCGAGTATATAAATTTAAATGAAAATGGGTAGCAGTCCACAAGAGTGGACAGCGGTATACTCGCGTGTGTGGGGAAACGTTTTACAAAGCGTCATGTAGGGTGGGGGGAGGAGAGTGGGAGGGGGGGTTAGGGAGTTCAGAACCAGTTGTTCTGGGTCGTAGATGAGAATGACACAAAATGGAGTGTTCACACAAATATATGTATAGCAATGCATGATGGGATATCTATTGTTATATAAATACTCGCTATTATTCTTAGCACTTTGCATAGTATAAAGTGTATGGGTCCTCAAAATTTATTCAGTTTGATTTTTAAACAAGACCTACGATATTTAAACAATACATGTTTTGACAGAACGTTTTGCCATTTTAGTCACGAACTAAATAAAATCATGAATAAAACTCATGAGCCATTAATGAGAAAAGCACAATAAAAATTATTTTCCGTGAAGGAAGTTGTATATCTGATACAAAATCGTCCTGATTTGCATAAACTGTAACTCCAATTTTCTTAATCAAATTCAATTTTATCCTTTAGAACTATAGTAGAACACTTAGACGTTTCATAAGTAATATGTACTTATTGACTGAGTGGGAGGGCCGTATGGGAAAATATTTGGCTCGAGGTGATGCCGTACGGACGACCGAGCGCAGCGAGGTCCGTACAAATGACCGAGAGCCAAATATTTTCCCCTACGGCCCGACCTAACTCGGTCATTAAGCATTCAATCATTTGACCCTCACGAATAGAATAATAGTTGGAAAAAAGAAACCGCTCGGATTCGAGCAGGGACGTACGGATTCGTACGGCCCTGCTCCTTCAAAGCCGAACGGCCCTGCTCACGCAATTTTCCCGAAGGTTTTTCTAAGAACGCGCGCCCGGGCAGGTAAGGGTCATATGATAATATACAATATTCGTGTCCGTGTTGTATCAGCCATATTGTATACATTACTAAAACTACTCGTGTTTTAAAAGAGAAGTCTTTATTCCTTTAATATGTCTTGAAGCTTAACCTACGAATATTGCTATAATTGAAATAATAAACTTGCGATAATTCAATTGAACAAACATAGGGAGATTATACATCATTATTTTAAAATTCTAAACTTATTAATAGCTGATTATGATGCTTCAGTCCAATCATACACCTCAAAACGAGCACGTGACTCACGCATTCTTTTAAAGTCCATCAAACTAAAATTCGGGGGCGGTTTTGATAATTTCAGGGGTGTTTGGGACTGACACTTTAATAACTCAAAATAGGAAATAAATGCACGATATGTGTATCATAAACTAGAATTGAGTAATCAATTAAACCTGCACTCTAAAGCGTCCACGACCTCTTGAGACACTGCAAGCCTATTACAAAATACAACAGTAAATTCAAATAAGATCCTTTGAATTAATTTCTGGGCTCCGCATATCAAGCAATTGTTGTCGTTAGCGGGCTTCCTGTGGTGACAAACCACGCTCATCTCCCCTACACATTTCCAGTCCTATTTCGGCCAAAACCAAGATGGCTGACTAGTTAGTGATGTTTTCACTCGATCGATTTACTTTAAGTTTGAGCAGTTTTAAGCAAGAAATTCGCCTATTTAGTGAAGAAAATAAAATTCGTGTGTGTTTATTTATTCTATTTTATTTTCGTATCATTTATTTATTGATTTTTTTCCTGTGGTATGGGTTTTGTAGCAGCAGCCACAGGCGCCAAGCAAGCTCACAGCCTACCACAGTTTGTGTTTTTTTCTTTTCGTTTAAAACGCCTAGAGCAGATTTGGATAGGCGCTATATAAATATTTATTATATTTTTTATTATTATTCCAATTTCCAAATATGGTAAGTACATTCCTTATATGTTAAAAGAAACGGCTCGAACGGAACGACAACTTTTTTAAGTGGAAAATGTGATATGTGGAAAGTTTGATAATATGATGGTTTTTAACCACTCTCAAGAGAATTAAATAACAAAAGACACGGCAGCCATGTTGGAGAATATAACACAAGAATTCATTGACAATTCTTTTGTTAAATTCCTCCAACATGGCCGATGTAAAAACCATCAATTGTAGCTACGATGTATTTGTTAGTGTCCAGTTTTGTTCGTTTCATTAATGCAAGCTTCAAAGCAGAATAAAATTAAAAATCAAACTTCGAATAATGAACTGAATCTTTGAAGCTTGAAGGAATCGCATGAGCTATTTTGACTTTAAATGACTGTCGAACTACTTATCATTGAAGCGTTTTAGAATAAAATCCTGGTATATTGGCACCTTTTGATGTGCACGTCGGTAAACACTTAGTCAAAGGCAATTTTTTTCACTGTCTCCAAACCTCTCACACTACTAATCCAGAGTTAACGGTAAGTATAACATGCCCCATAAACCTACTAGAAATCTTCTCATCTATCCTTAAAACCAACAGTTTTTTTTTAATTCGAATATAATTATTTATATTTAATTGCACTACAATATCTGTAGAAAGCTACCACGGTTTCCAATGCATTCACTTCAGAATTCGGTGTTACGTTACAGGCTATTACGCTGTATCTTCGTTTCTTATTTAAGTCAAATTATTTAAGCAAAACATTTCCCTAACAGACAGCACAGGCTTTATTCAATAAAGTATGGTTTAAGAACTATCATTAAATGCTTATTTTGATGAACGGGTTTTGGTTTTCGTCGAAGAAGGAAAAACTACTTCCTTGTCCGCAGTGAAGTAGTTTTTCCTTCTTCGACGAAAGTTCCGACTTAATGGAATCCAAGAGTCATTTTCTGCCTGATACAAAGAATTAATGGCGTCGCAAAACAGCAAGAACGTTGGTTAAAATAACATAGAGATAATATCTGATTGGTTTATGAATTTGTGTTTGATTCCAGACTTTTAGTTACTTAAGAGAGAAATATGAAATAACCTATGAATTTCGCTTGAGGTGGAAAAGCGATGGTTCAATGCGCAACTCATAAGAATACATGGTGGTGGCTCTAATCAGTTGGAGTTTTCAATATGCTTCTATCTTTTGTTATTCAATCACCTCTGAGGATGGTAATAGCAGAATATTTATAACAACAAGAAAATGTTTTATAACTCTAAAACCATATCAATTTTATATAACAGTAATATATCATTATTATTATTATTATTATTATTATCATTATCATCATTATTATTATTATCATTATCATCATTATTATTATTATCATTATCATCATTATTATTATTATCATTATCATCATTATTATTATTATTATTATTATTATTATTATCATTATCATCATCATTATTATTATTATTATTATTATTATTATTAGTAGTAGTAGTAGTAGTAGTAGTAGTAGTAGTAGTAGTAGTAGTAGTAGTAGTAGTAGTAGTAGTAGTAGTAGTAGTAGTAGTAGTAGTAGTAGTAGTAGTAGTAGTAGTAGTAGTAGTAGTAACCACTGTTATGGTTATTGCTATTTTTGCGTCGTAGAGAATGCGGAAACCATGTCCGGCGAAACGTGAAGTGTTTTGAATATTTTTAATAAGTGGATTTCTTTGGTCATAATAAACGAATAATAATGATAATGATTATAATGACAATAATAATAATAACAGTAATAATCTTAAGTAATAAACCGTTATTAAGACATTTTCAATGAAAATGATCGAAGAGATTTGACGTTCCGACGTCTCGCTTTGTGTGTATTTAACATTCAAAACCACCTAATAAATTCATTTTGAAAATGACCTCCAGCAAGACGTAGAAAAGTCAAATCTCTTCGATTATTTTCAATGCAAAATAATAATAATAATTTTTATTTTTATCATTATTATTATCAAGATAACAATAGTAATACTATAAATGATAATAATAATACTAATACTATAAATGATAATAATTAATAATAATATTAATGATAATGACTAATAACAATATTAATAATAATAATGATAAATTATTATTTTTGTCATACATACAGGATTAAGCAGCCATGGCGGAAAATATATGTAAGTCAAAAAATATTTAATTACGATGAAATTCGGAGAAAGAAAGAAAGGAAGGAAGGAAGGAAGGAAGGAAGAAAGGAAGGAAGGAAGGAAGGGAAAATTATTTAGCCTGTTTACCCTAAAATGGTTTTCATATTACAATACAGTATACGACATTCACCATGGTGCTGACTCTCCGGCAGCACAAACCATGAGTAATGAACCAGAAAGAGAACAGAAAGAGCCACCGCCAGACTACTCACCAGCAACAACAGGACAGAACTGCTCCCCTCAACATATGCAGCCTCCTATTCATCAAGGGTCTGGTTGTGGTTACCAACCACAACCAGCTGCTTCTCAGGGGTATGCTCCCGGCACTTCAACAACAACGGCTGTTGTTTCTGGGCAGGTAACCAGAGGCATTTTCGAATTCTTACAATAGAGGTTTCTCACCATCACTTGTCGGCGCCATAATCCAGCTTGGACTGGCTGTTGTTAGATGGCAGATTAATGAAATCTCGGGCTTTCACCTAGCATGGGTCTGTGGTTCCGTTCGTGATTGTCCCACTCTGTGATTACAGACAAAACTGGTAGATTTTTAGATCCCTTCGCTCTCGGGAAATTTTTTTTTCTCATGCAAAATAATAGTATTGTTTCTGTCATCTAACATGGCTGCCGTCACGTGATGGTGCACAACCACCATGCCTTTTCGTTCCTTAATTACACAGTCGATTGAAAAATTAGCAAACTCGCGCGTCTGCTGTGTTCATTTAACACATCAGAAATATAAACCACAATTAAAGTGCCAGGAGAAGTATGCAAAGACTTCTAGTTATTTTTTCTTCTAAATTAAGTTTTTACTTTATAAAATTAAAAATAAATAGATAAATAAATAACCGCCTGTTTTTGAAAGGGAATGGCTCAACTGAAAGTACGCGCAACTGCATTGTCTTTTAACTTGTAAAGCATGCGGTACCGACCAATCAGAACGCGAGCGAGATTTGTTGTTAATTTTGAATGTTTGTGATATTCCCTTCAGATGCAGATTCCACTGACCAGACCAGACAACTTCTTGGTTGGGTCCATTCTATCAGCTATTTTCTGCTGTCCTCTTTTTGGAATCATTGGAATAATCTACGCGGCACAGGTATAATTATAAGATAGAAAAAATGAGAAATCAATAATACAAAATAAATGTATTAAATAATTATTAATAAAATAATAATAATTTATTTATTCACAAAAAATAACTACCTAATTAATTAACAATCAAAACCAAATAATCTATATGATATAATTATATGAATTGTAATATATTATAATAAGCTTGTTTGAAACCTTATATCTTTTAAAACATTTCCCTCATTCCCATTACGTTGATTTTCATTCCCATCCATCCATCCATCCATCCATCCATCATCCATCCATCCATCCATCCATCCATCCATCCATCCATCCATCCATCCATCCATCCATCCATCCATCCATCCATCCATCCATCCATCCATCCATCCATCCATCCATCCATCCATCCATCCATCCATCCATCATCCATCCATCATCCATCCAAGCAAAATATGCCAAATGATCTTAATTTTGATATTTTCCTACAGGTTAACTCAGCCTATGACTGTGGTGATTACAGAAAAGCCACTTCTTATTCAGGCTTGGCCAAAAGGTTTACCATCGCCTCAGTAGTCTGTGGACTTGTGTTTCTTTTATTTAGTCTATTCAGCTTTTTTTTGCAAAATAGATACTAGTGCTATGACAATATGAACGACCCCTCACCCCTAAATAAGTATTTTCAATATTTGATTCTACAATAATTATAATATGTAGTTAATAATTGAATGGTAAAATATAAGATTAGAGTTATCCACCTTGGATATCAATCAAGGTTTATTCTTGCAATATTTCCAATAACAAAAGTGCAGCAATAAAAACAGCGAGAATTCCTGATGGAAACGTGGCGAGCATGTCTTTCTACTGTGACATAATATTAGCATAGAATGTGAAGGTCGCAAAATGGAGCCTAACATTTTTGTACTGGTTTTATTCATGTTTATAGATTAACTTGTATTTGTATTTTTATGTTTTTATGCAGTTATTAATTTAAAAACATTTCTAAAAATATCTTCAGGCACAGGGAGTCTAATAATAATAGGAATACACCCAAATTAAATCATAATTTTTGCATCGTCGCTTTTGAATTGTTTTCCTATATGTATATAATTCCGCTCATAAGTCCTAGTCATAATCTATCTATTTTCAATTAAAAATCATCGTGGTGATAAGTTTGGGTTTAAGGCCAGGGTGCGAGGCCTGCTTTTCATCTGGCTTGCAGCGAAGAAGGAGGGCTCTACGTACCATGATACATTCTTTCGAGGCTTTAGGTTTGGGGTTTGTTCTGGACTCGGCCTTCAAAGTAAGTAGGTTCTGTTAAGCATCTCCCTTCATTATATTCCAGCATAGTTTTAAATAACACTAAATATAACATTACATCTTTTTTTAACAACATCATGTGACTTTCACTCTATTTATAGATAACATTTCATAAGGCGAAAGAGAACTTCGCTGAAGCAAATTAATTTCCATAATGAGAATAAGTCACGTTAACTTAACACATTAATTCAATTTCCGTTGGAAACGCTTGTTGTAATATATCTAGTGGAATCTTCAATTTTGGGAGCACTTTCTTCTTCATTTGGTAAGTAACGATCGAATCGTGTGAGTGACTGACTCGAGTGTAAGGAATAAGGCTAACTCTGAGATCAAACCCTGAAACAGCATCTTTATCTGATCTAAGTAAGGAAATGAATAACTTGCAGATCGACCTAACCGTTAGACAACCTCTGGGCATTCAGAAGTCAGGGCAAGGCTTACCCACAGATCGTACCCTGAATTTCAACCCTTTAGGCTGATCTAAGTCAGGACATAGCTAACTCTTTGAACGATTGAGAATTTAGCATTTATTGTTATCCATAAAATTAAGTATAGAAAATGAACACGGTGGTAGGAGCATCGTATCAGACCGGTATTTAGAAGGTTATGGTTTCATTTCCAATCGGGGACTGTGTTTTTTTCCTGTGTGAGTTCCTTTCAGCTAGAGACAAATGATCAATGATTTCTATACTTTTTTTCTAGCGCAAAATAATAAATTCATTATATAATATACTTAAGAGGATTCTGAACTGAATCTGGACGTATTGAACCTAGAAGTATGCATACCGTATGTCATATTTACCCCAGTAAATCACCGCTCATGTAATATGATGCCGTAGTAGACCAGGAATCGAACCCTTCATCCCAAAGTTGAGAATAGAGAACACTACCGCTAGACCTACCTCGATTTCAACAATGTTGTTTATTTCGATCGATTTCGAATTCGATTTATAAACTGAATGTTTGCATTTTCTCAAAGCCTATATGTACATAACAAAGATTTATATATTTGATACGAACGAGGAAACCGTTAGTAATATTGTTTTTTCATTGTTTATTTATAGCAACTGAATAGCAATGGCCGAAAACGAATGTAAGTAATTACTAGAGATAACGCTAAAATCTAGTGTGAGCTGCATCGGTGTTTCTAATGAAACAGTAATGATAAAAGGGTAAATTATACACCGTGAAAAAGATGAAAAAACCTTACTGACGTTTCGGACGCTAGTCTTTCGTGGTATTGCAAGTAATAACTGATTTACAATAATTAATTTAATTTACAACTAGTTAAAAAGAAGTAGCTGAATGTGTTGCTGCATGTTGAATACCAAAATCCCGAACTAAACTATGGATGACGTCAATTCAATAAGCAAAAGCTTAAAACATTATGGAATTTTCCTAAAGTTTGTCTACACATTAGTTAATTATCTGACATTATTGACACATGAATAGGATAAATGTAGAGCTTCTCATCGATATTATTGGAATGTAGGGTTTTGGTGTTACCTAAGGGAGTAAATTTGAACAACTCGGAGAAAGACATTCCAATCAATGAGAGAGACTCAACAAAGTCGTTACTCTAATCATATACCCTGCCCAGTACAAGAACCGAAAATAAGACCAAGAGGTCATAAGTGAGTGTGCTACCACTACAATAGCAAAGCTACTTAAACGCGTAAGTCCTTCTTTATTTATAAATTAGTATACGAAGTTCACCATGGAGGCGAAAAACCCGATCTACCAGCGAACATAAATGACCCAGAGAGCTCATACGTACAACATACAGATCCTCAACCAGGTTATACAGGACCACCGTATCCTTACTATCCTCCTCAGCCCCAGGTTAATCAGCAGAGCTTTTTTGGCCCTCAGCCGCAAGTAGGACATGGGTATGTGCCGGGTTATCAGCCGTTGGTAAATCAACCTCAGCCAACCACGAATTCCACGACAACAAACACTACAGTCGTGATGCAGGTAATGGCTAGCATGGGTGGCGTTCGCGGCTAACGCGTCGTCTTTCACCGCTGGGGTCCAACGAATCGAGTTGCTGCCGTCTCCACATGTGAATTGAGTTTGATGTGTTGTTCTCTCCTATGCTATGAAGGTTTCCGGTTTCCTCCCTCCGTAAAAAATCAACACGTGAGTTGAGCGTTGTGTACATAGAACATTAAATGTATCGGTAGTGCGTGTGAGCGAAAAGTGTCCCCAATTAGTGCGAAAGCGTTAGAACGACTAGACACTGAAATAAATATTTATCAATGGATGTATTGGTCTTTCCGAGCTGGAGCGGTAAACTGGAAACGAGTATGACGCGTGCTGAATCGTGGGGCTGTCTTAGGGCTGCTATCTATCTTCTTCGTTTTACAGACTATGAATCAAGTCTCATTTACTCTAGTTTTTTGTTTGTTTATTTTGTGTTTGTTTATATGTTGTACTTTTGTGTGTGTGTGTGTGTTTTAATAAAGTTACTTTACTAAGCTTTCCGCCATTTTGTTTCAAAAAAATCTCGTCCCAGGACTGTGCCATGATTCAGCATTACTTGTAAAGGCTACTCATTGCCAGTTTTCAACGCAATTTCGGATGTGTCAAAGTTAGCTGAATGCTGGCTAATTTGCATTAGTCGAAAATCGAGCCGTGTCTTCATTTTTTTCTTTATTTCGTTTCAGCCGTGCGTAGTTTGGGATTTAAGGCCTTATAACTACCTCGTCCACTCCATTATCAACACAATTTTCTGTTGCCCGTTTCTTGGAGTCATTGGCATCATCTTTGGTTGTCTGGTAAGTCCATGCCGCAGATTCGTCCACTCGGCATCCGTCATTATTATCCCGTGGGGATCTGGGACCGAATCAAAACGACGCCTGCGGAAAAGCAAAACTAATCAGTTGAAGTATTTATTTATTTATTTTATTTTATTTTTTTGACTGGCTTCAGGCTTTGATCTTCAGTTGTTAAATGTCTATTCATTTTAATGATCTTTTTTTTTTTTAGGTTGATTCAGCATACGACAAAGGAAATTTTGCTCAAGCTCGTTCCTACTCAGACGTAGCCCGGAAGATGAACATGGCTTCCTTTTTTTTGGGTATTGCTAGCTACGTGTTTTTTTTCGCGATGTTCGCGCACTATTCGAGTTAATAACCATTTATTTGGAGCGCTGTCTGTGAAATTAGTTATTTCATGAGATTTGATTTTAGATTTTTAAATTATTACTTAAAAGTAATGTAGGGTGAATAAAATGAAGAAACAATCGTTAAGTTAATTAATTGTACTGCGATAAAGAAATATAATAAACGATACGAAAAGTAAAGGTAACGAATGATAAGGTTTTTTCCAGTTTATATTACAGTAAGCAACAATCTTTCTTTTTCTTAAGAGAAAATAAAAGAAATAAATGCTTTATTATACGTTCGAATTCATCTATATACTTACACCGCTTAATAAGATACGCAAATGAACACAATAACGTTGCGAAGGCGAACGAATTTTATATTAAGCTTGTGAATATGGCGTGAATGTCCTAAAAAAAAGTAACGCGTACGCTTTTGTACAAAATTTCTGGGTAGAATTTGGTTTTTATAGCGAATCAGCAAATTAGAGCCCGGGAAGGGGTTGGAGACTTAATTAAACGTATTTTCGATTGCACGGTACGACGTCATCGTGGCCTCTCGGCGGCGCGTTGTTGTCATTTCTCATTAACATCCATTGTTAACGACACCACAACGGCCGCCATGTTTTTGTCTCTTAGCCCTCTTGGGCGGAATGCTTGCACAACCCATCCATCGAGCTATGTATGTTTGTCGGAAATTTTCAGAAATATCCCTAACATGCACCCTTAGACAGACTTAGCACATGTATAGTTTGTAGTTTTGCTAAGTGCGTAGACGCTTTCGTCATAATATGAAAGCGATCCGATCAAAGAATTTATTATAATTCGCTTTTCTTGAAGTAGCATTTAGTCGAATCTCTCTAGAGTAGGCTAAGACTTTACAAGGTTGTGGACAGGTCTAGCAAATGGATGTAGGTGTTTACTTCATTACCAAGTCGATATTCTTTTAAAAAGTAGTTGAACATTTTGATTGTATAACGGTGATGCTTGAAATACATACACTTATTTCAATAAAGTTAGATCACTGAGCATCGTGGAAAACTTTTCATATCAAAAAAGGATAAATATACAAAAAATTTTAATTCAAACTGCAGCTCGGTGATGCCCAGAAGAGGTGAGACTGTAACCGGTAAAAGATTCGCAAGTCCCTGAAAATGAATATAACCAAATTCCTTTTCGGCCTCAGCTTTATAGCTTTTCAAATGACTTACTTTATTGAAGTAAGTGTATAATAAAATACGCTCACCTCTAATTAAACAATACCACGACGGCTCTGTGCATGAGTAGAGTAGCTGGGCTTCAACGATTTTTCTCCAAAACAACTTCCAAATGTTTATTGTAATCCTGTGGAAAAAAAGCACTCCGTGGAATCCACTGTTAATTGCGTTCATTATTATATATATTTTTTATCTTATTATATTTTATTTAAAAAATTAAAACAGTAAACAAATTACTAGCCTGCGGGCATGCGTTTGTCCTCTTTCTCTGCCTTCTTTAGACGGAAATGATATCAAAGGAAAATAAGGAAAGGAAACTTGAAAGAAAAAAAAAATTAAATAGTCTAGAGGACCGAACAACGGGAAATTTTGTTTTGGTATTTCGTATTTTTTTTGTCATAAGTTTTATATTTTAGTATACGTTTCTATTTCCTTTTCTTTCTTTCTTTCTTTCTTTTTTTTTTTTTTTTTTTGAAGGCTGGAAAAATATTTTATGAAACCAACCAAAAAAATATGAATATTACAAAGCTTCAAATTCAATATCACTTCATTTAAGCAGAAGTTAACTTTTAAATTTAAACATTATTTCTCAGATGTCACTATGTGTAATCTTTCTTCTTACGTTGCTATGTGAACTTAAATATCATCAAAAAAACGTCCTACGTTTCATTCAATATCACGCATAATAATGAAGTTAAAGCGATACAGGATGTATTCTTGTAAATCCAGCATCCTCGATAATGTCTTGGTTAACTACGTTTGCTAGAAGATTAAGAAGAGTCCCTTTGCTATTATTGGCTTTATCATGCTACACTATTATTGTTTTATATATCGACCATCATCGAATAACAGCCATTAAAAACAAGGTAAATAAAGTAACTTATTTTGATCTTTGATTTTTGCCAAATCCATTTACCTTAAGTGAATGTATTGCATTTTGTCGATATTGTTTTCATATATATATATGTACATTGCTATAAATATGGACGACTCCACTACTCTCACGTTTCAGTTTATTTATAATTAATGAACTGTATATATATATATATTTTTTTGTTGTTGTTGTTGTTAAACTAACTTTATCTTCTCCCTCTTCTTCATCTTCATCTTCATCTTCATCTTCATCTTCTTCTTCTTCTTCTTCTTCTTCTTCTTCTTCTTCTTCTTCTTCTTCTTCTTCTTCTTCTTCTTCTTCTTAATAATAATAATAATAATAATAATATATAAAAAGTTGTAAAGCGCTTTTACAATTCTGTTCTAAGCGCATTGAAAATAAATGATGATGAAAAATGTTAAAGCAAAAACTATGTTTCGAAAGCTAGTTTGAATAAATAAGTCTTAAGTTGTGTTTTGAATGAAGCCAAATTAGTAGTGTTTCTTATTGATGACGGGAGCATGTTCCAAAGTTTAGGGGCAGCAACAAAAAAAGAACCTAGACCATAAGATTGAAGATTGTAGGACTTGAAGTTTAGAGCCAAATGAGAAGACGATCGAAGATTGCGTGAAGGTTTATAGGTTCTTCTTCTTCTTGTTCTGTTTCTTCTTCTTCTTCTTCTTCTTCTTATTCCTTACCTTTTTCCTTCATACATAGATTAGTACTAATATACATATCTACTTGCCTAGTTATATTGTACATAAGTTGGAAGCTTGCTGTCCTGTATAGCCCTTATAGGTTATTATAGCGAGCTTGCATCTAATATTCAAGGTAATAGTTGAATGTAATTTAAAATTTGTAAAAGTGATGCAAATAAAACATTGTCATTGTCATTCTTCTTCTTCTTCTTCTTCTTCTTCTTTTTCTTTTTATTCTTCTTATTCTTGTTCTTTCCGTCTTCTTCTTCTTCTTCTTAATCATACTTCTCCGTCTCCTTCTTTTTTCCTTCTCTTTCTTCTTCTATTACTTCTTGTCATTCTTGTTCTTGTTGCTGTTCTTCTCGCAAGCATTTCTTTGTCTTAACTTATAAGTCTTCTCCTCTAGATCTTTTATCTCTTTGTTAGTTTTATTATTACTTGTGTTGTAATTTGTAAAACATATTACATTTTCTGAACTGTCTAAAATATTTTTTTTAAATATTTATTATATTTTTATTGATTTAAGTGGTTATTCATCTTTAAAACCTTATACACAAAAGAATTAATTCTAGTTTTATCGTGGCATATGTTGTTTTTCGGTTACAGCGACAAAAGCAGCAACAACGAGGTATTTCAGTTACCAAGCCGCCTTTACCCACAACTCAAAACACGCCGTACATCCCTACAAGAATCATAGAATTAATCAAGGTACAGGGAAACAAACCTCACATTTTTTCGCTTGATTATTGATTATAATTCCAGTGGCGTATCCAGGATTTTTCAAAGGGGGGGGGGGGGAGGGGTTCCGTTTCTTAATCTGTGTATAATTCTTTTTTGTTTAGTCGATGTTTGACAAAAAAGGTGGCTCTAATCACCTAATTTACTATCTTCTAGTAACTGAACTTAAAGGTAAATTAAATATTATAACAGCAAATATCTATTATTTCGTGTTCAACATTATCCATATTTCTATTTCTTAAGAGATCAAACCTTCAAGGGGGGTTTCGTGGACCCCTTCGACCCCCCAACCCCCCCTCCCTCCCTCCCCCCCTCCCCCCATTCCTGGATGCGCCACTGAATTCCATTGTTTTGTAGTTAATCAGGGAATTAAAACCAACTCTGAAATCATTGAATGCTGTTGAAAATGATTTTAAAAACTATTTTCTTAATCAAATGTTTATCAAGATCCATAATAATGGGAGTAAAATCATGTATCCATTATTAGTTTACGTATATGCTTTAATCTATCAATGATTTGGAATATTCGTTGCATTTGTTAATTATCAGACTAAGATGGTTACGAGGATAGTGTATCGAACACAACCAACACCAACCGCTGTTACTCATGTGAAACAGGAATATGTCAAGGTAAGATAATAGGCCCTTTGTAGTTGATCAATTCACTGAGAGCAAATGAATGAACACCTTGATTCCCATAGGTGGAATTTACTAGTGAGGAGAGCAAATGAATGAATATCTTCGTGACAGTTAACTGCAAAGGGCCAATTCATGTGTGAATGTGGATGTTCTTTTACTCTTTCTTTTGTTCTTTTTCCCCCTTTCTATTTCATAGTTTCTTTCATTCAGTTCTTTGAGATTTTTCTTGTCCTTTTTTGCACTGTTTTTTTTTTTAATTTTTTATTTATTTATTGAATTTTTAATTTTTGTCGACAATCAAGAGCAATTTTCTATTTAGAACAAGTACTGTTTTCAAATTAGTTCCATCCAAAATTAATTAATAATGCATTTTCGATATTAAAGTTTACCAACCTTGACGTTTCTACTGGCAACATGTCATGCGATAACGAAGAATGTTCAACATGGCGCATGCTCACTCCAGGTCAAGCTAAACTCCTTTGTGACGCCTACGTCGATAAGTGTCAAGGATTTACCATGGCGTCATCTAGGAATGTTTTCTTCAAAAGCCGCATCAAAGGAACACTTATGCGATCTCCGGGGCACACTTTGTTTGTCAAGAGAGCGCATGCGCAGGGACTTGAAAAACCGCTGGACATGTGTGCTGTGGATGACGATGACACAGTCATGGATGACGACACAGAGGGCTGTAAACTGACAAAGTTTAATCCATTTGATAAAGATATTATGAAGTTTATCAATAAAATGGAACCTTTACATTGTAAAGGGCAGCATATAACCAACTTTCGAAATGGAGTTATTGAATTTATGCCCGGTAAGTGCCATAGTCACGTGATTACTAAGCTAATTATATGTGGTTTTGGTTGGGGTCCCTGTGGATTTATCTTCATTGAACTTCCATATATGACATAACATTTGACTTAATTTAAATGAATGGTATACTTTAAAAAAAGTGATGATGACAAATTCTTTCAGACCAACTGACATTCCCTAGATTATCTTTTTTTGTTTAATGGTTGCACATGAGAAGACACTTTAAGGATGCAACTCAAGCAAAGAATCAAGAGAATGACACGTGGTCTATTAAAAAAGGAAAATATCACGCCCAAGCGAAAGATATCTATTATGAGCCATTCTATATTTGTTTTCCCAGACCAATATTATTCCAAGAACTTTCTACAGTATCAAAACCGCTAAAATACAGCACTCTTTCCACATGCAACTAATGACCAAAATAAATCTTATTTCCAATCGATTGGCTTAAGAGTAGCCTCCTTCGCAGCCGTTCTTAAGGCCTATTTACACGGAACGATTTGCCGCGCGCGACTTGACGTATACGGCAAACTTTGGTACCATTTACACGAGCACAACTTGTCGCACGCGGCACGAAAAAACGCGAGCAATTTACTCGTCATTACAGCAACTGTTTGTTGTAAATGCCACCATGCACAGTTGAGAAGTGCAGTAAATAATCATGTCTACCTTGTTGTTTGATGAGATCATTCAGAATTTTTGCACTTGATCGTGTTTAATTACCGGTAAAGACGTTTTTATAGAAATCCGCCATTTTGTTTTGGAATCAACTAGTTTCAGTCCCAATCTCGGTCAAAATCGTCATATTTACGTCATTTTCCTACGGCATGTCGTAGGGTTTTAAGCCACAGTTTAAAATGCTACGACAAGTCTTGAGGCCGCGTACGTCTGTCGTAGGACCATTTACACGACCCGATTTTGAGCTGATTTTGCCGTATACGTCAAGTCGCGCGCGGCAAATCGTGACTTGTAAATAGGCCTTTGGGGTCCTCACGCAAAGTAATCTACAGCATCTATGTTAAAATAGAAACATAGAAAAAACACAAATTATTCTCGGACGGAGCATGAGTGTCCTCATGTAACTTGAGCGCAAGGTAATATATACACTTATTTTTAAAAATGTTGTTTCGAGACCGAATTAGGACAAACGTAATATATTATTTGTCAACGAAGGCCAATAAGCAAGGCTATTCAGTAGTCGTTGCTCGACCAAAAATAGTTACAGTTAGCAGCGACAAATCCCGTGAAAAAATTTCCTCATTCTAATACGCCATTTCACGGATCGACCCGTTACTCAACCCCAGCCTAGTCAGCGTGTAATTATTCTTTAGAATTTGGCTACAGTCCGCAGTAATGAAAGGAATTTACACATCAACGAACAATTGAAACACTTAAAAATTTCACAGGTTGTAGGCAATTTCTAAAGAATATATTACACGCTGACGAGGCTGACGTTGAGCTGCGGGATACGTGAAATGGTCTATTGGATAGAAAGAGATCCCGTACGCTCTGATTGGTTAAGCAAATATCGTATGTGTCTTGCAATATCGCATGTGGCGTAGGCGATCTGCTATAATTATAACTTCCCGGCTTTATATAATGATTTAAGAAGTTCCAGGGATTCCTTCAATATCAAGCTGTAAATTGTTTGTGGTTTTAATTCGTAGTTCACAAAAAGTAAATATCTTGATATATATCAACTTTGAGCGATGATCTGCGCTGGCAAACTATCTGCGTAGGTGTATATTGAATTTCTAACGAACAAACACTTAGTCCCCCACAATTTCTATCGGTCTCAGAATTCTTGTTTCAAATATCCAACCAACAACGTTTTTTGAAATAGGTGTATATTTTTGACATATATATTTATTCTATATATTTTCATTTAATTCAATGCCACTTTTTTAGACTCAAAAGTTACCCACGCAGTGTATTTTCCAATTACTCGAATTCCTGGAAAAGACTGGGGATACCACATTGGACAAAATATCTCTATCGATGTAAAAACAAAGCAGACAGCTGTCCCCCATGAGTTTATCCGCGTAGAGACAAAAACCGAAGACAACATGACCCATGTGGAATACCATGCCGCAGTAGTACCCAAGCCAGATGTTATCGCTCGTCCAAGAAGTAACACAGGGATCCCCCTTAATGTCATAATGATAGGATTTGACTCGATTTCAAGGGCCAATTTTGAACGTGTTTTTCCTGAAGCTTACAAATACATGAGAAAAGAACTGAAAACAGTGTTTATGGATGGATATTCTATAGTTGGAGATGGCACAACACCAGCATTAACAGCTTTTTTAACAGGTAAACTTACATGAGCTTTATTACTCACCAGCTTACAAAATATACGATTGGGTACCCTGTGGTCTGAATATTATTTTACTTTGTACCACAGAGTCTTTTCATTATTACTGCGCATGCTCACCGAACAGTCAGTTATTTTGCAAAACCCCAGCAAGCGGTAGGGAGCGCGTTAAAATAATCAACTAACTTGGCGACCATGCCTTTTGTCCTATCATTATAGGAGGGCCATAATGAAAACTACTGGGTCACCAATAATGTATGTCACCCTCAATAAAATAAAGACTTTTTTTTTTTAAAATATATATATATATATATAGGACGATTAATTAAATTCCATTAAATTCCATTATGTCAAATCGAACAAATAAATCAATCAATTTAAAAAATATTTTAACCAATACAAACGTACGTTACCCCTGAATCGCTCACTCTTACTTTTGTTGCCATTTTCATTTTAGGCCATTTTGAAAAGGATCTCCCCGAAGCAAGACGCGACTTTGCTGGCACTGGTCCGGTAGACCGCTGGCTATGGATTTTCAAAGACTATAAAACCGCGGGCTACGCTACAATGTTTAGTGAAGATTGCCCACACTTTGCTGCTTTTAATTATCGTCTACTCGGCTTTAACAATACACCTACGGACCATTTTAGCCGATATTTTTGGGAGAGCGCTCAAATGACGCAGCCACATTGTATTCACTCGAAACCCCAACATCTTATTCACCTAGAATATATAGAAACTTTTTTCGAGGCTTATCCTAAGATCCCAAAACTTGGTGTGGCTTTTTTTACCGACGTTTCCCATAACAACCTTAACACTGTTCAACTCGCTGTAGACGATTTCACAAGATTTGTCAAGAATCTGAAAGAAAGGAATTTTTTGAATGATACGCTTCTGGTAGTGTTTGGGGACCATGGCTTTCGTTATGGCGATTCAAGAGCCACTTTACAAGGGCATTTAGAAGAAAGATTACCATTATTATCGTTGACGTTTCCTGATTGGTTCAAAAACAAACACCCAGAAATATTAAGCAGCATTCATCATAACGCCGACCTATTAACCTCGCCTTTTGATCTCCACGCAACGTTACGTCACATCTTAACGTTCCCTGATCCACCTAAATCTTTTAAACACAGTCGAGGTTCTAGCATGTTTCAGAAGATCCCAAAATCACGCGACTGCGAAACAGCAGGGGTAGCTGAACACTACTGCCCTTGTTTAAATATAAAGGCTGCGGACACAAAACACAGGCATATAAAATTAGGTTCGGAAGCTTTAGTTAACCATATCAATAAGATGCTGACTTTGGATAAAAGAAGTGCTGCATTATGCCATCAGTTGAAGCTGCAAAACATTTTCTCAAGTTTTCAACAAATGCCTAATGCAAAATTCCAGCAATTTCTTGGATCAGAGGATATTCATGGAAGAATACCAAGATTTTCCAAAACTAAACAAGAGTTGAATGAATGTAATTATAGAATACAGATACAAACAAGCCCGGGTGATGGACTGTTTGAGGCACCGGTGAGATTTAAAGAAGGACATTTTACTGTCACTGGGGATATTAGCAGAATAAATAAATATGGTGAGCAGCCTCGATGTATCCTGGACAAGAGGCCGGACTTGAGAAAGTACTGTCTCTGTAAGGATTATATGAACAGAACTAAAAGTCCTTGACGAGTTTTCAGATAAAACCAAGTTGATTCCTGGACTAGAAGTCTGGTTTACGAAAGTACTTTGTAAAGATTAAATGAAAAAGTCCTGAAAATTGTCCAGATAGAACAATAGTGCTTCGTCCTGGACACATCCAAAAGTCCCGGAATAGTGTGCAAATAGAACCATAGTGCTTCCTGCAGGACAGGAGTTCGGGTTTGGAAAATTACTGCCTCTGTACGTATTGATTATATAAACAGATCTAAAAGTCTCGGACGAATGTCCAGGTAGAAAGATATTGCTTCCATGACTAGAGGTCTGGTTTAAGAAAGTACTTTGTAAAGATTATATGAATTCTTCCCTAGGTCCATGAATAATGTTCAGATAAAACAATAGCTTGCTTAGTCCTGCACTAGAGGTTGGGTTAAAAGAAAAGTTGTCGGGTTTAAGAAAAGTACTTTGTAAAAATTAAAAGGACACTTCCAAAAGTCCCTTATAAGAGTCCAGATAGAACCATAGTGCTTTCTGGACAAGAGGTCACGTTATCTGTAAAGATTTTAGGAACACTTTCAAAAGTCATTGAGAAGTATCCAGAAAGAACCATAGAGCTTCCTGGACTTGACACCTAGCCTTAATCAAGGAACAAAGTAATTATAATAGTTATTCAATATTTTGTGATTTAAGTACTTAAAATAAATTAAACCAACATTGCCCGTCATTTACTATAAAATATAGAGTATTCTATTGCTTGAATTGGTATCAATGGGTTGAATAGAGTTTTTGCACCATTGCGTGACGGCGGCCATGTAAGATTGCTGGAGTTAAATATACAATCATTTAACACATAAAAATTTTCAAAGGGATCTTATATTTCTGCCACCTAACCACAGGCAGCCCAAGCGGTATTATGAGCGTGGGTAAA